>NDXB01004882.1:114565-136682 GCA_002631895.1 Agapornis roseicollis | reverse complement strand
GGTTTTATTTAACAAAAAAAAAAAAAAAAAAAAAAAAGAAGATAGACAGGTTGCTGTATATCACACAGTGAGCCTGTTCAGATCATTATGATCAACACTGGTGATCCTGTTTTGTAGACCATTACATTGCATAAGACAAAAAAAAGACATCAATATCTATCAGTCCTCAATACTAACATGAACAGCCTGCGGGTCCATTTTTAACCTATTCTCAGCATATACATATATCTCTCAGTAAACAGATGTGTTATGGAGTATAAACACAAGTAACTTGTGATTAACTCAACCAGATATAATTTGCCCAGCAAAAAGCTTAGCTAGTTCCTAATTTGTTACTTGACTGCTAACAGAGAAACAGTAATTCGGCATCTGCATCAGGACTGATATCCTAGGTTTAGGAATAACACTTTTTAATCCATATCCTGCCTGTAGGAATATATAACGATGAAAAATGGGATTGCACATGGATAGGTCCAATAACTACACAAATGAAGCAGCAGATTTTTCATAGTAAAGAAGTATATGTAGAGCTACTTTAGGTTGCAGATAGACTGCAATGTATCCAGATGTTAGACTATACACAGCTAAGGAAATGCTGAGCCACATCTTCCTCTAGCAGTACAGAGATTTGTCTTGTGTTGAATCTCCTACAGAAATGCAACCAATTAGTAGTCAATTTTGAGCCTACCAGAAACAGTCCTTCAACATTTGCAAGTGCCTTGACCATTTACGGCAGCTCTTCTTAAGCAGTTAACATGAAAAAATTAAACAGATGAGAACGCTTTACTCTTGTGCCATTCCTGAGTTTACTGCAGCTCCTGTTTCTGTGCACTTCTCTCCTTCTTTTGGGCCCTGTCCAGGCCACTCTCTGGGAGGAATTGCTGACTCACATTCAGAGCGTGGCTTTGTGGTGGGCTTCTGGGGTTTAGCGCAGCCAGCCCAAGATGACCTGCACCGTGCCACTCTCTCCAGGCTAATGACACTGAGGTCCCTGTTTAAAGTACTGTTTGTTCAGAAGGACAACAATGTGAAGCCTGGCCCTAACAAGGAGTTAATACGTCTGCATTGCTCACAAGGAGTCATGTGCCTCCTGCATGAAAATCCTGGAAGGGTTTCCCTGCCTGCTCAGCTGTGAATTGAGGCTGTGTCTGGAAGCTGTCATTTGCTGCAGTTCAAAGTCCTCTTACCACAATTTAAATAAGGGTAGAAAATATCTTTGGTTCCTTTCTAGGAAAAACTGTCTTCAGAAACTACAGAAGGTATTTTATCACTTCACCTACTCAGCCTGGAACACAAAGCCCAAGAGAGGTCAGAGAGAGAGATGCACACACAGTCTGCCAACCCTACAGTCATTGATGATGCTGTATATCTCCAAAGCATCCGATGTTGTCTGTATTGATTTTACCTGCTACCCTGACCGAGAGAACCCATATCCTATAAGTATAACCCAACCATCCCTGCAGAAAGAACTGAAATATAAATGTAGATTGATTTCTGTGTGATTCCAGCAGAGTCTTCCAAGTACTTTCCATAGATTCAGATGACTGAGGAATTAGTTGACTCTCTATCTCCATCTTAACTTTCTTATAAATAATACACTAAGGACAAAAGGATATTTTGCTCTCACCAGAAAACCTTGTGTGTGCCCAGAGCTTGTATCAGTGCTAGTTACTATTAAATTCCCAAAACTATACTGCAAGTCAGCCTGAAGAGAAGGCATCTTCCTATATCCAGGCATTAATCACTTCACAAATATTATGTGCCTAAGAAAAAAACCTGTTGCTTAAGACACAGAATTAGTGCCAGGATACAAAAGCGCATAATTACCCCAATTCAAACGTTCTTTCACCTGATCTAGTTCTGAAATGCATTAGCTTCAGTTAGAGAGTAAATACTATTGTAATGAATGCTAATAAATATCCTCCAAATAAATAAGAATGAGATGTTTTTGTCTTTGCCAGGGGACTTACGTGCAGAGTGGCCATTCTCTGATACAGAATCCATCACTGTCACTTAACATGTGACTCTCTTGTAATGCTGTGTTAGGAGACAGAAAGCCAAATAATTTCTTTGGCTTTGATGAAGTCATGAGGAAGTTTATTCAGATAAAAGCAGGGAGTAATCTGTTTAAACAGCTTGGGTCCAAAGTTGAAAATTAAACAAAATCAATAGCGAATAGAGGCTTGCTGCTGGAGAATGTGCCTTGAGCATGACATAAAAAAGATGAAATCCTACTACAAAGGTATTTCATGCCAGCATATCCTATACTTGAAGCTGGTGTAGACCTTCAGCTGTTTCAATTTCCATATGTTATTCATGTATAAACCTATACAATGCCCATTGTTTGCTAGTAATGTGGTAGTTAAAGAATCTTTTGGCTAATCTAGAGGTAACAAAGAACATCACAGTAAATTGATATTTATTAGAAGAACAAAGAAAGAAAACACACAATAAAAGTCCACAATCTGTTCCCACTATTTACGCTTCAAGCTTTGGCGACACAGTTCCGGCACATCCCTATTCAGGTCAGGTTTTTATCTGAGCTGGTGATGTGTGCAGAGGGAGCACAAAAATGCCTGCATCTTGCTGTCACAAGATGATTTTTAAAGAACCGGCCATTCACACCTTTGGAAAAACATGTTCAACAAGTTCTCTCTGCCTTTTTAAGGAAAAAAAAAAATATGCAATTTACGTTTACATTCCCACTCCAAACATGGAAGATTTAGCATAAATGCCTACACCGAAGAGACTGCAAATGTTGACAAAATAGGTTAACACTGAACCTGGATTTGGATTGCAGTAACACATCCTTTCTGTGCCTTAATAGTCAAAGATGTGAAAAGAGCTACAAAGAGAGTAAACATGTGATCGCTAGCTGACAAATGTATTCAGTAAAGAAAGCAAAGCCTAAAATAATCATTGCAGGCTTCTGAGAGAAGATATTAAATGAACATAGACAGTTTCAACATGAACAACCCACAAAACCTCCCCATTAACCTGCCTGAGCTTTTCCAAAACTAAAATGGAAAACCAACCCAAAGCACCTTTCAATTTCCAAAAATATCCTTCCATTATAGTCAAAGACCATTGTCAAAAGTCAAAACAACAGTTCATGCAACCTGAGCAAAGGCAGGCAAGTGTTCAGAAACATAACATCCAAACTCAAAGACTGCCTGTGAACAGCAAGTTTATTAAATATTTTAAAAACGCAAACCTGGCACCCTAACAACAAGAAGCGCATATCACCAACTTTATAACTGACTTTTGCCTAAATCCTGAGTGTAAATAGCTTTGCAGATTTTCACTGCTCTTCTCAGCAGTCATAAACGAAGCTTCTCATGGAATTGAACTCATGGAAAGGCTAAAAATTTCCAGAAGGAAGAAGGAGGATGGTAGCATATTAAGCTGGCCAAAACAAATAGTTTCAGATTCTTGTCCATCAGGTAGAATACTGCAAATGGTATTTATATCCTTCTGTAACAAAAAAAAACCCAACCCCAAAATCACATTCCTTGAAGAGTGTTCTGTCTTCCTGGAGACTCAGAGAGGAAAATGCTGAGCTGCAGTCCTGTGAGCAGAGCGACTTGGGGTCTTGTGATCCACTTTGTCACAGAGATCAGAACATTTGAACAACCCTGACACCCACCTGGCCAAGGGTTAAAGCAACCTTTAACAAGGAATGAGTTTTCATGGTTCCTTGGTATGGCTTCAGGCCCATAAAGAAACAATTGCCTCATGCCCTAATTATTCCATGTGACGCAGTGCACAAACTAGGATCCCTCTGCAAGCATTTCAGAACATTTTGCAATGTGGAAAATTAAGGTGTTTGCATTATCTTTCCCAGACTTAACAGCAATTTTTTCTGCAGAGCTCATTTAAAGTAGAATCACTACAAAGAGAAGGGAACAAGGGGCATGCCAAAACTATACAGAGGATAGGACATAGGGAGAACAACTTTCAGATATAACATTGGACTGCCATATATAGCTCTCAAAAATGGTAGCACTACATTCCTGCTGCACTGTTTCCCTCTGGAAATTCATCTAAGTTCATTTCACTGAAAGAAAAACTTGTTATTTCCCCTCAGTAACACCATAGTTACTCGTTTGCTTGTGAAAATGAGCAATCTCTGCAGCAGATGATCTATAAAGGTTCCCAACTCTCCTGGGAGGAATAACATTTTATCGTTCGATTTGATTTCTCCATAATACCTATCTCAGTCTTCAATAGTGATGTATAAGGAGTTGTGATCAAGCAGTTTAATATTAGGGAAAACAAGCTTATATTATACATATAAGGACACAAACATACAATATAGGATTGTGAGAAAAAGCTGTAGTTTCTTATATTCATGTGTATCTTTCTATGTATTTTTGTTATCTTTCAATGTATTTCATGTATTTTTTTGCTGTGAGCATACATTTGCATTATAGGTATGCTGGTAACAGCGACAGTAACTCTACAGGATTGGATCTCTCTCACTGTATCATATATGGTGAGAATTCCTGGAATTCAATCAGTTACAGGAACAGGCAAACACTTAAGACACTGGCTGGTAGCTGTTCATCTTTCAGGCAAGGCATATATTGCTGGCTAATTTCATGCCAAAATATAATCATAAAGTCCATATATTAATTCAGAATAAACTGAGGACGGCAAGCACTTTATCATGAGTGCCATGCTAGAACATAAAACACAATAGCTGCTGTTTATGTTTCCACACTGGGCTGCAAAGCAAAGCAGCTCTGGAGCAGAGATGTCCTCTCAGCAGCCTTGGCTATGGGCTGCTATGTCCAACACAGGGGCAAACCTGCTGCCAGGAAGGAGGAAATGCTGCAGATTACCCAGCTACATTCTCTGGAATCTGGGAATTGGAACCTTACGTAGGAGACTGGAATCAGAACTTCAGCAAAATGCAAAGGCAAGAAGCACTGAAGCGTGTTTACAGCCTCGACTGCTAACCTGCATCTGCAGCAACATAATCCCTTCTCCCCGTTCCCAAGCCACTATCTGGAGGACTTTTCTGTTCTTTGACATTCACTGCAAGGTTTTCATTCCACTTCTGTACACAAAGACCTTCCCAGGATTTATTTGCTCTCTTAACTCCCTAAAAAGATAATGCTTGTCTACTTCACACTTTTCAAACCACCTTGCCCTCATTTAAAGCCCAATTCCACAGCAAGCTCTGGGCAAGTGAAATGTGCTTGTGCCTCAGAGACGCCTTGCCTGGACAAGCATGTTTATTTATGGATTGCAATGCAGACCCGTTGCACAGAGGTAAACAAATGAACAACCCTCTCCCTCCTGCAAAGACAACTGAAGACCTAGATTTACTTTCTTGTCATGCAAGCCCATTTGAAGTTAAACTATCCATCTCCATCACCATAATTCAACAGCAGCCTTCTTTTTATACAACAGGATAAAAATTAAGGCACTAGTAAACAACATTTTGGGGGTGTACTTGAACATAGGGACTGGCAGAGCACAGCATATCTATTCAACCAGTGCACTGAACTAAGTATGCCTGTACTCAGAAACACTTTGATTCATCTTAACCTTTATGTTGGTTGAATTTCTCTTTTGGTTTCTCTGTCAGGACTGTGGACCAGGCAACAAATGCATTTGCTTCCCCAGGGAGGGCACAGAGCACAGCTGCTCTTTGGTGATATGCAAGAGGAAACTTGGACCTTTTTTTTCTTCCCTACTTTCAATCTCAGGTCAGACTCACAGGTCACCCTGTGTACACAGGACTTTAAGTGCAGGTCAGCAGCTTGTCTGTTGCATGTAATTAAATTTGCTTTACAAGCTTGTCTAGGCAGTAAGTAATTAAATACCACTTCTCAGACAGATATTTTCATTGTCCTGAGTTCCTGACAATAGGATTTTTTTCCTCGGTCTGGTTCACTCCCAAACAAAGGTGAAATTTCAAAAGAGCTACCACTGATAATTCCACAAGAACTAGAAATCAACAAGATAGGTTCAACTACCAACCGCTGTAATGACAATAATAATTAAGTATTCCTAACACAAGGTCCAAAAGTGTATCCAGATTTTCATCAGCTTGCTGGCAATGGGAATTGCTAAAACTAAAGGGGAGCATTCTGCCTTTGTTTTTATGATAGCCAAGATAAATCCACAGGCAGATCTGAACCAGAGTTACAAATTCAAGTATCTTTTCTTTTCCAAGTCAGAAATATACCAAAATTACCATAAGAATATCTGTAGATAATTTCCTAATTTGGAAAACTCATTAACCAAATAAAAGAATTATTTTAAATTATTCCTATTGTTTCACAACGTACTAAGAAGCATCTTGAATTCACAAAAAGTTACAGACTCCCTGAATGAGCCAATACCACACAGTCTTTTCAGATGTGGGACAAACCTGTTCCCAAGATCTGAAACACAGCATACAAACTAGCAGAGCTTGTGCCTGCCTCCACTGTAACAGCACCTCAGCAGCAGCCCCTGTGCAGTGTTCAGTTAAAGGACATAGCTGTTTTTTCATAACTTTAAAATGCAGTCTATTTTATTCTGCAGCTCTCTATATATTTCCATAAACAGCAGAGACCCCGCATTAGGTTTTGGAGAAAAAAACACACATAAGAGAGTGTTTACCTTTGTACTTACAGACAGAGGTATAGACATAGCTTCCTACTGATACACAAGATCAGGACCATACTCTAAGCAAGTGGGTTCTCTTACTCACTTGTACAACTGCTTGAAACTTCTTTCAAGCTGTGGTAATTGTTCCTAATCTCCCTCAGCCAAAGGGAGAGGAGGAAGGAAAAACTCTGGCTGTTATCCCTTGTTAACTGGATGGGGACATAAACAGACATCACCTTTAGAGTCATCCCTTCAAAAGCCTTTGGAAGAGAATTTCCTACCTTCTGGCTTAGAAATCAGTTAGAAACGGGCTTAGGGTACAATAAAAGTACTTCCTCACACACATTTACACCAGAACAACTAGGCCAGAAGGCTTTTGCAGGAGACAGAGTTTAAGGGGTGCCTCAGGATCTACTGACAAGACAGAACCTAATATAATTACCTCTCTCCTCCTCAAAATGTAAAGCTATATTCCCACATGTCCTGAAAAAAAGCCACAGAATTAAAAATTTTGCATGGGCAACAAAATCCAACAAGATTCCTATTAACAACCCTTTAGACATGAGACTAAAGTGCCTAGCTGTTGACCTGCAACAGAGGTGCAAAAGGATGTGACCAAGAACAAAAAAACCCAAAAGGATGTGATCAAGTAAAAAAAAAAAAAACCAAAACCCATACAACTAGATCCATCAAGATCCAGCAAACAAAACAGTCCCAGTGCAACCTCTGATCCCTTAATTCCTTAAATCATCACTTCTCAGAGGCTGGGGCTCATACGGCAAGCGGTGTGTAGAGGGATCATTCACACAACTCCAGGTTCCTGCGCTTGTTCTCATAGTTGACCTATGTAGATACTAAACTATGTAGATCTTTGATACAATGGCTCTCATCTTTGTTTGGCTTTAATTCTACTATCTCTCATAATTTCCCTAAACAATGTAATTTATTTAAAGCACCAGATACTCTTGCATGACAATTTCCAGCATCATTCCAAAATGGCTTCATTATTTGTTCTGATCCGTGTTCAAATCACAGATTGAGTTTTTGAAAGGAAAACGGATGCTCCAATACAGAACAAACACATGGAGTGCCTAATTTATATGTTTGGTTTGGGGAAATCTTTTTAATTGATCTATTTAAATTTTAAAAATAATCATTGAGTATATTCTTCACAACTACAGTATTGTCATATGTATCTACATATATCTACATATCTACAGTATCCTCAATGTACAAATATTTTGTATTTCCCTTGTGACATAAGAGGATAATATATAATTTAACTCAAACTTGACATGATGGAGGGAGATGTGTTTCTCTTTGCCACCTATTTTTGCATGTTTGGTCAGAAATAACATATGGAGATGAGCTCTTGCTCTTAGCCTCAGCATTTCCACCATCCTGACCCAGAGATAATATTCATAGAAGGGAACTGCTAAGATGCAATTTCTTTAAGACTACACAGGGAATGGTATGTGTGTGCATGAATTTTAATCTATGAAAACCCCCCCACAAACTCCTTGGAAAGCACCACTGCCAACATCTCCCTAGCACCAGCCACCTATTTAACAGAGACAGTTTACCCAGGGTGGATTACTCAAAGTACCTTCTGTTTCTACAGTAGAGCTTAGCAATTCTGATGGGCAGGAGGCTGAGAACCCAAAAATTATGTTCACATAATCCCTGAGAAAGAAGTGATAACTCTGCATGGACACTGGCAAGCTGCAACAATTGATTCCAATAATAAGTGTATGTTTACTATGTAATTATTGTCTTTCTAAATCCCAAAGGAGCAATCTGAATGCATACCGAATTATGAGACCCTAAAAATTCCTACTTATGTTTCAAATATGCATATCTGAGCTAACCAGCTTATAATGCAGTACTCCAAATCATTACAGACTGCTGACTATAAAAAAAAAAAAAAAGTGATCTGTTAAACTATTTTTATTACGACAATTATAATAATCTTTTTAATGGATCATGCTACCATTTGTGCAGGCTATGATCTGAATAAGAAACAACATCAGCTGATCCACCGATGCATCAACATTCATCTGCAATTCCACACACATACACTGTGAGTTTCAGGTGTTGTATAAGGCACCTTTGAAGCTGCAGCCCTGAGGATGGTTCAAGCTTACAATCAGCTTAAGTGATTTATTGATGATTATCAATTATTCACCATGATAAATACGAACACCACCAGCAAGTTCTTCTACTTTGTAATGCCAAACCACAAACATGGCTTCTGTAGTTTCAATATCTATACTCTATTTTTCCTTTGAAGACCATCCAAAATAGCTCAAGTTCTCAGGTAAAATATTTGGATGTTTGAGAACCTCCCCATCCTTCTGCGCATTTTCTGTATTTACAGTGATAGTTAGTGAGGTTTCTAACCACCCTCAGAACAGCTATGGCACCTCTTCTTCCTTCCCCACTCGCTGGAGAGAAAAATTTATGGAACGTATTTAAATAATGCAGTTGAAATTTTTATGATCAAAATCCCCTTCTTCATCTTGAATTACTTATTTGTAGTGAGTTACTTGTTCAACACTGGCCAAAATAAAGTTTATCCACTTACAAAGAGCTAATCAAGTCCGAACTCTTAAAATTCTCTCTCAATAATGTTAATCTCTCATTGTTAATTCAGCATGTTAAGAGAAAGGAAGCTGATTTTAAATCATTTAACAGAACCCCAAAGACTAGATTGTTCTGTTATGAACAAATGCTTCAAAGATTTTCTGCCAGTGCTGTTTCCTCTCCAGCTGGGAATAAAGTTTTCCCCCCTATTAATACAAGTCAATCATTCTTTGCCTGAAATTCATCTTTGAAGCTTCCAGTGATCTCAATGTTCTTTTTATGAACACAGATTCTTTTTAGTGCATAAGAATTCCTTTTTATTATATGATATTTTAATGTGTATTTGTTGATTAAATTTAGAAAACTTGAACTGTAAGTTTCATATGATATATACTAAAAGTACTGAGAATAATTGATGATACCTATACACAAATTATGCTCAGAAGATGTTGTCCTGGTACATTCAAGAAGATAACCATATTCTGCAGTTGCAAAATACCTATTGCTTTGGGCACTTGGATAATGTACACTATGAGATGATGTTTGACATTTTCATTGGAGTCCTGTGAAAGGTGATAGCTGCAAGGGAAAGTTGCTTGACACCAGTAACATGGAGAAGAACAGTACAACTATGCCACATAACAGTCATTTAACCTTACAAATTAGAGCAGCAAAGTACTTAATTCTCATAAAGCAAAGCACTGCAGGCCCAGCAACAGTTCTGTCTCTGGAATTCAATTCTAGCATGAGAAATTGAAAGACTGTCAGTATTTTAGAAGGCTTGTACTACACCAAAGGTAGTAATGAGATAACCTTTTGCCATAAAACAACCAGTTCAATTAACAGTGTAATGGGGCAGTATGCTCCTCACTATGTCTAACCTCATCAATCCTGAATCTTTAAATACTGTCCAAATTCTCATCTGAAAAAATAAAGTTTGCCATATTTAATCTGATATTAGCCTTCAAGCATAAATAATATATGGATATGAGCTAAAATGTCTCATTGATTAAAATTCTACACTGTGAGCTTGTCACATTTCAATGTGCAAATTGCTTCTGTCTGGCCTGCGTTCAGAAGTCAGTCATCTAAAAATATATATACACACTTGCTTGATTTTAAGTTTGGTATCACAGATGAACCACAGATCAGAATCAGAAGATGTTTTTCTCTACAATGAATTAGTAAGTAACAATGTATCTGGTCAACTGATTACCTAATGAGACAACAGTATTACATTATGTGGCTGCCTTTGCACAGCTGTGAAGAACTCAGCTAAGCATTGGGCTAAAATTAACCTTTAGTTTTCTACCATGTTTTTCAGTATTTTGCTTAAAGCTATAGTCCTCAGAGAGCCCAAGAAATCAAGAAAAATAGTAGACCATGGATACCAAATGTGCATAGTAATAGCTTTTCACATGCTTACAAGCAATTCTTAAGTACCAAGTACAGCTATGTAGTTTCTTGGAAAGCAAACACAAGAATCATCCCTAATAAGAACAAGGATTAACTATCTGATCTTATGTATTTGTGGTTAGTACTGCAGAGAGACTATACACAAAATGCAAAGGTGGTCAGAGAATCATGACGTGTGTTACTATGTCACATGCTCAAAACGCTTGCTTATAGGACTCTGAAGTCCGATGTTCAAAGACTGAAATGTTCCTCTTAAAAGCAGTGGTCAGGCTTGCAGTTAACTTCAGTGAAAAGTGATGTCAGAGAATCCATACATTTGGCCTCTCAGAATAACTTGTTAAAAACACCTCAGAGGAAGAAATGGTTTCAAACTTCTGCTATTTGAGAGCAACATGATCAAAAATAGCTCTTCTTGCAGGGGTTTGCTTTTAGGTGGCAGCTCAGATAACCAGGTTATTTTCTAGATTCAGGCAGCCTCCAACAAACTCAATGTTTAGTATAAACCCAAATGCTGTAGGGTAGCCAAAAACTCAACAGAAAAAATAAGGCCCTGCCTTGAAAAACAGATGTCTCACAGGAAGGCACACTAATTCAAACATGTTAATGGAAGTAACAGTGTTAATAGCCATCAGCAAGAGAAATGGGGAGAAAAAATGCATATAAGCCACTGTAATGCTTTCTGCCAAGAGCTGAAGAAAAAATATGCAGAAACATTCATCCCTCTCCAGAGGTGAACATAAAGCAAAATTTGGTCAGGCCTCCATGTTTGCCTCCTAGAAAAAAACCACAATCACACAGCAATGGCAAAGAACCCTGCAGTGCAATTCTTCTAAGAGTGAAGAATTTATTAAAACAAGAGTTATTTCCGCAGTGTTATTCCTGCAACTCAATCTCCTTCAAAAACTCATGCTTTCACTTTTTTATTTTTACTCCATGCTGCCAACTGACAGTTTTAAGGAAAACTATAGCACTTGCAGAGACCACTTTCTCCAATGAGGATTTTAAGCAGTACTTATTTGACTTGTTATAAAATTTGTTATTTTCTTGTTCCATGCTTACATAGTGGAGGAGAAGCCACTCAAACCAGAATGAATACATTGCATTAGATCTATTTAGAAAAAACAATTAACATGCAGAAGACCTGTAGCCCAAACACACATACAAATAGAAATCTCATCAACAAACAAACAGAAAAAGGGCAGATAAATGTCTGCTGGCAATTTCAGATTATACATGACACATTCTGGCATGTGCATCATACTGATATGCACAATAGTTTTATGTCTGTCTATTTAGCTGTATGCAATGGGCGATGGTGCAGAAAGCAAGAACCATTTCAGAGATGCAAATTGTATGGAAATGAAGTAATTTTCAATTGCCCAGCATTTTCTAAGGGTGAAGGCCATGCACCCTGACAGAGAGCTACGACAAAGGCAGGACTGATCTGTAGCAGTGCATGACTGCTGTATTGACCCAGGTTATTAAGAAAATGATATAGTAGCTATACTAACATTTTCAATAAATGAGTAACCTAGATTTTCCATACTAATAGAAAACACTAAGAAGCTACCAGTAAACCAAAACAATACAACGGTAAGTAACTTCACAGTAAACTGACAAACCATACAACTATAAAGTGGTTTTGGTAGGCAACTGTCATCTCCATAGCTTTGGCTACATTGCCAGCCATCATGGCATGAACCAAAGATACCTAAAATGTGTTAAGAGTAATTTGCAGGAGAAGAGGGCATGCCTCTGGCCAAGCTCATAGGAATGACTCAAATCCATCTCATGCTTCACAAGAAATGGCAAGTCTTGAAAAAGATATTCATCTGAATTTTATTTTTAAATTCTTCTTTTACATGTAGCAAAATTTCTGCTAAGGTGTCATGAAACAAAGTGCTGTTCAATCTATATGCTTACACTTCTTCAAAATACCAAATGGTATCTAGCCTGCAAAATGATTGTGTTTTATTACCATGGACCAGATCCTGGAGAAGGCAAAACCCTCATGACTGACAGCAGTACATGCAGAACTCCAGGGAAACTATTCCTTTAACAGCAACACATTCATTTAGTTTTCTTGAAGGTTCAAAACCTGTCAGGCTTGAATTTATTTTACGGACCTGACAGAAAAGTCTTCCCCTCCCCTCTACTTCTGTGAATAAGCAGGAAAATACCTTCAATAATACCCTTCTCCTGGAGGCTGCCATCTCTAGAAAAGGATGGCCAGCATATTTCAGCCTACGTTAGCATACCAGACTATGAACAGCAATGAGGAGGAAATCAACTTTCATTTCCTTCACCTATCCCTTCTAAAAAAACAGAGCTGACATTTGGAGCAGTAACTTCTTAAATCAGTTCAGTGAGAAATTCCAGAGCATTTCGGCTGGTGCCCTCTGAAACTAGATGGCTTTAATCACCAGTTGACTGAGTTACTGTAAGTAGATGGGCAAGGTGGTGTGGTGTGCTTGGTGCTCCCGCTTGTTATCTCTTTATCCAGCAATGTCTGCAGGAGACAAAGTATTCATTAGCTCCTGCCACAGTTAGTCAACAAATGCTTCCTGCTGCTTGCAAGGGCCTGGCTAGCTCTTTTATCTTCGCTGGAGAAGAAGGATGATTTGTTAAACACCCTGTAAACATTCACAGTTCAAGCCCGTTTGTCATCGCCAGGCAGACTAGAAGTCCAGTCTGCTGAGCAGCACAAGGCTAACACTGCTGCAGGGTTCGGAGTCTTTCCCATGAAATACCTGGAAAGGTTTCAGGTGCTCAGAACTGATCCAATAACGTGGAACCTTACTGGAGTCTGGAGCACAGTCTCCTTGAAATACTTTTAAGCACAGGAGGGTCTTCCCAGGAAACAAAGTATCACATTCCCAAAGTGATATACTTTCACTTTTAGTTCTCCCAGAGATACAGCAGCATATTTTCCCTGAAACAATTTTTCTAAGTTTGTTGACTTTAATTAAACAGACCAAATGAGGTAAAAGTGTTTTGTTTAAAATAGCCATTTTAAACAAATACCCATTTTACTGAGAGACACGGCCATTTACAATAGTCATCGACCTGTGGAAGCTGTTGCTGTGAGATACAGAATTCCAAGATGAAGAATAATATTTGCCATAGTCCTGGCTTTAATATTGGAGGGTGAGGTATCACCTGTGCTGACAGTGGCTACACTTCACATGACTAGGAAATAGTAATAGCGTCTCCAACATCGGTTCATTTTTTACAGGCTACAACACAAATGGCTTTATGAGCACCAGCATGAATGAAATTTGTTTTCTAAACCAACTTGTCCTCTTGTGCCTGACTGGCTCTTTTAACAGAACTGCATGAAAGTAAAGAATATCCCCCAAAGAAATATCAGAGAATACACAATGAAAACCAGATGAGAGGCAGAAAGAGATTATCATAGTCTTTCTACAGGATAAGCTTCACTGAGCATGCATCTTGGTGGAGACCCAAGAAGGAGCAATTTGGGCATGGCCCTGAGACAGCAAACCCACAGGATCCACACCACCAGGCAGAGTGACCTTCTGCCCACACACAGCCTTCTCCTTTCCTTAACCTCCACTGTGCGGTCCCAGCTCTTCCCTGCAGCTGGCCCTCAGGAATAAACTTACTGGGCTCACTGAGCTAGCAGGAAACTCATTTTCTTGTGTTTTGGCAATTTTGTGGCCATGTGAGACAGCTGAGCTGGCTCACAGTGCAGATGGGTGAGTTCCAGAGGTGATACAGGGAAGAACCAGGGCAGGACCACCTCTTTGGGCAATAGAAGGTGGCTGAGGTAATGCCAAAACTAACATGGAGATCACCCAGCTTTCCTGACCAAGAAAACAAAAAAGTCTAATAAAACATATGTATGAAGTACCCAAGGCAAAGCTATAATGCTATTTTTAATCCCAAACCCCACATGAGGAAAACCTCAGTGGCTCAGCTGAGGCTGGCCATTCTCCTTTCTTTCATCTCCCATCTTTGTCTTCCTGGTGTGGCCAAAGAGGGGCTGAAGGACAGAGTGCTTCAAGCAACACAAAATGGCCTCTCCAGCTTTCTCTCAGCACTGACAAACAGGCAACTCCATGGACAGGGGCTCTCCAGACATCTTCCAGCAATGTTTTCCTTCCAGACAAGCCTGCATTAGAGGCCAGTAAACCCCTGACAAATGTGAAGCCAGTTTTCTAATGGATTCTGCTGAATAATCTGTCTGGGGACAACATACTGTGAGAGCCTTGCTCTGGGAGTGGCTAACAGGGCTGGCCCTACAATAGCCCAGATGTGGTGAACAGCTGTAGGATCCAGTTCACTTACAGCTCATGGTTTTGTTCCCAGCTTAAGGTGTAAGAAAATCAAGTAATTTGTCAGCAAACTGTAAACCACCTTTGTGGTCATGCGTTTTCACCAACAGCCACACTGTTCCTGTATTCTCCTACACGATGTCACACAGGGATTGTAACTTATGCAGGGCCAAATAAGCAATAGATTTTCCTCTCCCCTCTGCTTCACAGGAGCTAGTGAAGGAGCACTGACTCAAACGGAAAACCATGGGGAAAGGGCTGTAGCTTCGCTTCCAGTGGGCAGTCACAGTGTGTGATTTTGGGTAATGCCATCCTTCTGCCAAAATCCCTCTCCAGTGTGTTCTGGCTTCCGTGCTAGAAGCATCACATCAACTCACTTCACTGAGGGACCATGAGACTAAACTTAGCCATTGGCTTTTAAAATGGCCCCCTTCCATCACCATCTCAAAAGGCTTTTTTAAATCAAAATAGGCCTAAGGAATCATGCTGCATTTTACTCTAGAGCATTGCTTCCTTCTGCAAGTCTGAATTTGACTCAAAAATAATTTAATTCTTTTTCCCAAATTGTTACAGGGATAGAAGCCTCCTGCCACCCAGACTTTTAAAATAAGCTGAACTGCAGATAAATTAAACAGGTAAAAGTTTTAAAAATAATTTAAAAGAAAAGCAGGTATTGAAACATTAAAACTTAATAGCTTTTTGCAAGACATTGCATTTCATAATCAAACCTCCTTAGAATTTTCATTAAAAAAATAAAATTGCTGATCCAACAAACCATAACAAACCACAAATTGGGTCTGGAAATAAATACTTATGCATAAAACCCTACTCATTAATATTTTGATGAGGCTGAGGTATGTATTTGAATGAAGAAAAGGCACTTCACAATTTAAAGATACCAAAACCAACCAACAACACAACAAAAAGAACCATTGACTTTCATGGGAGAACTCTCAAGTGGCTTAGAAAGTTATCTCAAAGGTGATAATTAATGGCAAAGGTGACTTATCAAAATAGAGAACCTGGGTTTTTTTGGCAGTGGTAGGGAGAAGAGTCCATAAAAAAAAGTATCACCACACCCTGTAGGGAAAAACGCACAGAAGAAAGAAGCAGCCCTACGGTTTTTTTGTACTCTTGAAATTGAAACCTTGACTGCAGCAAACCTGTTAATAGGATGCCTGGAGACAAGAAGGCAAGAAGTATTTTCTCACTGTTGTCAGGACTAGCCTTTATAGATACTAATTATGAGAAGTCAAGCTTAGCTTCCCAGAAACACCAGTGGGGTTTCTCCTCTCAGAATCCCCCCAGCCCAGCATAGCCCCTTTGCCAGAGACCTACACTGCATCCTCCTGTCCTAGTGAGATTCCCATAAAACATTGTGCTGCAGGGAATATGCGGCAATTCATTTCCTTTTCTTCCTCTACAAGAAGCCCAGGGCCATTATGCACTTCACCCTTCCCACCTGAATTAGCAGGTCCTGGATCAGAAGCAGTGGTTGAAGATAGCACCCTAGCAAATCAGCAGCCACAGCCCAGAGGGTGGAGAGGAAGTATGCTACTTACAACAGTGTAGTCTGATACTAACACTTCTTGAAATTCACGATTGTTTGGTTTACTCTGTTTTACCCTTCTTGCACATTTTGGAGCTACACTGTACATTTTGAAATGCCAAAGCTGTATTGTGACTCAGGTATGTCTCATTTATGCCCTCTTTAAACAGCTGTTTTCTTACCCTGGAAGTGGAGATGACTTTTCTGGGTCCCTTCAGGAAGGGGGTCATCTCACTATGGACAGGGTTACCCCTCTACTGACCTGACTCTGCCTCACAACACTGCAATTTCTTAAGTTTAATATGTTTATTTTAAAACTGTTTCCAGTGGACAACAGTGGAAAAAGGTGATGTGATCCAAAGATCCTAGAATTACAACTTAGTTAAAAAATTAGGAATTCGGGAGACCATATTCATCCACGCTATATCTCATGGTCCTGTGCATGTATCTGCTGCTGGTCCCACCAGGTCAGGTCTGAGGTGCAACATGGTGAAAGATATGCTGTCAGTCAGGCGGTTTTGTGCCAGTCAGTGGCTCTGTTTCTCTCCAGCCCCTGCTGTGTTTGCTTTATTTGATTTGATGTCTTTACAATGCGGGTGGTAAAACCCTGGCATAGGTCACCCAGAGAGGTGGTGGATGCACCATCCCTGGAGACATTCAAGGCCAGGCTGGATGTGGTTCTGAGCAGCCTGATCTAGTTGAAGATGTCCCTGCTGATTGCAGGGTGGTTGAACCAGATGATCTTTGAAGGTCCCTTCCAACCCAAACTATTCTATGATTCTATGGCCACAGCCTCCTTCACAGCCTCCCCAGAAAGTGCAATATTATGGGGCATTGGTCACCCCAGTAAGGGGGCTGTGGGAGGAAACGAGGAGACAAACAGGGTCTTCATGGTCTTGCAAAAGCAACAGCCCCAGTAACACAATGAGAGGAAGGAGAGGCATTGAGAGGTGACAGGTAAGCATATAGTAGATGGAGACTCATGAGCAGCTGGCAGCTTGGGACTTCTGCATCAGGCCAGAGACTCCTTTTCTGCCCTCAGATTCTGAATGGACAGGTCTGATTCTGTGCCATAATAGCCCAGGATGGAAAATAAACTCCATGAAGTGTGGTTTCAAGGCCCACAAGGCCTGAATTAAGCATGTGGAAGGGCTGCATGACAGTGTCTGGAGATTCCCCTCTGCACCGATTTACTGACCAAAAAGTAGATGACATCTACTTCATTTTTACTTGTTTTACTTGTGGGGTGCCAGATTTGGGATGATGTAGAAAGACGACAGTAGCTCGCCTCTCTCCAAATATCACTTCTGTTGTTCATCCATGTAGGCACCAATGATATTGTCATGGGAGACATGGAATACATAAAAAATCGCTACAGAGCTCTATAGGCAAAGGTGGGAGACCAGGTGATACTCTCCTTGATCCTAAAGGAAAAGCCCAGGTAGGAGTGGACAATTCCTGCAAATAATGTCTGCCTGCGTGACTCTGGCAGCACTTTGACTTTTATGACCATGAGACTCTTTTTGAGCAATGAAGGCTACCAGAGAGATCCACCTAACAAAATGGAGCAATAAAGAACCATTGCCCTTTAGATGAAAGAGGTGTTCAAATGTGTGGAGCTTGTTTATGGGTTGAATGATAGGCTGGGTGAATGCTTGTGGGTTGGCATTAGAAAAGAGACCAATAAGAGTGGCACTGTGATGGTAGGTTATTGTAGACCGCACACTGAAGAAGTAGATGAGGTCTTCTATAAACAGCTCAAGGAAGTCTCCAGACCACAGATCCTAGTTCTCATGGGAGACTTTAACCTCTCTGGAGCTCAAGGACAATGCAGCAGAAAGCAGATTTTTGGAGGGTGACAAGGACAACCTGTTGACACAAATGCTAGATGGGCCACAAGGGATGACACTTCCCTAGTAGCAACGGTTCTCAAGTATGTTGTGGGAAGTCTTAGTGATATGAATTAGCATCCAGTAATATATACCTAAAAATATATAAAATATATATACATGCAGTTAAAACCATGACACTACAGTTCACATACACATTATATGCTTCTTGCCTTCAAATGTTCTATATGTGGTCAAAAATGTGGTTTAAATCATGGGTACAAGCACACATAAGAGCAAAGATTCTTAAATCAGGTGTAAAATCCAAGCACTTCTTTTAAAAAAGCTGCCACCTTATCTTTCAGTTATATTTTCCAAGGCCAACAAATCAGACCGTGTCACACTGCAAAAAACTCAACACATCTATTTAGTCTTCAACCATGTAACTTCAGCTTGGAACACAATAAGCAAAACTATCCCCTCCTCAAGCCCTCAAAAAGTCATTAGTGCATGACTTGCTTCAAAACAAGAGAAGATCACAAACAGCAAACTACGTCTTCTGTATCATATCAAGGCCTTATTGCTAGAAAACACAGCTGTCAAGCTTTACCTGAAGTAATTTTGCTGTGGAGCTCAAGTACCTTAAATTAGCCAAGTCCTCAAAAAGACTTTCACACCCTTTAATAATGACACTGAGTATCAGAGGGTTCTCAGGGCTGGTAATC
Source organism: Agapornis roseicollis (assembly GCA_002631895.1). Lineage (NCBI taxonomy): Eukaryota > Metazoa > Chordata > Aves > Psittaciformes > Psittacidae > Agapornis > Agapornis roseicollis. The sequence goes on along the minus strand of NDXB01004882.1, from coordinate 117,676 downwards.
TACATAATTTCCCACTCATAGTCAAGAAACTCAGAGCTTATTTGAAGTAGCTCTTATTATTATTGGCATTTCTTTAAAAGAACGCCTTTTTGCCAACAGGCATAAGAAAACCCTAGCTCAGGTTTTCGTATGTTAAGCCAAATAAACACATGTTCATTGGACAGCAACTGCCTCTATTTTGAGGTAACTTCACAAACCAGAGTGGCTTGCCTCTGGAGAAAAAGGCAAGAAACAGATCCAAAACACTCAAACATGTGCTGCCTCAGCAGTTACCTGGTGGTAAGGAGAGCAGACCCTGCAGTGGGAGCCTTGTAAAGCAGCTGATTGGGCAAGGCACCCAGAGCAGCTGTGTCATACTGCTAGAAACCATCCGCTACACTCAGGCTCTGTTACTGCCTGCTTTTAACCAGTTCCTAAGAAAAGCCAGTATGTTGCCAAAAGATTTCATTTCACTAGAGTGGTGTTCAGTTTGAATGAGAAACTTTGATGGTGCCACAAGAAATAGGAGATTGCACAGTCAGACAGACAATTTTGAGACAGACAAGCCTATTTTCTCAATGCAAATATCAAATATTGGAATTCCATGGAGATTATTTAATATACATCAGACTGAACTATATTAGTGCCATTACCTAAAACCCCATCCAAAAGCATGCCCCTGGGTAATGGTGATTCTCATTTCAATAGGTTTTTTTGTAGAGGCCAAACCTATGATGACGGCAGCTTCAAAGACTATGCACAACTTTGGCAGAAAATGAATATCCAGAGAAAATACCAAAATTAAGCCTTCTGAATGATTTCTCCAAAATGAAGGGATTTAGTCACCTGACCATAATGAAGCATATTCAGGAACACAAGTATTTAGTCAGAAGAATGTACCAAAACTGAGTTAATTATGGATTTACCTGGGAGAGAAAGAAAAGGCATGAGCAGCTCATTTTCTCATTAACTTAATTAGGAGAAGAGCATATTTCAGTGTTGATCCTTCTTTCTCCTGTTGAGACACTGTCAGTCAAAGTCAGTCCTTGGTAAACATCACCACAAATCACGTAAAAGCCAAGCCTGTAGTTTCATTTGCCCAATGAGTTTTTGTTGTTGTTGAGTTTGAAGGCAGGCTCCAAGGAAAGTGTAGACTTAAATAAAAATTTTCCAAACCAGACAGACACCTTTGAAAAGAAGAGAGGCAATTTTCTGCTAAGGACCAAAGGGAAACTCAGCTCCTTCTCCACAAAAGGGAGCAATGCAGTCTTGTGCAATGGAAGCACATTTTATCAGTCCTCTTTGGAGGACAGCAAAGTCATCTCTGATACTACTCCACTGAAAGGACCAGCAGCAGAGCTTCAGGGCATTATTACTTCATGGAAGACATCCTCTGAAGACAGCAGTGACTAGAGGCATTTCTAGTCCTTTCCCTTCTCCTACAGGTCCTACACCCTCCACACTCTCTGCTAAAGGTGACCACTCCTTCCACGGAAGTGCTTTTTTGCAGCACATCACTAAGCCAGTTTAGAGCACCGGCATACAGACAGCACAACAGACATGGATAAGGCTGAAGATTCACAACAAAGTCCTGGCAGCACTCTCTGCTTACACCACTGCTGATGTGTTCTGGCCTCATGACCCACCATCAGCAGTGCTGCTAAGCTGTTCTGTGTGGGAACAACCCAACTCAGGAAAAGGCAGCCAAAAACAACAGGGGAAAAAATAGGCAGGATCAATTCTGTGAACAACTATTAAAAAAGTACAAAGGAAGGGTGTGTATCTGTATGGTTTTGTCTCAGACACATATACATATAGACACAAGCCAAAAAATTTGTGCCACAAAAGCACAGTTTGTGGTGGTGGTGAACTTTGGTGGGGACAAAGGAGAAGCCACAGAAACTGGAAGTTCTCTCTCTGGTTTTGCTGATGAAGGGTACAGAAGAAAGCCTAATTTCTCCTTCTGCAGTATCACCACTTAAGTGGTCTTCTGCTCACACAGCTTCATGAAGCATCTCTCCTCTAAATCCATATTCATACATTCCTGTACCAGACTGAAAAAGCTCCCTAGTCTAACTAGGCTACAAGAAGACCAACAGATCCTTTTCAACTATTACCCTGACCAAATTCTCTGTATGTAACTACACTTGTTGAACCTTAGGGTTCTCAAGGAAGCACTGTCTGGGTGTTACATAGATTAACTTCCCACAACACTGAGTCTTGCTGTCAGGCTCAAAGACATGCTTGCTGTGCTCTACCCACCAAGGTTTAGAGTGAGGTGAGCTCAGCGATCATCTTCTGTAAAATATTCTGTTAACACTCAGAGAGCAAACTGTAGCACCCAGCCATGACAAATCCTCTTGGATCCCATAACCACACAATAGAGCTAAGCATGCACAGTGCAACACAACTTCAGGTTTGAAGCACACGCTTCCTTAACTATGTCATTACCCAACTTCTTCAAGCACAGCCCAAGAGAAATTACTTACCACAAGGCAAGTCACAGGCACTAGTCACAGCTTGTGAACAGACACCATCTCCCAGCCCAGTGTTTGTCCAGATTCCTGTGGGGGTTGCCAACCTTCAAAGCTGTCAGCAGAGCCATTTGGATGATTCTCCCTTGCCCATTTCTATCAAAAACAGCCGGGTGTGTGAAGACCTACTATTTAAACTGTTTATCCCTGCTAATTCTGACCTTGGGAACAGCTGATAGAATTTTGGTTGGAGAAGGAGCTGTGATCTGCCCAACAGCTCTTTATGTCAACATCTGCAGCTCAGAGGATGAGAGAAGAGTCAAAACAAAAGTATGGCCAAAGGGAAGCCGCTTGGACAATCAGGCAAGGAGTGCTGGTAGCACATGTTGTAGTATATATTTAAGCAGTAATAGAAGGAAATGACTGCAAAAGCAATGAACTGAAGTACAAGAAAGCTCTGAATTGCCTGGGCTTTCAGATGGAGCAACTGAGGTATAATGCTTTCCCTAGGGCTGCATGAGGAGGCTGTGGAAGAACTTAACCTTATACCAGCTTCTTCAGGTAGATCACAAACAAATGGGTGTTTGTGGAACCTACCCTTTCTAATGGGGGGTTGGGGGGGGGGGGAAAGGGGGGGAAAAAAAATCCATTAATTAGA
>NDXB01004882.1:57620-106626 GCA_002631895.1 Agapornis roseicollis | reverse complement strand
TTATTATAAATATATATAGGAAAAAAAAAAAAAAAAAAAAGACAAAGTCATTGACAAGCTTTAATTTTTGGCTTGCATTTTGTAGCATACGACACAGTTAGAAGGCATGCATTAAGCTAATGGATACCATAAACAATGTATAGGTGTATACACATCTATTATCTATAGGCCCTCTATATTACACATCCCTATTACACAGACGTTAAAGCTCTTTAAGGCACACAAATATTGCCCTTGTGGTCACTGTTGCATTCTGCACCATTTAAGTCTTTCAGCCCTCTCCTCTGTATGGCCCGGGCTGACTCAAGAGCTGCAGAGAAGCTGGGCACCACATGTCCCCAAGAACTGCCCCCCCTGCCAGACCTATGCTCTCAGAGCTGGGTAGAACCAGCTTCCCCACTGAGATGACTCGACTTGCACAGCCCACAGGCACCACCTCTTCGGGGAAATTAGCTTCTATGAATTCAAGACCTGATAGCTGGTGTTAACTGAAATGTTTTGAGGACTTGCACTTCAGCCTATTTTGGACAATATTCATAGAAAGAGCACAAGCAGCTCTGACAGCGGCTCCCCGCTATTGCCAAATCCTGCCTCTGAGCTATTAAAAGAAAAGGTCACCTAAATTTAACAGGACTAACAAGATATTTTCTCAGTCATCTTTCTGCAAAACAGCTGAGTTGCTCTGCCTAAATGCTGTTTTTTCTTTTTAAACACCAATAACAGAATATTCAGCAAGAGGCAGCCACCGAGTTAAAGAAATCTCAGTGCAAGCTGTTAAAATTTGGCAAATGTGTGAGTGGCTGAAAATAGAGTCTTATAATGGGAAGTGTCAAACAACCTTGATAATAGGCAGCATTACCAGTCTGCTCTGTAATTCTAAATTATGTTTTATTACAGTGTTAAATACGCCTGAGCTCCGTTTACCAGTTCCACCATTGCCAGCCTGAGAGCAGCTGCTGGCCGATGGCAAATTAACAAGTTGTAGTTTTCCTGGTGTAGACAACAGAGTAGTTGTTTCTGGCTTTCAGCAGTTGGAGCAGGTTCATCTCAGTGGTTTTTATAGAGCTGAGCATGTTGGCATAACACCATTAACACACTTCTCAGGTGGATCCCTGAAGTAATAAGGTGGTTTGGACACAAGAAGTAAGCTCAAGTTAGATTTTTCCAGAAGCCAGTGCAGATGCAGTCAGCAGGTGATCCTGAAGAAAGTACCGCAAAAAACACATATTCCAGAATTTTTGCTATTTTGGAAAATAAATTAGAACTCAAGTTGACATTGAGAAAGCCCAAGCCCTTTACTGGATCATAGAGTAAGGTTTATATGGCTAAGACCAGAAAGTGTTCCAGGGACATTGCTTCTGCTACAGGGTAAAAAGTGGTCTGCCTTTGTATTACTTTCAGAAGAAGCAATACCCATTACAGAGCTAAACTTTGAACATCATCAATCCTTTTCCTGGGAAAGATGAGCCATATGATTTCCCAGCCTAAAAGACTGGCACTTTGTAAGAATCAAGGCATTTCAGCCAGCCTTCAAGAAGCTCTTAACAGAATCATGCACTTTTTAGGGTGCCAACCTTTCACCACCCAGGATCAGTCAGTCTGTAAGAAAGGCTGCCAGCTGTAGGACAGTTTCAAATTAGAACTACAGCTCACATTGCTTCTATGGAATAAAAAAAGGAGGGGATGGACATAACACCCTGCCCAGGCTGCACGTTCTGGGAAAGCCAGATTTTGGCCATCCAAACAACTCTGGAAGGAAATCACCCCCTTAGGTGTGCCAGAGAGCAGCTGCCCAGCGCCAGTGGTACAGACGATAATGCTAATGTGATGACGGATCAGGAGAGCATGAAAGATAAGTAGCTGCCTGTCAGCACTGGGCTGGGCACCCACTGGCACATCTCCCAGCTGAGTCACAGCAGGGAGCTGAGGCAGCCGCTGGCACAGCATCATGGTGACACAAGCATGGACATATCTGTTTCTTAACTTCTTCTTAACCCAGTTACATCCTCAGCCATCCTCATATTTTATTCTCCCCTTCACAAACCAAACCCTTGAGGACCAAGGCCAAGGCATGGTGATGGTTTGGGGCAGTGACACACAAGCTCCTGAAGGAACCAGGGCTGGGCCATGTCACCCAACCTTCCATTTCTACATCTCCAAAGTGGAACTAGCACTTCTCTCTGGCACAGTTACAAGGATACATTTTTGAATGCTCAAAGCATCCATATATAACAGTAAATGACCCAAAGAAAGATTCTCCAAGCAGTGTCTAAAAGCAAGAACAACACTCAAGTAGACAGCACTGCTCAGCCTTACACCCTGGAGATCTCGGGAGGTGCATCACAAAGCATTTGGGTAGCAGGCACAGAACTCAGCACAGACACAGGCAGGCACTGCCCCAGAGACAGCAAGCACATGTTTTGGCATGCTGGCACACAGTGCCAGGGGCCAGTTTCTAACTGCTGGTAGTGCCAGCTCCTTTTTGGGCTGGTACATGCACCAGCTGAAATGCAAAGCGGGCACTGGACATTTCTCAGAGAGATTAAATAATCTTTTGATCTAGAGAACAGAGGGCAGCAGCTTCAGAGGCTACATGCTCATCCTTTTCTGATGATCAAGTCCCTTTGAGGTATCCCAGAGAGAACATGCTCAAAACACCTCAAGTCTCAGTCTGTTTGGCTGATGTGGATTCCTGAAGTCTTGCCTATATTCAGGGAGAATATGATTCTTTCCCTTCATCATCTCTTACAACCTCTCAGCTTTGATCAACATTTCTCCCACCCCTGCAGCAAAACTTCACTTCTCTCATCCTTTCTGTATGTCTTCCAAAAAGCAGGATGCTCAGCTAACTAGTTCATACCACACCTATGCCAAAGGACTGGCTAAACATCTCCCTGGCTTCGAAATACTTCTTTGCAGGACCCCTGTTGCCTATGAACAAAGTGTACTCTGGAAAGCATCAAGCCATCCAGAACAGGTGAGATTTTAATTCCGAGCCCACCAAGGCCAAGCTGAGAAGCTGCTGAATTCTCAAATAATCTGATACAGAAGAGTGAGAAGAAAGGGAGAAACAAATTGGTTTTTGGTAGGAGATAATAGGGACAAAGAAACAGATGTAGCTTAGGCTAAAAACGAAGTCTCAGTTACCAGGAGGAAAAGGACCAGTAGAAGGAATCAATAGGAAATAACTTGAATTTTACAGGTTGCACATCCATGATAGTAGGACTGAGACTCACTGGACTGCTTCTCATGGACAGAGATGCAGCAGTCTGGATAGCATTTTTAAATTCCAGTTAACACTCTTCCATTTATAATGGCCGATGATTATCACTTATTGCTTCTGCAATTCTCACCTCTACCCTTCAGAAAACAATCTTAGTAGAAAAATAATCTTATGAGGCAGTGCAGCAAAAATTGCAGTCCTTCTAAAGGCTCTAACATGTACCTAGTGCTGTGACTGAAGTAGTTATCACAAAGTCTTTTCAGGCCACAAACTTTGCTTAAAAAAGTCCCACCTGTGCTAACATATGCTTCCACCTCAGCTGTGCTAATCTTTGTACCCCACATTGCCACCTTGCACCTGAGACAACATGGATTGCAAAAAAAATAAGTTCTTTTTTCACATTTTTTAATGTAGAGTAACATATCAACCTATTTTAGTTGTCTCTGGCCATACAAGAACTCAAACAGAAGCAGAAGGCATCCTCCTTAGGATGACCAGGAGAAAGGTACTCAAGGGAAAGCTTAAGATACAGTTGTATTTCAAGACCATAAAACGATGTGAAGATTGAAACATGACTGACACCTGGTCCACCTCTGTCCCAGTCCTGTCTGTCTTCCGATAGCACCAGTATGTACATGGCAGTCATTCAGAAAACTTCTTCAATATGCAAATATTCCTGGCAACTATGTCAGCCAAAGCTAAAAATAGAATATAAGTATTACCTGCATGAGCACTGTTCAGAAACCTGGACAACTCATTGCAGGAAGTTTCTCTGAGAAGAAAGGGCAAGGGTAATACTCAACAGCTCCTGAAGCTATGGCTGCTGAGATGGCATTCTTTCTTACATAACTTTCTCTCCTATAATAGGATATGTAAAAACATATACATGTATATGTATAACTTGACCTCTCAATACTGATAAGGATTTTTCCTTGCAAACTACTGTTTACTCCAAAGGGGTATGCTCATTAGTGGAGAAGCTCCTCGTTCATGCAGTTAAGTGTAAGAGAAAATGATTGCTCTGCATATAAGTGGAAGAAATAACTATTCTGTCCCAGTTCTTTCACTAAAGTACACTGCAAATTGAGAGAGCTCTTATAAAGACATACATCATGGGTTTCTTAAAAATATGCCTGTTGATATAAAGTGCTTGAAATGTGGGAAGATTTGGGGGTCAAAGTGAGAGAAAGGAGGACACAATGTAGTCCTCTGTTTTAGGAAATGGCGCAGCTATATCTCTGTTGAGAAATTGCAGAGACTGAATACAGGTGTGAAGTGCTGCAGCAAAACCTTGGTGGAATGTATGGGGAAACTCAGGCAGTTTTGCTGCCTAAGAAGAGAAATAATCAGAGGAAGCACACACAGCAGCTCCTTCATCTCCTCTGTAACAGAAAGAGCATGACCACCTCCCAGCTCTGTCCATCTGTGCCCAAACCACAAAATCCCTTCCCAGCCTGCAATCTCCCTGCCCACTGCCCTGACAAGGGCTCTTCTTTCCTTTTCATTCCTCTGCCCCCACTCCAATTTGCCAAGCATGCAAACAAACCAGAAAAGAGCTGAACACAGCTGCAGCAGGGAGTGAGGGTCAGGGAGATCCTGTGCTGCGTTAACAGACCAGAAGCGTTTCATGAAAGAGCCACCTTTCTGATAATTTTGGAAAAATCAGTAACATTTATATGCATTTATTATACATGTATTAAAAAAATACGTATATATGGATACCTGGTTTCCTCAGCTAACTTTCTATTCCATTTCTCTCTCCTCTCCAGCATACACATCCTTAAATGAAATAAACGGCCACTAACAGTGCAAGAACATTAAGACTCAACTAGACTAGGAGGCAAACCAGCAAAGTTAATATGCAAGAGCAAAATATCACAAAGACAACTGAAATAGCTTTCTTAATGGCTAAGTGAAATCTGTTTCAAGATAAAAGACATCCTCCAAGACTAACTGATGCTAAGAACAGGAAGAAAGAGCTTCAAAGAACTCTCTTCATAAATATCCCTCAATATGGTAGGATATTACCCTCAAATTAAGTTAAATCAAACTACATCTGAGAGATCAGACTATGGTCGAATTGCAGGTACCAATAGCAGCCAGAACATGCCACCCTGCCTGTGACTAGGTCACTGCTATCTGCTCATTAGTTGCCTTTGAGGAAAATGGAGAAGCAAATGTTCCCAAAAAGCTGCCATTAGCACAGCACAGGCTGTTGGGCACATCTGGCTCAGCTGTACTGACTTCAGCAGTGGCTTTCTACTCACCAGCCTTCTGCTGGGAAACCTGATGCTTTGGGTACATTGAGACGGAGACTGTCACCCCCTTATGCTACCACTGCAGTATTTTGCCTGAGCTTTGAAAGTCAGTGGGTACCATTTTCTGAGCCAGTTACAGAAGATGTTATATAGTGTTTGTTAAAGTTAAAATGCTGAAGATCTGTCAGACCAAAGAATTTGCTCCTAAAAGGTTTAGAAGTGTGGGCCAAGGAGCCACCAGGGTTGAAGGCTGGCTAAGAACATATTAGAGGACAGAGCATGAAGCATTTTTACAGTATTTAGGAACTACAAATGAGGTCACTGTGGCAACTGCAAGCCATTTAAGTCAAAATTTGCTTCAAGCAACAGAGCTAAGGTATAGAATCCACAGTAAAACAGTCAATACAGCTTTATGAAAATCAGACCTATAATCCAACCCAGAAACATGCCCCCAGCCTGATAAGTTTGGTTAATAAAGGCACAAGGTGTCTTTCAGCAAATTAAGCATGTATCAGCTTCTTATAACTAAACAGTTCTATTGAAAAACAGATGCCACAGAAGTCAAAGCAGCAGCATTCCCAACCACTGGCATTCAATCCTGAGTATACCAGCTCCCCTAGTCTTTATGGGAATCAAGAACTAAAGCAAGTCTTCCAGGAATGTAAAAGTCCTACTTAAGAACGTCAGTGCTGGTATAAATCCACTGTTCCACCAATTTTCACATGACCTACGCAAAAGGGCAAGTCGAGTTCAAAAGTCTGATGATATGGATCACACAGTACAATAGACTCAACTGAACAGCAGCATTATTAGTGTAGCCAAACAAGATCACTCAAAAAACTATACCCAAAATTTAGGTCACAGTGTTAGAATGCAATTTGGAAGATAGTAACGTGAAAGAACATAAGGGTCATGGTGGTTTGCCCACTAGCACAGTTGCTTCAGGGAAGTGGAGAGAGAGCAAATGTGATACTCCAACACACAGCATCAAAGTACCATGTTTAAATTGTGAGACATAATCACGTCATTTAGCATTGAACTTCCTAAAACATCTGCTAGTGACATCAACTACTTGCATCTAATGTCATTAAATTGGTAAGAGCTCACATGAAAGTGATAAGCTGCATTAAAAGACTAGATTTAAAGACATATTATAGACAATCCATTTAATTTATTTGGGAGAAGGTAAAGAGAGGATGATAAAGAGGTGACAGTCATTGACTGTGTCAGCTTGTAGGTGATAAGACTTTTTTCCTGGAGCTAGTTTGATCAGAGAACACAAATCCACTGGATCGAAGCTGTTCTTAAGAGCTTGGCAGATTTTATAAGATTGATAAGAAGTTGCCCAGGTCCCTTATGCATTGAGCTACCCTGTAAGTCATCAAACCAGGGGATCTCTGTGTAAATCATCTCTGTTTTGCCTAAATTGGAACAGAATTTACAAGTTCAGTTGTATATCTTCCAAACAAGAAACTAAACCACCAGCTCACCTGCTTTCCCCCACCCACCAGGGAGGTTTCTCTTCACATACAGAAATTCCTTTGGGCCAGGAGAAGGAAGGAAAGAGAAGGGACAGACTTATGGGCTGTACAGTCAGCTGCCCAGCTCTGACGGATGGTGCTCCCCAAGTCCAGGCACACCCATGCCTTGCACATGAAAGCCTTGCAGAAAGATCAGTGGCTATTCCAGAATCAATATTCTTCACAAAAAAACCCACACAAACCAAGATCTTGGTCTCACCTGCATCTGAATTGAGGAAACAATCCAAAGTGCCTTGTTCAACTCAAAATTACCTACTACAGACTGTGTGATTTATCCTGGTTTTTTCTCCAGTCAGCCTCTCATGTTTGGGTCAGGGATCAACTGCTTCTGTAGACCTTCAAGGCAATGAATGCAAGAGCTGATTTCCATTGAGATCTGATCCCAACCCTTTCCAGAGCCAACCCTGTTTTGGACAGGCAGCCTTTGCTGTCTCTGACTCTCCTTCCCCTCCCAACATGTACTCATATTCAGGGTACACCAGGAAAATGAAAATGTGACTCTGGTTCAGGAATAATTGAGGAGCATTCAGAAAACATTCAACAGACGTAGCAGAGACCAAGTAATATGCTGCAGCTAACTTCTCTAAAGTTGTGTCCTTAGCTTTTGAGCTTGGTGGTTACTGGAATACGGCACAGAATTTTTAATTATACTGCTACTATGAAGTGGTAATGAGCATTAGCTGATGACTCAGAATAATAATTACTAGGTGGTGCTACCATGGAGGTACAATTTTAGAAGCCAAGCAGGTGTTACTTTCCTGAATGATTCAAAAATCACAAGCAGCCCATCCCCCAGCTAATTGCACACGGAAGCTATGTGCATCTGAAATGCCTTTTCCAAATGTCCAAAAGGGGCAGAGAAGGAAGTTTTGCCTTAATGCTGCTAAGATGATTTGTTGTCAGTGTTCAGAAATAATTCCCCAAATACAAGACTTGTTTTTTTCATGATGTGTCATGCATCTGTCTATTAAAAAGGTTAGATTACCTTTTCTTGGAGAAAGAAACATTTCAGGCTTGTTTCCACCTAAATCTCTCATGGCCCCTATTTCAGAGTGTCAGTCAGTTTGTATCAGTGGCAGCAGCAGCAGCAATAAATGACCACATGCAATTACAGCATAAAGGTTTTTACACTAGGGCTGTAATAAATAAAAATAAAGACAAATAAAATACATGAAAACAAGAATACATTTTAAAAGAGGCTCTTTTATTTAGTAGGGGAGTATGCATTTGAAAGCAGTAAATAACCATGGAAAATTGTGCAGAACATTCCTGTAGCATTGAGTTTTGGTAAGTTGTTGGCAAACAGTTGGCATAAAAAGCTTCTCTTTCCTTCTGGATTATTCTCTAGGTCACCCCACTGCACAGCAAATTGAATCACAAGAAGATTTCAATGTCTCAATTCCTAATGAAAAGCTAGCTAACTGGGGATATTATCTATCACATTTGTACTACACAGTATTTCATCATGAGATTGTTTGTGACAGCAATTCAAAAGCACTGAATTTCCCAACTCCTTTCTCCCTTGGGTACTTCAGTAGCTCTTTTTCAATCACTCTTGAAATAGCTGTAAGATAGAGTTACATGGGCTTTGCTATGGGAACAATAGATTAAGCATTGAGATTTTTATTTTAAAACCCCAAGTTTTCTTTTGCATATCATATCTTAAAGCCTCCTCCACACCGCTGCTATTTAAACAATTCAATTAAAATCTGGGTGATAGCACATTCTTAATTTCTTTCTTGATTAACTGGTGTACAAAATGAGGCTGAGTGGGAAATCGTTCCCCCACAGTACAGACTTTTTCTTCTTTCTTGAAGGTGTTTGCAGGGAGTTAGTGGTAGAGGAAAGAAACAACAAAACCCTGGGCATGCTGGGCCACCAGTTGTGCCGTGTGCTGGCAGAGGAATCTTGCCTTCTCCTGCAGGCATGCCCATAGTGACTAATGCCTTCACACTCTGCAGCCTGGGATCACGCTTACCCCATGGTTATATCAGTTTTAAAGCATCTGGTGGCAATTTAGAAATACAAACCTAAAAATGAGACAGGCACATACTTTTCAGGCTTACTTTTCATTCTGGGCTTAACTTAAACCACAACATCAGCCAAGCAGTGATGCAGTCAAAGGTAAAAAAGTAAATACTGACCTTTACACTTTTCAAATTTCAGCTGGTGAGTTTACCTGTTTACTACCTTGTCTAGAACACAAAAAAAGATGAATTATCCCACTCTCATCTGGCAGCAGAGCAACACAGAAGAAGGATCTATCTGCGCTGACAGATAGATGAACTTCATTACTTTGGAACCAGTCCCTTGTACAGAGATGCTATACAAATTTAAGGCCCTTAATAAAGCAGATGTTCTTATTTACTATCACTGCAACCAATCTCCACAATGTGATGCATGATTAAGTTATCATGTCAGGCAAGCTGCCCTCATGAATGACATACACCCAACCAGCCTGCCCCAAGCATAAGGCAAATGTCTCCTAGACGGGCTCCAGCTCCCTCACATGCACACTGGCCGGGGGCAAATTGGTGGGCTCCTCAGCCACTGAATCTCTGTCTCAGCACTCAGCTCAGGAACCCGCAGCACAGACCTGTGGAGCTATTTATTACTGCATCTAGTCTAAAGATAGCAACTTTTTATGAAATTAAATCACATTTTATTCTCTTGGGCACAAGTGGAACAAATGTACTGCAGAGCACTCTATGTAGGGTGCAATTCAGGAAGTGTAATTACATTAATTAAAGATATTTAAATGTTAATCTGTAACAATGTTTGTCCTTTATTCCAGCAGAATTTGTTTCCATTCCCCCGAGCCCTTGAGCCCCTCATCAGACAGCACCACCTCCGTTAGAAGGCTGGAACAAAAGAAGGTGACAATACTAAATGTGGACACTTAGCCTGCAGCCTCTCTTCACACCCATGGCCATCCACAGCCACCCCTCACCACACACTGCTGAATGAGCTCAAGACACATTTGAAAGCCAGTCCAACATACCCACTGTGAGTGTGGTAAGCCATTCTGAATTAAGGCCGGTGGTACCCACCTCCTTCAATGCACAGATCTTTTTGTTGTTTAGAAACCTGAGATCACTCATAACAAGACAGACCAAACACCCTCTAGCCCAACACACTTCCCTGAGATCAGACTTTACCTTACTTTTTGCAGAGCAGCCCAAACTAGTCAGGAGGTTATTTCTGTTCTCAAGGAGATCGAGCCCTCCCGGGAGAGATTCAGCTCCCTTACTTTAGGTGCTTATCTCAGGCTTGCATGAATCATCTCAGCCTCTCCTTCCCTCCCTCCCCTGATGATAGAAGTTGCCTTGAATAAGCATAGAGGCCTACAAGTTAGGTGTCTTGCTGAAAAGAGTCAGGGAAAATGAACGACATTTTAACAGTGGCCAACAGTGGCCAGCAGCAGCCATTGGAGATCAATCATTCTGCATTCCAAACAGGTCCCCAGATTCCTAAGAAGATGGCTTTCAGGACTTCCTAAATTAGAAGTTGCATCAAGGCTTAAAAGTTACCAAAGGCCTTATTTTCTGTGTATTTGTCTGATCTCTTCTCCATATCACTGGCATCTAAAAGCTTCCTGCAGCCATTCCATGATTTAGCTTTGCCTTGAGCAGAAGATGAGGCAGAAGAAGAAGCTGGATTTGCTTCTCATATAAGCCTGTTGTCTGATAATTGTATTGTACCTAGTCTGTACTTGTAAATTACGTCATATTTTCTCTCTCTTGCTTTATCCTCCCCTCAAATGAAGAGTCTTTTTCGTTAAGAAAGTTGCCACAATCTTTTTCACCCCAAGGTCTCCTATATTTGTCTATTTCTTTTCTATTTCTGTTTTGTTTTGAGGTTAGGGGACCTGAACCCTCCACAGTACCTCAGACGCAAATATTTATGTATCTGTAGCATCACAGAGATAATTCTGATTTTTTTTTCTACTCCTCTCCCAGTATTTCTGATTGTTCTATTTACTTTACTGAGCACCACTGCACACTGACCTGGCATTTACAAAGAATTATCCCCTCTACCTCCATTAGGGTGTTTTTTTTGCTTTTTACCCCCTCAGCAAGAAGAGGATTATTTCTTTTCCCCCTCCATGCATTATTTTGCATTCATTGGCACTGAATTTCATCTGTCTGTATTTCCAGCTCTGTGCTGAAAGAGCTTCTGCAAGTTGTTTCAGACAGCTTTGGGTCAGATGATTGTAAATAATTTCGGTATCCTCTATGAGTTCTGTCATCTACTTAAAATCAAATCATTTGATTGAATCAGAACAGCTCTGACAACAGCACAGATCTTTGAAAGACTTCATCCCAGTAATAGCTGCTGTAGAACAGGGATGCTAATCAGGTATTCCAATTCTTCACTTCCTGTGTCTAACCATTTGACAATTTGTGAGAAGACATTTTCTTTCATTCCCTGATAACTGTGGATCTAACAGATTTCTGTGAAGTACAGCTTGTACTTGTATTTTCAAAGAGTTTTTGACAAGGTATCAGCTAGATCTGCTGTATCCATGCAGTAGCTTCCTTCAGAAACTTCCACAGATTCATAAGAAATAACTTTCCTTTACAGAAGACATGCTGCCTCATCTCTCATGCACCATATTTCTGTTATCTACTACTTCTATTCCTATTCTGATTTCTATAAAACTATCTAATACAGGAGCCAGATTTACTGCTAATCTCCCCACATGACTCCAGAAGCCCTCCATAGATTGGTATATTATTGGTTTATTTAAGCAGACGGCAAACCAGAAGCAATTTCTTATTTTCATTCCTTTAGAGCTCTTGCATGAGCAGCATGCAGCTCCAGTGCCCTGTTACCAGAATATTTTACATCTTTTCTTTTGTGAACAGCCTTCTTGCATGAGCAGCATGCAGCTCCAGTGCCCTGTTACCAGAATATTTTACATCTTTTCTTTTGTGAACAGCCTTCTTGCATGAGCAGCATGCAGCTCCAGTGCCTTGTTACCAGAATATTTTACATCTTTTCTTTTGTGAACAGCCTTCTTGCATGAGCAGCATGCAGCTCCAGTGCCCTGTTACCAGAATATTTTACATCTTTTCTTTTGTGAACAGCCTTTTAGAACTGACATTTCAAACAGAGCCAGGTGACTATCAGATAGACATGTCTGGTCCAGCAAAGGTAAGTCCCTGCGATCCAGCTGCCTTGAAGATACCGACAGCGGTTTTAGCAAATCTAATCATCTGTAGCCTTAGAGGAGCAAAGGCATGAGAAAAGATGGAGTACAAGGTAAAAGGATAAGGGATGAGTCATACTATTTAAAATAACTGACATCTAAGCTTCTCTTCATTGTGGCACCTAATAACATGTGTGTCCTCGGCCCACTCGAATTGAAGGATACGTGTGTAGGCAGGAGCTCTGTTATGAACACACCTACTGCATAAAGCTGCCACCCTTACTCTCCTAGGATGGGACACCCTTGTGCACAGTAACCCAGCACCTTAGTAAACCTGGGTGATGTATCATTTCCCATACACAGCAGGGATATCCAATATTAGGGGTCTTACACCGGGACAAGGCCAGGGGACACAGGACACACATACAAACACTCCCATTAACTCCAGTAAACATGGATCTGTCCTGAATTTAGGGTGGTGACAGCTGTAGCTTAGGCCCATTGGAAAACGATGAAGGAATTAATCAGAGAGGGGTTTGAGTGCATTACCACTATTTCTTTGGTGAATGATGCCATGGTTTGCAGTAGTTGTGCCAACCCTGAGTACTTACAAAGCAATGACTCATACCACTCGCTTCCCATGAAAGAAAAAACATGCAAAGACAAATACACATGGAGCATCCCCTTTCCCTCCCATACAGCTTGATTATTATCTTGTGATTTTTGAGCAGCCATGCACTTTTACTGATTTTATGTCTTTCACTACTCTTTCTGAAATGTAGGAATTTAATTAAAAACTGGAATTATTCCTAACATGAGTCTGAGAAGCTGTGCTTAAAGAAAAACATATCCAGTGAAATATTGTAAGTTTCATGGAAGAAGTTAGGTTTTAGACCATACTTAACTGATGTGGCAACATTGAAAGTATAGCACGTGCATCTGGAGGTAAAATAATTACATAGGTTCACAGCTTCCAATCACGTCACTTCATAAATGCACTTGCCCAGGCATTGCTCAGCATCATGTCAGTGCAAAGAGGCCAGCATTTCCAAGGTTGGATTTGCTTTACAATCTCTCTCAGAAAACATATAATTCAGGAAAGCTTAAGTACTTAGAATTTTATGGGTTTTTTTCAACAAAAGATTCAACCAGAGTCTAGCTTTGCAATTCCTTGCAATAATTTAAATGCTATCAACATAAAACTTAAGTACTGCAGTTATAACCCTGTAATTCGAGTAACATCCAAAAAGCTAAGGAAATTGTTATTACTCTCAGAGGATTGTTAATTCTTCCACCTTGAACAAAAAACCCAAACAGGTTTAAGAAGCTAAATTGGCAGCACACAACACAAGTAAATAGATTTTTAAAGAAGCTATGGGAATTTTCCAAATCAATTTTTGCCAAGGACCCATCTGGGTCTGACTCCCACCACTGCATTATGAAAGCTTCATTAGAAAAGTGTTATAACGATATCCCAGAACCAGCTGCAGAACAGAGGTTTCCTTTTCTCCCTTGAACACAGCCTGCAACTTTCCCCACAGGGAGATGAGGAGGAAAGAGTCCCTCACCCTAAAAAAAGCCTACCTGCAATTTTCTTCTTGAGCTTTGTACAGATGTAGAAGACAAAACAGATTACCCCATGAATGAACAAGCAAATGAGCAAGCTGTCAGTCAGATCTGGCAATCTCAGTACAAACAGGAAGATTACTACAAAATACATTGTTTGACATGCTGACAGAAATCACTCCTGTCAAGTATCAATACACAACGACTTGCTGGCTACTTCGGGTGCTTTACTTCCCCAAAAGTCTTTCTTTTTTCTCGTGACTGTAAATGCTGAGCTACATTTTTCTCATGTCGCCAGCACAGGGTGTTTGGGGGTTTTTGGTATGATTCATAATCAGCTGCTTTGAAATCTTATTTTTTTCCCTCATGACTTAAGTGAATGTGTCATTGTCAGTTGGGAGCAAGCAACAAAAAGCATGAACAGGAGCATGTTCAGCACAGTCAGCAAGGCCAAATATTTTCGGATCTCCATTTTTGAGCAGTACTAGAGCGATCTCAAAGTTTCTTCCTAGAACTCACAGCAGAAATGCTGCAAACTCCTACCCTTCACTGAGAATCCAGAAGTGGCTGTGCCAATTCAGCCTTTCATTTTAATTAAATCTAAAAATTGGGAGTTATTCAACATTATTTTATATTGCTTAGAGCCAGTAATTGGACTCCATGTGCCTCTTCTCTCTGCAGCCAGGGGCATAATTCTGGCAGGTTCACATCGCTTTTGCTCGCAAGCACCGAGTACGCAGATCTTTCGAGCCAATTGGGACACAGCTAACAGATGCTTGGAGAGGATGTTATGTGTGGTTTTCATAAGGGCTAGGTTCCCTTTGGCTGTTAGACAGGATTCCTCACTAAGGTGAGTCAGAAAAAACTAATACCTAAGTAGAAGCTCCTTAGCAAGGCAATAATAACACAGCTAATGCCCATGTCTTTTCCAGGGCTGCGATAAATCCAGCTCCAGTGCAACGAAAAATGAGATTACTGAAGAGGAACCTGGACCTGGGTACTGCAGATCTCATTCAGAGTACAAGCACCTTCAGCTCTGACCCTTCTTCAGCTCCATCACAGCACATTTCCACTAATGCTGCAATTCACACCATGCAAGAAAACTTGTATTTGCAGATATGGCCCAGCCTTGATCCCTTTGTTCTGAACCAGGATTAGAGCAGTTTAGCTATAGCAGTGTGAACAAGGGGGAGAAGGAACACTTGCTCTGTCACCACGCGGCCTCACCCCATGGGAAAACATCCCCAGACTCACACCAGCCTGGCTGGGCTCTATGGGTATGGCAAGTGGGGCTGTGCCTGCAGCTCTGCTGCGAAGAAGTTGGAGTAAAAGCCTCCCCGGCTCACTGGGAGGTCCCTTAGACTCTGTTTTAGCACCTTTTAGCAAGTGGGCAGCAACCTCAGGGAGGGGAGGGAGGCACAGCAAACACCTGGGGAAGGATGGTGCTGCACCCTGCCAATCCTCCATCGGCAAAGCTGGTTTGGGAGCTGCCTCCTTCCCACCACCACCACCCCTATGCCTCCCTGCCTGCACAGGAGGGCTACATACCTTTCCCCTGTGCCAGTTCAGCTGCTTGCCTAACCACAGGCAAGCTGGGTGCACGTTCACATGTGGAGTTTTACAATGAAATCTCCAAAAGAGCACAGTGTTCTTTAAAAAAACCCAAACAAATCGCCCCCAAATCAAAACATCTCACTGGGCTGGCACAAAACGCAGCCATGCCAGGAGCTGAATCAGCTCCAGCACGAAGCAGCACCCACCAGCTGCAGGGAAGGAGTGAGACAGGCACAAGGAACTGGGGGCAGGATGGAAACCACTGAACTGCACACTGCCCCAAAAAGAAAGGGGAACAGCACTCAGCCTGGCAGCTGCTTTTGAAGACTACAAGCATATTCAAGTCTCTGGGAGGTAACCCCATCAGCCTGATCCATGCTTCAGCATAATGCATGTGCTGTACCAGCAGGAAGCCTTCACCGCAGCGTGTGTGCAGTCTCAGTACCTGAGCCACCCAGGCACCAGGATATGCAGGCTGCCAAGCAGTCCAGGCCCTAGCTGTACTGATGGTCTCAGGTTCACAAAGCAAATAAGGCATGATTCTATTTACCTTTCATTTTTAAGCACTTTACATTGCTCTGCCTTCTCAAGTTAATCCCAGAAACAAGGGGATTATTATTCTTTTAAGAAAATGCTGACACTCCCTCAACCATTTGGCTCTAGAAGCTGGGGATTTAAGCTGGGGATAAACTATTTTCAGGACTAGTGATAAAAATACACACATTGGCAATAACCTACAAGACAAACACACATCTTTCCCTCCAAAAGCTCCCCCTCACATCTGTCAAGCAAGACCTCTTGCAAACACTGCTGCATGTCTCCCTGTATCTCCATACCCTGCTCACACCAGCCTCTTCCAGCTCCCCAGTGGCAGCCAGTCAAGGTGCTTTTTAATCCCAGCTCTCTGCTGCTCAAACCCTGTTGTGTCCTGGGCTGTTTTAGACAAAGTGTTGACAGTAGGCTGGGAGAGGTGAGGCCACACCTGGAGCACTGTGTCCAGTTCTGAGTTTCCCAGCACCAGAGAGGCATGGTCATACTGGAGAGACTTCAACAAAGGGCTGCAAGTACAGTTAAGGGACTGGAGCATCTTAGGAAAGGCTGAGAGAGCCAGGCCTGTTCAGCCTGGAGAAGAGAAGACTCAGGGAGAATCTTGACAATGTATATGAATACCTAAAGGGAGAATACAAAAACGATTGAGCCAGATGTTCTTCAGAGATGCTCAGTGGCAGGAGCAGAGGCAACAGACACAAACCAAAACACAGGATCTTCCCTCTGATCATCAGGAGACACTTTCTCACTGGCCCAACACTGGCACACTGCCCAGAAAAGGCACAGTCTCCTCTCTTGCAGATACTCAAAACCCTTCTAGACACCTAGGATGCCCTCCTTGAGCAGGAGGGTTGGACCAGAGATCCCTTCCAAACCACAACCACTCTGTGATTCTGCGACTCTCAGGAAATAAAACCCACACCAATCTGTCCCCTAACATTATCATCAGTGGTGATTAGTATGAGCCAATACCAGAAGTAAGCTTCCCATGTACAATAAAACCTTATCTTCATGGTGGAAAACAGTGAACCCTGCTAGTTGTGTAAGAGTCTGAAAGTCCAGTAGGCAGTGGCTCTCAAACTGTAGTCAGATACCAGGTGCCATGGAAAGTGACACTCAGTTGACAGCAAAGCAATAACCTGTTTGCCATTGCCATGACACCAGTCAACTGTTTAACCATGCAGCAGCAGGGCAGAGACGTGAGACATGTTATGAGCTAACTATATGCACTGGTTCAAAGCCTGGAAGCTAATGGGATAGGAAGGTAGGCAGGGAAAGAAGAGCCTGCACATTCTGCAGCACAGCAGCATATGCTAAGGGTTAAAAATTAGCCAGCACAACACACACTGTACTTCTACTTCATTTTTTCATGAAACGTGTTTTTTGAACCTCTGACGAGCTATTTTGCCTAGAAGAGTTTTAAAGGCCATAAGCGTTTTACCTTAAAGTTCCTTATTATCAGAAAAGCAAATAGTAGGGATATCCTCACTCAGCATTCACCCCTATGTATCCATTCTTATCAAAGAAAAAACTGTAATACTTAAAGATCCCCTTTTTCCAGCTCTGCAGAAAAGCACCACTGGTTTGCTAGCTCGACAAAAGCCTCTGTACAGCCTGAATTGGCAAAAGAGTTAAATTGTTGTATGCACGCTCATAGGTAGGGAGGCTGTGGAAGATCAAACATATGGAAATATGTATTATAGAGTACAGAATCATCCTACAACCACCCTCCTGGGGCCAAGGGCATCAGCACCAAGCACTGAACTTGGTCCACCAGAATGTGCTGAAGAAGGAAGATGTGTCAGGCCCATCACCCACCCCCTGCCACTGCTACCCATTTTTCTCCACCATCTTCTTATTTGCAGCTTGCCTGTGCCTAAAGGCAGAGCAATCATCTGCCCTGAGCAGAAAAGAAAGCTGTGAAAGCTGTAAACTTCCTAAACATCCCTCCTGCCAACACCTGTCATTTGCTTTTACATTTCCTATTCGCTCTGTTTTCATTTAAGGTATTATATGACTCAGAGGAGGCCTCAACAGCTTCAAAAGAATTCCTATGTCTGACTGCCTTAGCTTTATTAAAAGTAACTGAGCCATTGATCATCATCAGAAGATGTAGTCTCAGGAGAAACGATATCGTTTGTAAACAAATGTTCCTGTGAACACAAACACTCCACCAGCGGTATATAACAGGGAAACAAGTACGTGGTCGGGGAGGCGAGAAGCCCCTCCAGCACACTGGCAGATCATCATAAGGATAACAAAGATTCACACCTTCACGAGCAACCTGGCTAACAAGAACTTGTTCTTCCAAAGGCAGGGGAAGGGGGAGAAGTCATTTTCTTTTGCTGTTGTCAAATATCTAAAGGCAATTTCATGCTGCTGTCTTAAGAGAAGAGCAAGCAAGACTGCTCATCCCTGAAACAACCAATTCCCTGTGCTCAGAGGGGGGGAGGGGTTTAGCTGATGGTTTCCATACACACCCTCGCATGCTGCATTTCATGGCTGACCCAAGTGTGAAGGCTGGAGAAGGGAATGCCTGACTGCATGGCAACACCTGTGAAAAATCAGACTGTTTTCCTTCCCTGACCTCCAGCTAGCTACAAACAGGATCAGCCTGTCTGGGATATGAAACTTGCTTCTACAGAAACAAAGTAATGAAGATCAGCACCATGGATTAGAGCACACACAGAGTGAAAGATGCTATATAAGAGTCTGTTGAAGCATCTGCCAAGCATAATCACTCATTTTTCAAGAACAGCAGACCAAATAGCCATAAAAATAGGTAGGGAGGCTTTTTAAAACAAATGCCTTCATATGAAAGATCAGTATTTCACACTGGAAAATTTAATTGACAACTCCTGGCAAACATTTAACTTGAATATGGTGCAGATTCAACAGCTGCTGCTGCTGGAATGAAGTGGCTAGCGTGCAATTCTGGGGTTTTGGAAATAAAAGGATGTGGAAATTTGCACCAGATGCCTTGCATTCCCCAACCAAGCATACCCTGAGCATGTTCAGTTTAACACCACACGAGTCATAAGGAAGCCACCAAGAATCTAAGGAAGTTTGTCAAACAGAAAGCAGGCATCTAACCAGGAATAGCCCCAGCAGAGCATGCACAGCAAAGGTCCTTCTGATCTGCAGTGAGAATCCTCAGTACCTAGAAATAACAACTTGGTAATACAGTGTCCCTGAGTCAGCTGAGCCAAGTGCCTGCTGTTCCATAAAAAATGCTTGGGAAAATTCTTTTTAATGAAATCATTGTGCATGGAGAGAGAAAATAAGAACCAACCTCACATTATTCCCAATGCAGGGCAAATACATCAGGTGATCTAAAACATGTCATCTAGACACCATCAGCTGAGCTGATCCCTTAAGGTGGAATCCAGCTTGCTTAAGTTCATGCAGAGTGTGCGTATCAGCAGCTTACTTTGCTTTGGGGACTAAAGGTGCTCACCAGTGTGTAAAGGTGCTGAAGAAATGGCCGTGCTGACATGTGGCTCTTCAAAAGAAATGCTGAAGCAGTCTGCAAATTCAGGGCTCATCCAAACTCAAACAGCTTCTCTAGGCGGCCTAGAGTTTCCTTTGAAGTATGTATCTACGAGCACATATGGTCCTGGAGCATATCCACACACATTCACCAGAAGGGAATAAGAGTGGGTGGAATACATAAGACTACCCCTAAGAAAGGGAGGAGGAAGAAGAGAGAATAAAAACCCTGGCATAAACAAACACCTGCTATTTCTAGCCCTTCTGGCTGATGCCACTCTGCAAGATGCCTTGTTCAACTCCAGAGACAAATCAAGAAATAAAAGCACAAGAGCACACACTTTTAGAGCCCAATTATGACCACTTACAAACACACTGTAAATCTATTCACTGCTTAACACACCAGATACGTCCAGCAAATGCATTTGCTCAGTGTATACCCAATGTAGCTTGATATTCTCCATGTAGCTTGAGCATGCACATTCGAGCAATAAAAAAAATAAAATAACCAAGTCTGGATTAGACTCAGTGCACAACAGCAAGAAAAAGAGAGTAATTATTGACAGTGGTTTGGTTAAGCTTAGAAAAGCTTAACGGAAACGGATTTTTCCGTAATTGCCATCTCTGACCCTTTATCCAAGCTCAGTGGGTACATTATCTAAGTCAGCAGGAAGTTTAGCCACTCCACATGAAATTAATAACATTTATGGGCTGACCCATTGCCCACAGTCTTCTCAAGGCTTTTTAGAAGAAGAGCTATGAAGATATTTCTGTCTTTCTATCAGGAAATGGGCCATACCACACTTAGCTGCTTAAAACAAAACAACCCTCCTGCTCCTTTAGCGGGCTGCAGTCCCTAAAAACCAAGCCTCCTTCTTACACATTCTCAGGAATAAATTAACCTTATGTACTAATTACGGGAATAAACCCAAGCTTCTCTAGAGCAGTGCATTGCACGTGCCGACTCTCCAGTATCTTATGGGCCAGCACCTCCCACGCAGCTGTGTATACCTCTTCCAGCCTATCCAAGGAGTGCCCTGCGCCCCAAATTGGGAGCTTCCCTGCTGGCCTTATTGCAGCTACCTGCTGTGCTCGCAGGCACAAGTCAGCCCTTATGTTTCTCCACCCTTTCCAACCACCCATCTGTAGAACAGAGCTCGCTGACGTTGAAAGGATGTGTTTCAAATACAGGTGCCTATAAAATTGCTGAAGAGTGAACCTGCACTTTCAGCCTTTGTATTCAGGTATACAGAGAACAAGATAAACTAGTTTAACTAACGCTGACTCAGTTTCACACCGGAAAGGGCCAAAACAGACATGAGAAATTAAAATACATTCTTTAGGAGATGCTGTTTATCTGTTTTGAAACGAAAGTACGAAGTATTTGAATCTCTGTGACCAAATGGAGCAAAACCAGGTCAGCACCCTGACTTCACAAAATTGTGTTGAAAACCGTTAACAGGAATACAGCACGCACGCTTCGTAAGATAGTGCTCTCCTCAGTGTCACAGACCACTAAAAGAACAAGAAAAATCAAGAGGAAGATAAACAAGGCCGGCTGGCAATTGATTACTGCCTTTGAAATTTTAGTGGAACAGTTGGAATAAGAATCTGACTGCAGCTGAACTGAAAAATCACTATGTGTAGCTAGATTACTCATCTACTGTTAAACCAAATTAAAGTGTTCTTCCCACAGGCAAGGCTGAGGATCTCAGAAAAGCCATAATTCATAACTCAGAAAAAGTTTAGAAGAAAGTTCTGCAAAACCAAAATTACTTTTTTACTTAATAGTCAGGAAAACAAAGAACAGGTGAAACTTCGTTTTGCTTGGTATGACAGTAAACACTACACGGCATTCAGGATGTGATTTGAGCCAAGAAGCCGATGAACTGCGTTAAAGAAGAGTTCACCTTATCCATGTCCCAGTTGCAACCAACCTTCCTCACTCTGCAAATTAGCCTTTCATGCTGTTACAGTAGCAGAAGCAGTAAAAAAGAGACACAGACTCAGCAACCCAGACCCTTATCACTGCCGACATTAGGACGTGTGATCAATGTGAGTTTGAATAGATGATTCTCCTTAACATTTTTTTGTCATTAAATAGTGAACTCATCCACAAGAAGCACAAAGCATAAGCGTGCAAGGCACAGGCCTTTTAGCAAAGCAACACAGTGAGTACTTTTGTCCAATTTATTTTCCAGGAGAGATCACACCTTGGACAGAAGCCCATTTCCAACAATTTATTTTTCATGTCTGGACAAGGTAATATAACTTCTACACAATTTAATCTCTTTGCTAATAGACTTAGCAGTTATAGCCGAAATACACAAGCTTAACAATAAGGCTAAAATACCCAGAATACTTAAATTGGAGAAATGTGTTTTCTGGCTGTAGTTCAGGACAAGTAGAGGCAATCAGCTAAAACACAGCAGATGGGGGAACTACAGCAAGACCTGCCAAGAGGTTACATTGGACC
Source organism: Agapornis roseicollis (assembly GCA_002631895.1). Lineage (NCBI taxonomy): Eukaryota > Metazoa > Chordata > Aves > Psittaciformes > Psittacidae > Agapornis > Agapornis roseicollis. The sequence goes on along the minus strand of NDXB01004882.1, from coordinate 84,818 downwards.
CCATGCAACTGCCTACAGAAGAACAACTGCAGGGCACAAAAATCAGCTACAAAGAAATCTTTAATTGCCAGCAAAGCTCCTCCAAAGGACCAGGGCACCCCGAGAGCTCAGCCTTGCCTCCTTGGGTCAGCACTACCCTAGAATTACAGGGCTGAAATCCCCCAAGGATCATTTTGTTCATCACATTTCCCCCCACGGTTGCTTCACTCTGCTTTCAAGCTGCAGTTCAGTGAACAGCCTGCAATTTACCTCTTCACCCTCACCCTCAAATTTGTTTGGATAAACAGGCTCTCCTTTGTTCTAGGCTGCTACTACATTTATACATTGTATTGTAAATCAGCCGGTACTAAGCAAGGCAGGCTCTTGAATGAAGACACTAGCATTTTTGTTCACAGCAAAATTAAACAAGAAAGAGGCACAGAACTCCATTTATAACCCCAGCCTGGAAACAATTGTTTTTTAAAAGGTGAGAGGTTTTAAAAAGTTTACTAAACAAACCTAGCCAGTTACAAAGTCTAAAGAGTCAGCTCACAAACAAGTTCAAGGCTGCATAAATTGCCAAAGCAGTGTTATTTCTGAAGAGAACTTTAAACAGTTTAAAAGCTTGCTTTCGTGCTGTTTCAAGAGCCCAAGAATTATTGGCAAGTGATTTAGCTTTTATTGAGTACACAAATAGAGAGGAATTATTCACAGAGGAAGGGAATGAGCTATTCAGCGTGTCTATTAAAGACAAGAGACCTAAATAGCATCCAGGAGTCGCAGGATAAACACCAGGGAAAAACTTCACAGTAATAACAGTTGAGCAGAGAATCAGAGATCTACGAAGTATTCCCCATGAGAGGGGTGGAGAAGAGATTCAATGAGCATCTGTGACAAACATTTTAACCACAGCTGATTCTGCCTTACAACAGAGGATGGACACTGTACACGGCCTCTTTGCATCTCTCCCCAAACCTCTTGCTCGTTATTTTAAATGTTCTCTTCAACAAACTCTTGCTGAGTTTCCTGAGGCTTCTCCCATGGTTCAGCACAGCCCAGCAGAGAAGAGATTAAAAGCGATCACTGTTTGATAGGTGTGCAGGTTATCTGGAAAGCTCTCATTGCAGTCCCACAATGGAGCGTGCATTCACAGTAAGAAAAAAATAGCAATGAAAAAGTCTGCACTGGCTGATCCACAGGCCAGGAATAAATTGTACCCGATGGTGTCTGCAGTCCACAAGTAAGGCCCTCTGATGGGATGCTACAGAGAAGCTTCAGTTGGATATATGTAGCATGTCATTCACCATTGCAGAAGTGTCCTTCATAAATACCACACTTAAAAACATTTATCCCAGTCTAAAACCTAAGTTTCAGCAGCAAAAATATTTCTATTCATTTGATTAATTTTAGTGGTGGGTGCGGGAGCAGAAACTTTATGAATTCCAGTTTGAAAGCTTTCTGCCCTGATTACAAGACGTGTGTTAAAATAAGAAGCCTTCTACAGACTCCTTTTGGTACATCCACCATCCACGGTACAAAGAATCTCTACACCTCAGTAGTTTCAGGCCAAAAAGAAAAACATTCAGGAGGAAGAGGGACCATTTTGTGTTTCAGAATCTGGGGCATCATTGTCCACATTGCAATTCTAACATGATCTGATGGTCCACATTTAACCTCAGTAGCAAAAGCAGGAAATGGAAGATGGGTTAGAAGTTCCCATTCACTCTAGTTGCTTCAGAGGCCAGAAAGCATTTGCTGAACACACTGAAGAGAAGCTCGACCTCTGCTTTGCCACCAGCCCCAGCAGCACCACAGTTGGCTGCAGTCATGTCTTCCCTCAGGCACTCCTCAAGCATTAAGAGCTATGGCTGAGGTTACTGCCTAAGCTGCTGTACCCTCAGCCACAAAACTCACAACATCCAATACAGCCATGAGCATGGCAACTTCCCCCGAGGCCCTTGGAGCAAGCCAGCTCCCACCACAAATAGGTCCTGAGCCAGGGAGGAGACAGAGGTGCCATGCCTGAGGGAGCACTGGGGACATCACAGCCAAATCCTCTCCCAATCAATCACTGCACGTGTCCCTGTCAGGGAGCACAGAAGACTGGCACAATGCCTTCCACTATCAATCCAAGTTCAATCCCAGGCCCCCACCAGCTCATATTGCTGCCTGTGCTCTGCCCTGTGCTTCCAGCCAAGCCTCTTGTAAAGTGATCCACCACTTCTATCCATCTTCAAACACATCATTAGCAAATTAATCAGCACTGCAGTGCTTCCCCTGCCACCAACAGTCACTTGGAGCACGAACCCCCCTCTCCCAGCTGCCCTTCCCTCTCCAAGCAATGTTTCATATGGGGACTCTTTGGTTTCACCCTTTTTACTTGAACATGACACAAAACATGGACAGAGCACCTCACAGGACAAGTGATGCTCTCCCCTGAAGCTGGATCCATTTCTGCCCTGAGCTAACACAGGCTGTAGAGAAATGATGTTTAAGGGAGTGAAAAGAAGCCAAGGACCCACAAGCATGTGAGGGTCTGGAAACCCTGTAATTTATACTATGAAGAGAGATTACAGTCCATCTGTCCCAGCCAGGGTACAGAGGGATTCAGAGTGACTTGTGCTTCTCCTCTTAGCCTCCCCTGACCCCTTGCTTAGACAAATAACTAAAGGCAATAGATATAAGCATGTTCCTAACTTGTTGACATAATCTGCTACTTTGCCACACACTGCAGCCCTTGTGGGGGCCTGGACACTGCTCTTGGGAAACCATACGTTATGCAAAATCACCTCCTGAAATCTGGCATGACACTGGCTTTTCCTGCAGTGTAGCATGAACCTGTGCTGATGGGCTCTGAGTGCTCCACCACCAAGATTTATTTTCCTGCTTGGAGATAATGCTGTTGAAACATCTGTAAAAACAAATCCATACACTTTAGTATTAAGCCCTTGCACTAAGTAAGCCCTTGCACTAAGTATTAAAGTGACACTGCCAGATTAAAGGGACTATATTTTTTAATACTCCATTTTAAACTCTCCCTCCGATTATTACCCATGAAAGAGTTTTAATTTTAATATCTATTCTTTGACTTAGGTGTGTGACTCCTATCTGTCCTCCATCTTTGCCCCAGGTCTACAACATTTAACCAATGCCCACCTGGCGCTTCACTAAACTCTGCTCTGAAGGCAGTAATGGTGGATGGGTGAACCTGCAGGTCACCTGCACATCACCCACACAACAGCACCTGCCCATGGCTCTTTCAGGCATGTGGCAAAAGAAAGCCAGGAGGCAGAGGTTCCACAGGGAGGAACATGCTGCATTCCGGCAGTAGCATCAACCCAACCTCCCGCCATGGGAGCAGCCCTTGGACACAGCCACCAGCTGCTCTTCTGGCAGCCACCTGGACACCACTGCTCACTGCCAGGATGGGAACAGGCATTGAGATTTTGTAATGACAGGCAACTCACCCTGCCACTTCCCATATCAGTAATCTCTTATTCTGACAAGCAGAGGCAAATCTGACCAAAGGGCTCTTAATAGGAAGACCATACCGAGTCCTGAACAAAGAAGTACATGTTTAAAAGCTCTCAACTAGTATTGCTGTGGTGCACACAGACAATAAGGAGCTGTAAGAAGCTTTTCTGTCATATGTGTATTTGACTATAGGGTGACTAAAAGCCAGAGCAAAATCATTTAGCAAAAACTCTCTAAATCAAACCAAATATGCATTCTGCAACAATATCCCCCAAAAGACATAAATAACCCAGTGCTTTTTTGTTCTTAAATAAAAGCAGGCAAGAAGAAAGCATATCTGCCCCTGAAAGTGTTGCAAGTGGGAACTCCCAAAGCACAGGACAGTAGGGACGTGGCACTCGCAATGCCACCATCTCAGCCCTGTGCCCAACAAGTTCCTTCAGCTACTCTGGGTCTTGGTTTCCACATCTGCAGAGTGGGGATAATAACGGGTCTTTACATCACAGGGGTGTTACAAAGATCAATTAGTTAAATGTCTGAAAAGTGCTTTGAAGATATAGCAGATGGTGACTATTGTTATGCAAATAACACAATTGAAGAAAATCGCAAGTGCTGGATTAATACTAATCCCTTTGATATTTGAAAGACACCATTTTTCATATTTTAAAGCAGTGAGCATTTATGCTATATCTTTCCACGGCTGCTTCGATAACAATTTTTAACCTTTTTGTATGGCTCAATATATAAAACTCCTCCACAGATATCTTCACAAAATCCAACATTGTCTCAGAGCAAGGAGTAGCGGAAGAAATTATGCTTGTTGATGAACTGGGTAACTAGATCCTGTGCAGGAATATTTCTCAGAGGATAGAATGTCACAGGCCTAACTTACTGTAACAAACATTGCAGTCTTTCAGTTTTAGGGCTTTTTTTGGAAGCAGACTAATTTCACGCATAGAGGCATTTGTAACACAGTATAACTGCTACCTAATTATGCCATTTTATGCTGTGGAAAGAGTGGAGAAAGAGGGAAGGATGCGATTCATTCACTTTTCCAAGGCTGCATATCTGAATTGCTACAAAAATAAAATCTAAGGCCTAATGACCTCCTTTGGTGGTCTCACAGGAGATGAGGCCATTGCAGTGACTGCTCCAACTTCCAGCAAGTGGCCACCCAACCACTTCTGCTTTTTGGTGGGTGCAGGCAGTGTGGTAGACAGCCACAAGCCAGCCCAGGAACACAGCCTGGCTGAAAGCTTGTAACTCACAATGAGAGACAAGCACAAGTCAACAGGAGAGCTGATGTAGGATCAGGATAAAAAATATGAAGGAATCAGGAATGTCTGAAACTGAGGGGGGAGCACAGCCAAGACCACTGTCCCTCTAATCTGCCTTGCTTTGCCAGACCTCTCTGTGAAAGCAAAACACCCTGCCCAATGCCTAAAACCTCCCTGTGCTTCCAGGACTTCCACTACCACATTCCCTTTATGCAAGGAAGCCTGCTTCTTGTCTCCTACACCATAAAATTTAGTGCAAACCAGCTGGTGCTTTCAGTCTAGGAATCTGTACAATATTGCTGTGGTTAAAAACAGCTTAATATTAACCCCCTCTGGAATGTACGCCTGAAATTGATATTAATGAAACAAGATCAGACGTTAACATTCTGTACAGCCGGTTCCTCAAGCTGTTCTGTAGCGTCAAATCAAATCTTTTCCCAAGTCAATATACAAAATACAAATAGAGGATGGCAGGTACTATTGACATGGGAAGAAGCAGCAAGAGTGTTTTAAAACTTTAGATGCTCTTAAGTTTGCAGCTATAGGCAGCTTCCTTTCCTACCCTACCTCCCACAGCAGCCATATTAATAGATATTCAATACAGTAACAGGATTCAAGATATACACTTAATTGTTGGGGCTTTTATAACCTCCTGATCAATATTAAAAGCATTTGGATGCTCTTTAGGAGGGAGGAATGATTTTTGCACTCCAGGAATTGTGAGGCATTTGCAGCATTCCCTGTGAATGCTAGCAAAGAGTTTCCTTTGCATGCTTTTGCTTGTGATTGATGTGATTGATACCTTATTTTAACTGGACCCAGTTGTACAGATTCAAAGAGTTCATTTTCTTGCATAAACATGCACTCAGCATAATTTTAGTATGCTCTTCTTAGCTGAAGTTGTATAATGTATGTACAATATAGATTCAAACCACTGCCTGAGGATCATTCTTCAGTGAGAGTATCCAAGCACAAAGGTCTTTGGACACACAATTTCTACTCCTGGATCTGCCAGGCCTGGGAATAAATCTGCAATTCTGCTTCTGGGCAAATAAGTACAGCCCCATCCTTCACTTTGATCTCCTGTAACATATTAGCCACCTCCTCTCATGAAAAAGATCTAATGACAGACTACTCTGCTGAAGAACAACTCCCAAGTGAGAAGATGAAGCAGCATCATGGTTCTTCCATCTTCACAGGGAATCAAATCCCCCTTTATTTCTATCAAATGGAGAAAGTGAATTTCTCTCTCAAGAGTACATTCCACCCGCAGATGGCTTGAGGTTTGATGTATTCCATCTCCACACCTTCAGTTAATTCACCTTTCACGTTTTGAGTTTGTGCAACTGCTCACTTGAGGAAAGTAATGAGATTTGCTTGTAATCAGCTATTCAGTTTGAGTTACCTGAGTCCACCTTATTTGAGTAGGCCATAGATAATTATAGCTAAAATTAGGAACGGGAAGAACATTGCAGCATTCCCAAAACTTTCACATGTGCAACATCATCACACCAAAGAAATAAAACCCAGCTTCGATGTCACCTAAGCTTTTTAATCTCTTGCTTCAAACAGCCAAATAATATGAAGCGGCTGCAAGGATTGCTCCCATTAGCCAGCTCCGCCAGCACTCAGCAATCTGCTGCCAGGTTTCTCCAGACGAAAGGATGAAAACTAAACATACTGTTCCCACTACACTTAACATATGCAAAGTCTGAAGAAAAAAAGAACCATCTTTAGAGCTATTGTAACCATGACAGAGAAGTAGATAAGACATTGCCTTCTGTCTGACCACACAGCAAGAGGAAAGCAGTTTTAACAGCCCCTTAGAGGACAAAGGGTAAATAAAAATATGGATTCCTACCTGGCTTGCTGATCTTCACATAAAGTAAACCAGGAAAGTACAGTCTGTCCCACTGACTGCAACTGCCTTTCCTTCCTCAGGGCAGAGAATGGGAATGGGTACATAATGAAGAGAGGGTTACTCCGGTGATTTATAGTTCAGCCACAGAGCTTCCGGACTGCTGACCTCTTGGCTTTGGCATGATCTGAATCACATTTCCAATTGTATTTACCTGGACAGCTTTGGCCTCATTAAGGATGCACAGGTAAAAAGCAGATGCTGAATCAAACCTCATAAAGCAGTGTCTGCTTCATGGGGGCTAAGCAGAAGGCAACCTCAGCTCCTAACCTCTCTTTGGCTTGAAAAAAGGATATTCATTATTTCATTCAGAAGAAAGACAAAAAGTATGTTCACAGAGGTGAGGTTTATTTGAACTAAAGAGCAAAAAAAGTTATTGTGCAGTTTATGATGTCTGATCTTATGTTTTACTGAAGCGCAACTATTTAAAAAGAAATTATTCCAGGAATACATCATTCTTATCTTTTTTCTTATATATATATATATATATATGTATATATATATATATATATAAATGACTAAAAAAAATTACTCAAATATTCCTTCTCCCTTTAGGTAAACATAAGAGCTTAGCATTAAATCTGTATTAAAAGAAACTAAGTCAGCTCATGCATTCTAGATACTACAAGTACAGCCAAACTAGGCCTGTGCAGCTGAGTTTGCTGCTCTGCATTTGGCACAAGTACAGCTGAAATATTCCAGAAGACAGATATGATACATTCTTTCAGGTGGTTTGAGTTAACATTTATGGTACTCAAGGAATTTCTATTAAAAAAATCCCCCAAACCAACCCTACCTTCAGCAAATTTCTAAGTCTTCACTTGGGAAATAAAAGGGAAAGTTTCAACATTGCAGGGCATACTTTCCTTTAAAAGCACATCAATTTTAAATGTAAAATATATTATACATATTATATGTAATATGTATAATTCCATAATTTTTTGTATATACATAATGTACAAGGGCTGGGTTTGGGTTTTTTTTGAATGAAGATGCTATATCTGGAAAGGAGTAGAGAGCACTCCATGCATATACCTGCTTTTCTGAAGTGGTTACAAATGTGTGAAGGAGAACCACTATGGGCTGTTGCAATACTGCCTTTTGACACATGCCAACGGAGTAGAATTGCCAGTGAAAGGTCTTCTTTTGGGATGGAACGGGGCTCCAGCTTTCTATTTGTGCTGCCACAGGCATGAGCTTTACACTGAAGTTGTATTTGTGCTCATGGTCTCATTAGATTGTAGCTCAACTGCTGATTTGAATTCCTGCAAGCTGCATATGCTTAAGACCTGCCCTCTCCCATTTGGGGGAGATCACATAATGGTTATTCCTCTTTACAGCCATGCCATCCCCTTGTAGCTGAGCCTCAGGGTCAATAACCTAAGATATAGCTAATTTAACACATTTTCCTATTTTTTTTTTTTTTATCACATTTAACAAATTTTCCTATTGATAACTGTCAAAGGAGGATAAACATACCTAGGCTGGAGCCGAACAGATTAAGCATTAACCATTTCTTTGTCAACTTTTGAAAGTCACATTTTTCAATAGTTGCTTAAACTTGTCTCCGTGAATAAATATACCTTGATGGCATCTGCATATTCTATTTCAGGTAATAGTGACCTGGTCCCACCTTGGGTTGACTGTGACTGCTTTTAGCCCACCATCCCATCATCCAGACCCACAGTTTCCAAGTTATGGTATCACCTTGGAAACCCTTTTAAGCTTCCTCCAAACTTAGCAGAGGTAAGAATCCTCATATTTAGTTAAAGTCTCCTTCAAAGTTATTTTTCATATGTGAAGAAAATTATCGCTACTTCTTTTACCCAATCCTTGATATTTCAATTTCCTTTCTCTGCTGCAGGCAATAAAACACCTTTATGTTCAATACATGAATAGTTGAGATTTTTTTAAAGCCTCACATTTTAAAAGGTTTTCCTAAAGCTTCTTAAACATACGAATGATCTGTGCAACAGCTCCATACATTAAAAAGCAATTTGGGCATACCAATCTTATTCTTACCCTTCATTCATTGCTTAAAGATTTACCAACCATCCTGGGATGCCTTGCATCCTGCAGAGGCAAGGTACGTAACTAATTTCCTAACTGCTCAGTTTACTTTGCATACCTTGTGGGCAAAAGTTGGCAAGAAAGAACTGGAAGCTGTTTGCTTTGAAATTATCACCCCATTTACAATATTCAAGAGCAAAGTCTTCTAAAATGAGGTAAGAGGGAAAAGGAAGTGACTATGTGCATGGTTAACACTACAGAGCATGCTAGTGGTGCAGGGGAGGTCATTAGCCAAGAAAGAAAAACAACAGGTACCCAAAAAGCCCTCCACAAGGCGCATATGGACACAATATTTAGAGCACCTACAGAAAACAAAGGCACTAACTAGTTCTACACAAAATGTCTGTATTCAGTTTAACCCCCCCTTGTATTATCCCCAGTGGAAGTGAAGGCACACGGGGGCATTGCTGATATTGAAAGCACAAGCTCAACACTCTAATGTTTTTGCAAAAACCTCCCTGACTAATAGGGCCACCCAGGAGGGGATGGGCAGGAAAGGAACAGAGCTACAGACACAGGCGGGCCTTGATAATACAAAGAATTTGGCAACAAAATTAGTTTAAACTGGTTTTGAATCCTTTTTTTAGTTGGCCTTCAATGCAACATTGTAAAACAACACGTGTTTGCACACCATGATGTGGAACACATCAGGGATGCACTGAAACTTTAAAATACTTCTTTTCAAAGCCATTTAACAACTACATACAATATGTCACAATACCAGATCGGGTCTCTTGTCCAGTTCACAGAACAGCCCCACAAAACAGTCCTGGTAGCACAATCAGGCAGCTACCGGCCAGTGATGGCAGGAACTACTTACAACAGAGGTACCACCAAAGATTCCTTATCATTGAATGATGGTCTGTACACACTGCTAACCCACTTGGAACAGAAACACTACATCCTGTGCCAAGTCATCTCATGGGTACAGAGCGCCTGATGTGAAAGTGCTTTGTGGAAGGCTTTGCTCAAGCCAAGAAATCTGGGGATGCAGGTCTGCTCTTGCATGGAGACTTTTGGGGAGAGGACATAGGATAGCCCATCCTTCCTCATCAAGAAGGAATGCTGCAGCATCCACTTGTCCAACTTACATATTACAAAAATACCACCACATTATACTTTTCACGTACAGATTCCCCAAAATGCCCCCCAAAGCAGCAGTGCCAAAATAAATAAATAAAAAAAAACTCATAGTGAAATTAAATAACTTGCTAAAGGCAGAAGCAAAGCCAGAATACTTCAAGTTCCTCGTGAAGAAACCTACAGGACACCACTACATACAATGGATCACATAAATGGCACTCTGGACACCAAATCTACACATATGGCAGCCAGACTTCTGGTATTCTAGTAGATATGCCTGTTTTGTGTGACCAGTGCCACTGAACTACTAGCATGGTGTAGGAGCATCTCAGTTTGGAACAGAGACACTGCAGCAAACAACTTACCCATACCAAGCTACTGTACATGAAAGGTGTGAGGAAAATAGAAAAATCTGTGAGAGGGAAGGGAAGGAAGCAAGTACATAGCTGTTTCTGGCCACGAATTTACCAGCTTCTTCTCCTCCCAAGAAGCCAAATAATAATGCACAGGTACTCCTCAGTGATGCCTCATTCAAAAGCTCCTAACTTTCAAGGCTGTTAAACCCTCTTCTGATATCAGAGTTCCCGTTCAAGTAGAATTCAAGTGGATTAATTATGCCACAGACAACAGAAAACACAGTCTGCCTCTTCAAATTATCAGGAGGAGAAAATACCATGAAGAGTTCAGTCTCAAGGATGCTGTTTACATTTACTCACTTATTATACAGGCCTCGGGATCAAAATGAAAAGATAATAACTAATTGCTACAACTGGGAAAAGTAAATTGGAAAGTCCTTACAAGTACACCTGTACACAATAATTTGAACAGCAGCAGTATAAGCAACACAGATTGCAAAAGTGCAATTAGAGAAGTGGAAAGTGTTACTCTGAGCAATTGAGATACTATGTTTTGATAACTAAGTTACCTTGGAGATGATTCACATGCACAAGTTGATTAATGTCATTTTGCACTACAGATCCAAGAGGCATAAAATATGCATAAAAATCACTATTAAATAAGACTATATCCAGGACAATTACACAGTAAATACATTTCTATGCCACTAAATTTGAACCTGTACTATTCCAACCTAAGCCCAAAGCACATAAACCCCACACAGCCATCTCCTGTCTCAATGCACTAAGCCAACTTCACTGCAGTGCTCTACAAGAGGACCTCCTCCTTCTCCAGCAAGCAGCATACTGCTTTGGAGGAAAAAAGGGAGGTTAAAAAAAACTCCTCAGTCCAAATGAGTTCTTAGCCCACCTGAGCAGCGTGACCACCACTAGTGAAAGGGACTTTTTGGGGCTCGGGCTTCTGTGCAAATAGCTTCCAGAATGAAGTGCCTTTTGATGTGTACTTTTTCCTGCTGGGAGAGACACAGAGAAGATGCTTCAGAGAAGATATAAGACAAGGGTCTGGGCAACATGCACCATCAAAGAGAAATAGCTTGCTCAGTGGGTTTATGGGTATCCTGAGCAAGGAATCATTTTGGAGCTTGTATCTCAAGACATCATAGAAAATTCTCATTTTCATCTGTATAAATGCAAAAGGGGGAAGAGTAAGTAAGGTGAAATCTATTGATTTTGCACTGAATACAGCAACTGAAGACTTAGAGATGTGTCATAACAGTCAAACAACATCAAATCAACAGGATTTCAAAACCAGAATATCAAAATATGTAGGCCAAATATATTAAAAATTAGTTAACAGAAAGATCTAAAAAAAGGTGCCATTACTGAGTAACATCACCATGCAACTGCAGTGCTCCTTTTGCAGTTTGCGATGACTAGAATTTAGTTTAGCAGAATTACTTGTCACGCTGGGCTCATTCCAACCAGTCATAAGATATCTAAATATAGATATAAGCATTCAGCAACAAGGAATGCAGGTAAGGTTCTCAAATCGAAGGACCATGACCCTAAGAAGCAAGGAAACCAAAAGTCATGTGGAGGTCATCATAGCCTCGCATGTCATTCAAGCATCACGTTCAAAGCTTCTGCTCTCATTAAAAGGGCTAATGTGGTCCATGGCGGCAAAGATAAAAGAGTGAATGGAAATACTGAATGGGGTAGGATGGGGAATGTAATAGCAGTGACACTGAAATACTGCAACCAGTTCCATGGTTGATGCTCAAAAAAACATGTTGAAATTCAGAGAACATGCAGAGAAGAGAGATAATAGCAATTAGCATCTAGAGGAGAAAAAAGCATTAGGTATAATCAGATTTAAAGATTCAGTCCTTCTGATAAGCCACAGAGACAACTGACAGCTTACTTCATCATCTTTAAGGAAAAAAGATCATCAGCAATAAAAACCACTATAATACAGCCACAAGACAACTTAAAAGAGACCAACAGATGTAAATCAAGAGCATAGAAGGCTTCTGTTAGAAATGATATATAAAACTGAAACCCAAGAAATGAACAGGAACAACATTCGTAAAGACAGATTGTCTTTTTCTCAGTTTTTTTTCAGGATAAGAGGTGCTTTAGCCCAAGGATTGCTTCAACCCTTGAGCAATAGCCTAGCGAGATGGTCAAACAGCTGCAGGACTTGATGGCAAACAAAACAAAAAGCAAGCCAAACAAACCAACCCAACCCAAAAGGGTATTGCCCTGAATTTTCACTAATACTGCTGAACACTGTATTAAATGCACAATGGACTGTGAAATGCTTACAGAACTTCACCCAGCTAAATGTCAAACAAAGAGGCCACCTGTTAATTAACATAAACTCATCTCTCTGAAATTTTATCCAATGTACTAATAAGTAAATTTCTAGCACCATTTAGTACTATGGGATTACCACTGCAAGTAAAGTCTCTTGGGTTTTCATCTCAACAGCCTGGGTGAGCAGAAGGAGACAACACCTGGAGCACATGGCACAGTTACGAAGCCAGCTTTGTGGTTGTAGAGTTACTGACTCTTGAAAAGTGTCTTCAAAGTACTCGCAAAGACACCTTCTGCCTGAGTAAAAGCTTTTCAGACAAACCCACCTCCATTTAGCATGTTTGGGAGGAAAAAGAAAAGTCACTCATTTCAGTTGCTTCTTTAGGTTTGTAGCTAATGCCTGTAAGGATGATATGTATCCATCACAATCCTACCAGAGTTTACATGGGGTGTTAGTCAGTTCAAGAGGGTAAAAGGTCAAATTGCTGCTGATGTGAATCAAAACTGCACAAAAAAGAAAAAAAAAAAAAACACAAACCTTTTGAAGGCTTTTTAACTACTTAATAACCCCACAAGACTGGAAATAGAAGAGGTTAAACCATTGCCTTTATTGCCTTACAATTCAACAGGCCTGACATTAAGTTTCTACCAATTTGTTTCATACTGATTAAATGAACATAGCGCACGAGTTCAACACATGCTGTGGCAACATATTAAGGAAGGGCAAATTAAGGGTCTACTAATGTATTTAAGAAGGAAGCTGCACACTTTGGACTTCCAATTGCAATGAGCATAACCAGATTCAGTAAAGTGAAATGACTAAATATTACCAGCTGAAGGAAACCACAGCCTACTACTGTTAAACAATCCAAGCACCATGTATCTTCAGAAGAGAAACTTCTATTTGCTGCATATGTATAGGCTATGTCCAAGCAAAAGATTATTACATTGTCCTTCTCCTTCAGGACAGCAGATCTCACCTTGTATTTTGTTTGCACTCTTTTTACCAAATCAATGTGTTTTATTTTTCCTGCCCATGGGTGAATACGTTTAACTAGTCACTATTTTCCCACTGAGCAAACACCAGTTAAAGAACTGGTCCTTCATAAATTCTAGAGATGCAACTCGCAATGCAAGAACTAGATCTTCTGTATATACAGCTGTTACATACATCTGCCAGAACAGATATGATGTCTTCTTGAATTATCCAGAAGACAGACAAAATCATAAGGAAAAAGAAGTGGAGAGGAGTTCACTTCTGATATTTCTATATATATAAACCACAGCCAATTAGTATAGATAGGTTAAACTTCAAATGTGAAAAGTCTTCATTTCTGTATCACTTTTCAAAGAGATAGAGCTATCACTCTAATGATCCCTCTAGACATAGTAAGATTAGTGTCAGGTTTATGAGAGCTTCCTTCAATCCACATCATCACATAGACCCAACCCAGCTTAGCTAGAAATATGCCAGCCAGATCTATTCAGCAGTGAGCATGAATGTACCTTCTCTCAAAAAGGTAAATTCTGTAAAATTTAGTTCAAGTGCTAAAAATCCCATGGATTCTTATTTAAAGTCATGTTGATCGCTGGCAATTCCTATGTATTTAACCTGGCAGAGTGCTTCCAACAGGTCTACCTTTGCAGGTCCAGCACAGGGAAAAGGGAAGGATAGAAAACTTCTTTGGGGCAAAGCTTCTCCATAGCTTCCTGGTTTGTTGTAGGGCTGAGAAAGCTTTAAACAACTAATAGCAAGAGAAGTGACATATCTTCAACATAAAGAAAACTGTGACTGTCAAGTAATACAAGATCTATTCACTGCAAATTACCAAAGTCATAGATTCATAGAAAGATTTGGGTTGGAAGGGACCTTAAAGATCATCCAGTTCCAAACCCCCTGCCATGGGCAGGGCCAAATTCCACTAGACCAGGTTGCTAAAAGCCCTGTCCATCCTGGCCTTGAACACTTCTAGGGATGGGGCTCTGGGCCACCTGTTCCAGTGTCACACCACCCTCATGGTAAAGAATTTATTCCTAATATCTGAACTACATTCTTTCAGTTTAAAGTCATTACCCTTTGCCTATCCCTACCTCTCAAGCATGTCAAGGTCCCGCTGGATGGCATTCCTTCCCTCCAGCTTGTCAACCGCACCACACAGCTTGGTGTCATCAGAAAATTTGCTGGGGTGTACTCAACAAAAACGTTAAACAGCACCAGTCCCAATACCAACCCCTGAGGAACATCACTCATCACTGGTTTCCACTTGAGCACCACTCTGTTGACCACAAATCTTTGTGTATAAACATTCAGCCAATTCTTTATCCACAGAGTGGTACATTCATCAAATCCATTCCTCTCCAATTTAGAGACAAGGATGCCATGTGGGACTGTGTCAAATACTCTGCACAGTCCAGATAGATGACATCAGCTGCTCTTAACTTGTCCACCAATGCTGTAACGTTGTCATAGAAGGTTGCCAAATTTGTCAAGCATGACAAAATGGCTTAATGAATCCTAGTTGGTTGTCACCATTCACCTCCTTACTTTTCATACACCTTAGCATAGTTTCCAGGAGGACCTGCTCCATGATCTTGCCAGGCACAGAGTTGGTACTGACTGATTCCAACTTTAACCTGTGGCCTTAAATTAATTATGCTAGTCAACAAGAAAAGGAAGTAGAACACTAGAAATAAAGTTTCAATGAGGTAACAAATTTTTTGAAGACGACACACTTGCATAAATCAAAACTACTGATTTCACTGGTTTCCTGGATGGCAAAGCTGTTTGCTTGAGAGGAGCTGGTGGAAGAAGGCATGTTAAAACCAAACCCAGAAAGACAGAAACTTGTAAGCCTGCCACAAAGATGGAGCATGGTCAGAAGTGTCTCAAAAGGTGCCAGGTGGACTCTGTGCACCGATGAGTGCTGAGGTGCTTTGGGAGCTCAGTACAGAGCTAATCATCAATCCACCCCAGCACCAGCTCTCAGAAGACAAATTCAAAAGTGAAACTGAGTGTCCCAATGAGCATGTGGCTGGTGACCTCAATTCTGCTGGCACATTCCTGGGACAAACTCTGCCCCACGTTATGGCTGTCTCCAGTGGAGCAATTGAGCTCATCAGGTTGGCTCTGAGATTTTTTTCATAATGGTTACTAATGTTAAGCACTTTTGGATGTAATGTCAACAAGTACGTCTTCCCTCAGCCATCTGAGGTGGAAATCTAGAGAGATCCAAAAGCTGTGTATTTTCAGAGGTTTAACAGCAGAAACAGAAACTGAAATTACTATCTACCTAAAGAAACTAAGTCCAAACTCCACAAGATCCCCTGAACAGCTCTCAAGCCTCCCTGTTGCTCCAGGGCTTGTGTAAACATGTGCCCTCTTCCTCCCCCATCCATCCTCTGGAGCCTCCAGAAGCAGATTCCACATTTTTTTCAGTCAGATCTGAGCAGCTTTGTAGACAAAAAACTTTTTGTACCACGGAGCAGCTGATGGTTAGATAAAATAGCTATCTTCAACTCCTTGTTTCCATTTCGTCTACGTGTGCTGGAGCAGGTCCAGGAAAGGACAACAAAGCTGGTGAAGGATCTGGAGCACAAGTCTGATGAGGAATGGCTGAGGAACCTGAGGTTGTTTAGTCAGGAGAAAAGAAGGGTCAAGGGAGACCTTATTGCTCTCTGCAGCTACATGAAAGTAGTCTCTTCTCCCAAGTAAAAACAAATAGGACAAGTGGTAACAGCCCCAAGCTGTGCCAGAGGAGGTTTGGACAATATTAGGAACAATTTCTTCACAGACAGGGTGATCAGGCATTGGAACAGGCTGCCCAGGGCAGCGGTGGAATCACCATCCCTGGAAGTGTCCCCAGATACTGGGGTTCCTTTTGCAAAACAGACACCTCCTCAAAGACTTACTTGGACTGTTTGTTTTATATCTTTTTAACATGGATTAACAGAACAATGTCAAGTCCAGCCAGCTTCATACTTAAACAAAACTCTTAGAGTAACACTCCACAAAATCTAGTTATCCATGGCTTTACTACAGCTAATAACGGCCTTCTTTTCTTTTTACTTATTCTAATAACAGCCATTTAAACAGAACACCCCACACTATAAGCTGAGCTTCACAACAGCTACTGAGTTGAACTAAAAGATAAACGTAAACAAGTAGGAGGAACACCACATTGGGGTTGTTTGTTTACTTAATTCCATCTTAATTATTTAGACTCTCATCTCACTAACATCTGTGCAGGTGCTAACTTTACTTCAAGAAGGACCTATGGTTTTTGTTTGCATAAATCAAGTACGTTTAATCAAGTGCACATTAGCTCATCAACACATTGGATCTGATGAGGAATTGCATAAGTGACAATGCCAAGCTATTTTGGTGAATATTCATTATATCTCTGCAGAACAGTCTGACTGAAGGAGAGTGAGAACAAAATGACAGCAAAAGAACGGTAGCAATTACTTTACTAGCAGTTAATGTTGCCATTAACTGCTTGCTGGCAAGAGCTTAAAGTTGCAAACCCCAATTTAAGGTTGTTACCTTAATTTTACAATTACAATTCAATATTCAGAATGTGACACCAGTGTAATAAATATCTTCATTCAGTGCTTCATACAATAAATAATTTAAAAGTTCCAAATTATAGCAGTTACAGAGATACAGATGCTAAGCATTGCATCTTCATAAAAATAAATAAATGTGCAAACCATTTCCTCAAAACCAAGCCAGAATCCAAACCCATTAGCAATAAGTCACTGGATTTTTTTTGTTCCTAACAGGCATTCGCTAAGAGATCTTCTTTCAAAATGTAATTTGTTCTTAGGGAGCTTCTACATGTAAGGCAAAGAGCTCCCAGTTTTGTAAAGCTATATAAAGCCTCTATCCCACTTAAATTGAGGCAGAAGAGGGCTGTGTTCTTAGTGAGGATGCTTTATATAATAGGTCTTTAAGTTGGATTGACAAAGTGAGATTTGGCTAAAAGAAAAAACCCTCCGTTCACTTGCTAATTCCCAGAATGGATGAAGGAGGAGAGGAAGAGGAAGACTTTTTGGGTGCACCATCTGTTATGTCCTTCTGAAACCCACAACCCCACATGCTGTGATCAACCACAGTCTCTTGTGCAGAGCTGCTGCTTTGATATCACTGCCCATCAAGACACAGCACAAGGTAGTTCTCCAAAGTCACATTTGCCATTTCAGAAGAACATAGGTGCCTACAGGCTCTGGTCCCCAAGTGCAGCTCCATTGAGCTGACCCCAGCTGTTTGCCTCATCCCTCTGCCAGGACAAAGATAAGCAGGAGGCTCATGCTGCTGGACTTCACAGCATTACACATTAACACAAACAGCCATAAAACGCAGTTTACATTCAGATGCCAAGCTGTAAAGTCTGGCAGATTCAAAGTCCAATAGGAAACAAGGCTGAATGGCAGAGTAACCTCTGGCAAAGGGACAGGATGAACAGCTGGATGCCTCAGCCCCTGGAGCATAAGTCAGAGTCAGAAGCACGTTTGTTGTGCCGTCCTTTCCATGTCATCACCAATACAGAAGCATCAAGAAAGTCCGATTATCAACACTGTCACAGACTATCACAAGCATCCAAAGCTTCAAGTGTTTCAGGCATTCACTTACTACAAAATGCAGCATCCCATTTTGGTGGGTTGACCCTAGCTTCTTACAGTTATGTCAGATCATATAGAAAGCTTTTGGTGGTGGAAGCCACTACTTAAGCTCCTTTCCAAAACACCACCACCACTCACTTTCTGCATTGGTTTAAGTAATACGTTCTAAAAAAAGATAATTTTCTACTTCACATGCAGTCAAACTAGGTTCCCACAAGGGCTTCAGACCCACAGGTATTCAAGGCAAGGAGAACAAGCCTTGCCAGGCTTGGAAGCAGACTTCCTCCCTTTTGTTTTGGCTGGAAGTATGCTCTGCTCTGGCGTTTGCAGGCAGCAGCCCCTGTACCCAAAACTGCACCGATCTGTCTTGCAGCCCAAGAGGCAGGCTGGGCAGTAAGTGTGTGTATAACCTCACTCCCTACCTTGCAAGGAATGTCTCACCCAGCCTACAGCATGGTACACAACCCTGCTCCTGCAAGGCCAGTTATATATTTCAAGCTCTGGAAGGAGAAAAAGATTTTCCAGCCCAGCTTTGGGGTTGATGCGTTCAGAACTGTGAAGTAAGCTGAAGCCAATCCTAGCAGCCTATTGCTTACCAACCTTTGCTTCCTTCTAGATTCCATTGTAATGAGAACATAAACAGTAAAATAAGCATGTATCTCCCGCGAATGAATTACCTATTCAGAGTTCCCTCTGGTGTTCAACAAGCTAACCATCACACACAAGGTAACAGTGTTGGTTACAAAAGCGTCAAGTTCCCTCACACACAAGTTACCATTCGATGAAGAGCTCGGTGACAGGAATGGGACCGTAGGGCTGTAATTCACAGACAACAAAGGCAATGCTATTTCCCATGAGATTTCATAAACTTACACTTCCGTCTTTGTGTATTCTCCCGAGTGTCTGATTAACCCAGAAAGGACCCATCGATATCAATCCCTTGTCTCTCGGGTTGTCACCGAGACTGGTGCAGTCTCGGAGAAGGCAAAGTCACAAGTCACAGGTACAGCCCAGCTAGACAAGGAAACCAGAGGTGTTCTGCAGCTCCCGAATAACTATGCCTTGAGTCACAAGCCTCTCCAGCCTCGCACTTTCATTCGCCTGCACGAAACACGCGCAAAGCACGGCATAGCTAATTAACAGTTTGGAAAGAAAGTTTAAAGCTGCCTCCGCCAAGAGACAAAACGCGCTTCTAGGAAAGCCCGAAGGAGGTTCCGAGCCGGCGGTATGCGGCCGGAGTGCGGCATCAGGGCTGCTGATCCCAACCGCCCGCCCGGATTGCGAAACTCCTGGGAAGAGCGATCGACCCCCGTCGAGCGGGGCCGCACTCAGGCTGCGGGGAGCGCAGGGAACTCCGAACGCTCCGCCGGGAACAGGCGCTCCCGGGCTGGGGAAGCCGCCGCCCCGAACCGGTCCCGGCCCCGCGCGGCGGCTTGGGGAACGCGCTGCGGGTCCGGAGCCGCCACTCAGGAGCCCCTTAACCAAAACCATCTGGGGCCAGGCAGCGCGGCGGAAGCCCCCCCTCTCCCCGCCCTGGCCCCACCGCCCTGCCCGCAGCCACCCGGCCCTGTGGCCCGCAGCCGAGGCGGGGGAAGTTGCTGTGCCCACGATTCAGCGAGGGAAACACGGGGGAGACCCCTCCGCGAAATCCGTCCCCCAGCCGCATCCCGAGGAGCGCCGCGCAGGGCTGGGGGCTGCGTTACCTTCAACAGGTGCAGGCACCGGCGGGAGGCAGCCCCGCGGGCACGGACCGTCCGAGTTGGCGGAGCACCAGCGGCGGCGGCCCGGAGCCCAGGGTGGGCGGCGTGGGGCTGGGCAGAGGCACTACGGCAGCCCCCGGCGGCCGCCCATGCTCCCGGCGGGCCCCGCCGCCGCCACAGCAGCCGGAGAGTCAGAGCGAAGGCGGCAGCGGCTACGGCCACCTCCGAGAGGAAGGAGGAGAGCGGCGGGGAGCGAGGGAGGGGAAAGCACAGAGAGATGAGAGGAGAGAGAAACCACCCCGAGAGAAATTAATCATCACATGACGGTCGCGATCCACCGCCGCCCCCCCGACAGCGGAGCCTATGCCGGGGAGCAGGGAAAAGCTGCGAGGAGGGGACACACCTGTAGGCGCAGCACATATCCGCTGTGAGCACAATGAGAGACAGGAAACTGAAAAAACAGCCCAGGGAAGGAGAGAGGCTCCCGTTCGTCCCTCCTTCCCTCCCTCCCTCTCCGTCCTCCTCCTCCTCCTCTCTCCACCCCCTGCCCCCGGTCAGGATCCGCTTGCAGCGCTGTCTCATGCAGCGAGATCCAGGCGGAGGGCCGGGAGGAGGCAGGAGCCGCACTTTCTCTCTCTTCTCCTTTCCTTCTCTCCGCTTTGTTTTGCCCGGCAGCCAGGCAGAGCCGGCGCGGCGGAGCGGGGCCACCCGCGAGCCGAGCGCTCCCAGGGAGCCCCTGGACGCGCTGGAAGCTGGGGCCAGGTCTGAATCTGGATCTGGGTCTGGTCGGGGCGGCTGCTCCAGCCCCAGCGCCCGCCGTCGCACCGCCGCAGGGAGAGAGCGCAGCCCCGCGGGTCCCCGTGGTGCGGAGCGGCGGCGACGGGACTACACTGCCCTGCACTGGCGGCGCGGCGCTACCCGGCCCCGGGGGCAGCCTCTGCCAGCCTCAGCCCCTGCCGTTCCGTAGCCAAAGGCCTTTGGGGTACTCGTCATATTCCAGTGGTGTCTTGGGACAATCCTTTATATGGAGGGAACAGCGAAATTTCCACTCCTCATCCCCTAAGCTGAGACTCCTGGGCTCCCAGAGGTTGCCTCGCTTCTCCCACACCCTGCCCTGTCGTGTGCGGTCTGAAATATGCCGCTGGCAACGTTTTTAGCGATCTCGAACAAATCCGGGGTTTATCCCTCTCAGGTAAACTCTCTGTCATCATAATTTCAGAAGATCTTTGTTCCCTCTCCTGTGTGCAAATTACTCCCACCTTCGTCCAGGACAACAGGAGATAAAGCACAGCCCACTTCCTGCCGGTGTGGACATGCAACATCACCTTTCTTTAGCATTGTGATCTTCGCATTCAGATGTCAAATTTGTCTCAACTGTAAATAATGTAGGGAGAACTATTAAAAAGAGGGATGTCTTAGAAGAATGGCTCAGGTAAGCTTTGGGCAAGTTGTTGAGGCTTTGTAAGTAGCTTCCCATCAGTCAAATATGGACCAGCAATGTTGCAGGGAGTAATTAATTAGCTGCTGTTGGCACCTGGAGTGCAGCTCTATTAAATGATGTGTGCATTGGGCTTCCCACAGAAACAACGGGAGAGAGCTGGTCGGAAAGCCACACTTCTCAAATGGAACCCTGGAAGTTGTGGAAAAAATTGCCCCTGCATCTCAGAATGGCAACAATACCAAATAAAAATCAGCTCCAAAGCCTGGGCAAGAGTAAGAAGTGAGAGACTTGGAGATGTTAAAACTGGCTTTCAGACCTTGGCTGTGCAAAGTGCCACCACACTTTTAGCGGTGGGTTGGGACTGTTCAAACAGAACATGGTGGTTTGTGGGGTTTTCCCTCTGGGGTTGTGCTCTGGAGGCAGGCTGTGCTGACTGGGGCTCACCAGTCTGGCCCAGCTCTTGTACTAACCTTCACCAGAAGGTCATTGTTCTTGTTTGTTTGCCTCCTCCTGGCTCTTCACCTGACTGGGCTGAGTCACGCTAAAATGAGAAAGAATGTCATAACTGGAGCATTTCAGAAGATCTGGATCCCCGCTCCATACCCCTTCACTTGCTGGAAGAGTGAAGGTGAAGCTGGAGAGGAGGAGGATAGGAATCCCCTAGGAAAAATTGGGTTAGGCATCCTGCAAGCCCTGGGAGAGATCCCGGATGGAGAAGCTCCCAGGTTGCTAATGGGCTTGGTAAGACCTCGCTTTCCAGGCTGCTTTTCAATGTCTGGGCCTATGGCCAGGTGGTGCCCAAACTTCTGGCAGAATGCCCTGGAATTACCAGCCAGGCGGCTCTCCCTCTGCCCTGGCCTGTGAATCCCTGCCTTGCAGCAAGCTCTGCCCCACGGGCTTTTGCTGGGGAGTCTTACTTGTCCCCCAGCCCTGCCTGCTCCAAACCTAGTGATCTGCTCAGCCTACTGAGGGGGGAAGCCCCAGGTTTGAGTCCTCCCCTGCTCCATCCAGTGGCCACTGGCCAGGGCTCTATTTGCCATATTCATGCTGTCTCATAGTGTCTGTCCCCAGGCTAAATCTGAGCCTTAGCCCAGTCCTGGCACACCACACAGCTCCCTCTGGCTGGAACAGTTTCCTCCAGCTCCTCAGGTTCTGTTGCTCTGGCCTCATAGCAGCTTTTTTTTTTTTCCTGAGAAACTTGCCCATGGACACACACAGAGCCAGAGCAATGGTGACAGTTTATTTAATTCAAAAGAGGAGATGGTGTACTGAACCTGTGCGGAATCCTCCTCCAGTCTGTAATGATTACCTGCTGTGCATTTGACCTTGCCAAGTGTGACAGGGATTATAAAGCTGAACTAGAGCTCGAGGTGGCCACGCAGCATCCCATCCCAGGACAGCTGTCTTCTCTGCTAAGCCTCCATAAGATGCTGTTCTGCCAGGCACATGTGGATGTGCTAAAGCAGCAGCAGGACATATCAGCCTGTGCTCCTGCCAGATGGGGCACAAATGGGTGCCACAGCACTTTTGTTACTGAATTCAGTGCTGAATTCAGCACTTGGCCTGCTTGCAGAGGTGCAAAGTGCTCCTTAGATGGTTTTCTGCCTCCCACCCACTTGCCTTATCCTGCAGCCAGCAAATCTTCCTTCTCCCCCATGGAGAAGTGATACAGGGACATACCTTTCCAAAGAACACAGATAAACAGTTCCACATCAAAACCTGCTATTTGCAGCTCAAGGATAATTCTCCTCCCTTATCACCATTCACCAAAAAAGATAAAAAAGAGGAAGTCAAATTAAATCTTAAATGAAAAAAATCTTAGGAAACAGCAACAAGTAAAGGACTGAATGATTAACAGCTTCCCAGGCTCCCAGGGATCTGCACTGTCGGTGTGTGCTTACACATGCCCAGTGTAAGGAGAAAGCCTTGCTCTCTCCATCTCCTGTGTAAGTACACAGATAATGGGGCTGCATGTGAATAGGCGTCTAGTCCAGATTTCAGTTTCCTATTTATTTCCTCCCTCTGCACTCCCTTTTTCTTTCCTCACCTTGTTATTGCCCATATGTCATTATGTGCATCTTTGTGGTTTTTTTTTTTTTCTCTGCCCATTATTATCTTTTACACTGGTGTGACGCCAGTGCCTCTCTCCTGCTTACTTCCCAGTGCCGTCAATTCTCAATACTATCTATCTAAGGCACCAATACACAGTATCCTTCCTACCACAGAGACCTTCAAGGCCAGTAAAAAAAGAGCGAGATTTCCAGCTGTCATTATTAAAACCACCTTGTTCCATGAGGAACAGAACTAATGAAGCCAGATTTCCTGCAGCTTCGACTCTGACTCACTCATTGCTATAACCTCATCTCCCATTTCTCTTTCATGTTCGATGTGACACCTCTTCCCGGTGGCTAGGGGCGGCAGCCGCTGCTGCAGATCCACAGCGGTGTGGATGCTGCCTGCACTGCCAGGGTGACTGGCTGCTGCCAAGCACAGCCCTCAACAGCCCAGTTCCTCCTGCACCTCTCTCTGTTGGAAAACTAATTTGAGTCTCTAGTCACTGATGCTCACAAAACCCCTGCGAACTTCATTATGTTTGAGGCTTCTACCTCTTTTATTCATTTGTTTGCAACTAGCCAATGTGTTCTGACATTTTTATGAGGGACTGATGGGCAGATGAAGAGCCAGATGATTGATTATCAGCCTTTAGGAAGGAAGGTTGTTGCCCTGTGGTCATGGAGATAACCTGAGAGCAGCCCAAACAGCTGAAAAAAACCGTCAAATCCTTTAAAATCATTAGAATTGCGCTTTCTGCATGCAGAAAATTTTGATTGTCTGCATGCTTAAATGCCTGAGCAACCTCCTTACATCCTGCCTGAGAATGTCCCCATCTCAGCTCTTCCCTGAAGGATGGGGAGGGGGAAGAAAGGGAAAAGGATTCTTCCTCATGTAAGCAGCAATGTGTCTGCTATACCAGACAACAGCTGTAGTTGAGATTCAGTCTACCCTAGCACCTCTGCTGCTGCCTACTTTGTAAGAAATGTATATCAGTAACGGGAGTGCAAGGAGCACAAGGAGGACACTACGTGAATGGCTTTAGTCTCTTGGTTAAGGTGTAAACAAGGGCTCTGCAGACTTCTTCACCCTCCATCTGATGCCTTTGGTTCTGATAGGACTCTGCATCATCTTCCACTGGGGACTGAAATGACCTGGATATACATATTTATATTTTTACAGTCCATAAATCACCCTGGGATCTACTTTTTTTTCTGGACGAAAAGTGCTAGATACATCTAAGGTGTTATTATTAGCTTTGAGAAATGTCACTGTACACATGCTAACTTTCATGCCCTTTGCACCAAACTCACATGGCAGATCAGTTTGTATATATCTGGGGGGTGGGTTGTTTTGGTTGATGGATTTCTTAGTGCCCATTTTCCAACAATCCAGAAAAAGGTAAAATAACCTAAGGTTAATTGCACAATTCCCTTCATTATTTCCCTTTGATGCTGGAAAATACTTGGGGTTTTGGTATTTTCTAACCCTCAAATGATACATTTGTTTACCCCTGTGCAAAATGTTATCCAGTCAAACATTGCTTTTATTTAGTTTAGCAGATGTTTTTTGCATGTACTTTGCTACAGATATAAATTGCTGCCCAAGGTAAGAGATAGAAAACCAGCATGCTCTGGATACAATTTCCATGTGGAATCCACAGAAAGCCTTGTATGGATGTGTGTGATGTCCATATGTATGAGTACAACTATAACAAGGTGCAGCCCTCACAGTCAAGACTTGGTGCTTTGACATTGCCCTGGTTGTACCCAAATGCGTGTGAGCCTGGTTAAGAGATCCTTGGGTAATGGAGAGGTTCACAAAGGCCATGCTTGTATTTTTTAATGTTACCATGATTTTTTGGGGTAATTTAATTAAAAAAAAATCAAAATATGATGAGAAATTTCAACAGAAAGTTTCATGGGGTTTCAAAATGTAGCTAAAACTAATGTAAAATGTTGACAGTATTTGTCCCTGCCCTGTTTCTTCCTCCTCCTTTTTTGTTTAAAGAGACCTTTCACAAACACACACCCACCTGTATGTATGAAGACCAGACAAACCAGCATTTCCAACTGTAATTAAAGCAGCTGCCTAGCTAAGTTCCAAAGCCACTGCTCTGCTATCACCCAGTAACCATTCATTTTAACCACAGCCAATATGCTTACACTTGATGGTATTGCTTATTCTGCAACCAGTTGGAGAACTGGCTGTTAAAGTTAGTTGACTGCCATGCATGCTGTTATAAATATATCTATATTGTAGAAAAAAAAAATAATAGACTCTCATTATCTACTAATATTTGAACTAGTTTCATTACAGAGAGCTTGGCTGTGGGAAGACAATTACAAGTAAGAGTGCATGATTACAGTGTTCTGTTCAGAAGTGGAAAATCAGATTAAACTATTTTATGCTGGAAATAACGAATGTTTTTACATCAGTAACCTCAGCATACAATAAATAATTTCTGAACATATAATATAGAAATTTTGTATTTATACTATTTAAGTGTATCTGGACTATAGTAGTTAAGCATAACAGCTAAAATAGCAGGAGTCTAATACAACACAACAGGGTCAGAGAAGCATTTATTATTTTTAAAGACTGAGACCAACCAGAATTCATCAATGACACATCAGTTAAGATAGAAAAATAAAGTATTGACTCCTAACATAAACCCTGTATTTTACCTTTTTATTCACAGGAAGATTTCCAAGATAATATTTTAAATGACTAGCTGAGCATCCACCACATGATGGCAACTAATCAATAAATCATATGTCATTGTTGTGGCTCGGCATGTCAAATAGCTGCATTTCAGTGTCCATATTTACAGGTTTTCAGCAATTTTTGGTTGTACATTTCTAGCTCGTTAGCCCTGATTTTAAAAGTGGTTATTTTCATGTCAATGAAATTGGTAGAAAAATCACGTCTTATCTGTTTCTGCCACAGGGAGGAGAAGGAATGGGGTAATCAACAGGGAACTCCTGTTACTTAACACTGCTTGCCACCCCATGTGGGTTTATTAAAGCAGCTTTTCCTCACGAGCAATGTGAAAAATAAATATATGGCATCCTGATAGAAACACTGGACATGTTGATGCTCATGGGAGATGGTAAAAGGATGAGTACTTCTGAAAGCAGCTTTTGGCATACATAAATCATGAGGTATGTACTGAGGCCCCGGACATCCAACTCACATGATTTTGGTTAGATAACAGCATGAAGATGGACTAATAGAGTTACAATTACCCTGCCCATCTCTGTTACTTTTTCCTACCAGAACTCTAGCAAAATCTCAATCTGACATATTGAAAACTGCCCTGCATGAATAGGTGAAATAGCTGATCAGTATACATCCAAACCTCTGGTTTAAGAGCAGTGGCATACAGCTGAACAAGCATTAATGATTATTATGCTCTCCCATTGTCATTAATCACATTTGCAGTGCCTTTGCCTCTGTGTCAGAGTACCTAAAGAAATGCTCTTGATGAAGGCAGTGGGTTCACTTGGACCAAGGCCAGAATAAAGTGGTGTTTGTCCTCAGAGAGATGCTAGAAAGGACTAGCCAAAATGCAGTCGCTGTCTTTTGTCTGCAGTAAACAGACCTTATTCATCAGGATATTGCAAAATCTCAATGTCATCTATGCATTAGTCTCAAAAATGCCTTTTTTAGGTGTTTCTTCATGTTTTAGTTTATAAGAAGATTAAGTTATTTTCTTCTGGACAATGACTCAGGATGTAATAACCCCTATGTTTATCACAGGCATATCAGATAACTGGAACACATGCAATCTGAAGTGAGGGTTTGTATAGGTTTCTGCAAGTACAAAATGCAGATGCTCAGTTTTATGATGTCTCTGTTTTGGTTTTTGTTTTTTTTTTTTTTTTTTTTTTTTTTTTTTTTTTTTTTT
>NDXB01004882.1:38087-57536 GCA_002631895.1 Agapornis roseicollis | reverse complement strand
TTTTTTTTTGTTTTTTTTTTTTTGTTTTTTGTTTGTTTGAGTTTTTTTTCATCAAAACTGCTTGCATTCCTTCCCTGGATGCAGTGTAACAAAACCTGGGTCTTCACTATAGACGATTAATAGTTGAGGCTGCAGCTATATTTCACTCTAATAATTCTTGCAGAGACTGTGTCCCTCTGTGACAAGGCAGGACACAAAAACCAGTATAAAATTAGTGAAAGCTGAACAAAATTCAGCCACATCAAATCAGCTACAGAAATGTCATGTGGTGGCTGAGGAAAACCAAGAATTTGATCATCCTTTACATAGTTCTCTGTGTTTCTTCCCTTCAAGAAAACTTCTACAGCATAAATATAGTTTTGGTTTCTTTTAAAAAGGAGAAAATGTTGCAATACCCAGCCACAGCCACACAAAGGGGCACCTTTGGGTGCAGAAATCCGGTACCAACATGTGGCTCTTTCTGCTGGGGCCATGTCTATTCTGCAACTTTATGCACAGATGTTCACAGACCCAGAGGGCTGGAAAGGACCTCTGAGGCACCTAGTACATACCGCTGACATGGAACAATATCATCTACACGTATAGGTGAATTTTGCTGTGTCTTCTAAAATCTCCATTGTTGGAGGTCTGAGCATTCTGTAGGCCATTCATCTACTACTTAACCTTTATGGTAATCCTTATATCCTGTCTGAATCTTCCTTGCTGCAAATGAAATACTTTGCTCTTTATGCTAACAAGGATGCTGAAAGCAGGTAGGTTGTTCCTGCCCCTTCACAGAAACCCTTTATGGATTTGAAAACCCTGATTTTACCTTCTCTAAGCCTTTATTTCCTTACAGTCCTTCTGCCCCATTCATTCAAACTTCTCGCGTAGGCTGAATGTTTTAGGTCTCTGATTATCTGATGGATGTGTGTAAGTGGACAGTTTCATCCTTGAAATGCAGGTTTTAACACGATCCTTCAGCTGAGCCCTTACCAGCAGTGAATACAGTGGAAATCACCTCAGGTGCTCTGCAAGTTGCACTGCTGTTTTATGAAACTTGGAAGTCTGAACTGAAAGGGTGATGGGGAAAGGATGCACTAAAAGGGAAGAGTAGAGCCTTGCAGTAAGTGGTTTTGCCTCTTGAAGTATAGTAATGCTTCTAGTGAAGGTAAAACCTACTATGATTAAAAGATCAATGCCAATATTATAGTCCCCTGAAGTTATTATTTTGTCTAGCTGGAATTGTTTGGTTTGCATTTAACCTTTCCTTTTTCTTTCCCTGAGTGAGGAGGAAAAGTATATAAAACTAATAAAATAGAACTTAAATTAACTAGCAAAATATGTGTCCAGGAGGATAAATTGCCATTAGAGAAAGTAACCAAACACAGATATAGAGGTCGAACCAGACAAAGATATATTCCTTTTACATGATGGAATTAAGCCAGCTCCTGCTTAGTTGCCCAACACCTAATCTAAAATACCCTGTCAGTGCAACACGGTGATATGACTCCTGGGGCAGGCATTGTCTAACAGCTTGAAACCTGACCAGGGAGATTGAGTCTAAAGTCGAGTTCATCTATAGACATACTAAAGTAGCAACTGGAGCTTGTATCTGGTAATTCCCATCTTCCAAATCTTCCCTGTAACCGCATTATCACTACCTTTGTTGCCTTTCCTAAATTGTGCTCTCAGCATGGTCCTACATGGAAGTAAGCAAATGAACACTGAGAATAGCAAATGATGATTAATGTACACCTTGTCCCTCTGTTACACTGTCTTTCCCTTTCCAGCATATCCTTGATAATTAATTTCTGAAGAAGGAGTTTCACATTGTGACTAAGCTGGTCTAATTGATGATTGATGGCCCCCATCCCCTTCTGACCATGTAATCCTCCAGCATCTCTTAGTCCAGCTCTTGTACATATCTGATACCATAATGAGCCTCCTTTGTGAGTCAGCCATCAGAAATCAACAAGAAAAAGTGACATATTATTTTCTTCTTCCAGAATGCCTGATGATATTGAGCCCAGAGCTAGCTTACCAGAAGATCAGGATGGTGCCAGCAGCAGCACATGGGTTGGAATGGGCTAAAGGCATGGGACATAGAGACAACAAACCACTAGATCAACCACTGACTCACCCTCAACATCCCTTTTTGCTGTTAGAGCAGAAAAGGAGCCATGGGAAACAATCAGCAGGTGTTTTTTCTTCTGAAATTAGCTCCTACATTACTCTGAAGTCGCAGCTGTTTGTGCTGGAAGTAGGTGGGAGGCTTAAAAAGGGAATATTACTAAAAGGCAATGCAGTTTTGATCCTTTGTTGTCATCTATTTATCTTTAATACCCCCCCCCCATCTCTGCCCTAGCCAGTCCCAGAGCAGAAGACAATAATTCAGTAGGAACATTCACATATTAAACTTTCTGCACACCAGTTATCATGAGGCATGTGAGCTTTGTGTGCAGACTCCTATTGCCAGCCACCTCTCTTGCCTCCATTACTTGTAGAAGGATGAAGGCAGCTGCAGGGTCAGCAGAAGCCAGAAATCAGGCAACATGAGAAATAGCTGGAGAATTGCAACTGACAAGCAGGACACCTGTAAGAGGCAAATTTAAGTTTCATTTCAGTTTTCCTTGTTAGGTTCCTTGTTAGGATGTTGTTAGGCCTCCTACAACAGTGACAAGCCTGATATTGTCTAAGCAATATTATATGGCTGGGAGCTGAATAAGGCTCTATCAGACATTAGAATCTCTCCCTAACGTTTTACTTCTGATGCTCAGGAAATTTTGCTCTGCACTTTGACCAGAAGAGAAATCATCATTTGAATAGAGAAGAACAACCAAACATTTGGCAAATACATTATTTTAATTGTAAATGTGGTAACTATTTGGAAATGTTGATATTTTCTGACAAGTGCAGTGTACACATGAACGTTATTAGTCACCCAACACATTAGCTTTGTGATGGATATACTTGTTAAAATAGGTTTGCCTGGTGTTTGGAACTTTTTTCTTTATTCAATAAATCTCCAAAACTGTAGCAGATGGAGAAGGGAAAAACATTTTTGACCTCAGAATAGAATAGTTTGATGGAATTTCAACAGAGAAATGACTTCTCTGTGTTAATAACATCATATTCAAAATGGTTACTACTGTGGATCACAGCGCTGTATTACAGGCTGATGATAAGTACTGCTATAGAGCCCATTTAAATCTAGTTTGGTAAGGAAGGGTAGGAAGAAAAATAATTTCATGTACTGCAGCTGCTCCTGAACCCTTTAGCAGTTTTTGTGGTTTGACATACCTTCATATTTTTACCATGTTTTCCTAAGGACATAAGGCATATGCAGTGGTGGTTTGGTTATTTATCTGTTGCCCCATGCTAAATTTGGAACCACGACCTAATTTCAGGTTTCATGTATATTCAAATCCTGGAAATTTTGTAAAAAAAATAGAAGTAGCCAAATCAGTGTCCTCACAAAGGAAAAACGTGATCTCAGTGAGGGATTAAAACAGAGCAGAGATTTAGGTATGTTTTATACATGGGTTCAAATGGTTGCTGTCAAAGTTTTAGAGACTGAAAAAGAGCCATAGGATCATCTACAGAGTTTACTGATTTTGGTAATTTCATTATCCTTCTTTCTGTGTGATGTATCCCTATGAGCAGGAAAGTGACTGCTGTGTGCATTACCCAAAATGAAAGAGGCATTTTACTTCATATTCAGTTGCTTTGGGTATTATTCACATCAACATCAGCTCACAACCACAATCTTGTTTTCCTCTGAATGTCTGAGATATGTGACATGCTGAAAACTTCTGCAGGTTTGGTCTCCTGGGGTGGTTGGTAGAGGAGTGGACTCAGGTCTTGATCTCACCAGTATTTGCAGCATGTTGTTAACTCTGCATATTGATAGCCCAAATGGGAGCGTTTTTACAAGTTTAAAACAAAGCACATGCTGAAGTGTTGGCAGGGTCAGTTCCCAGGGTCTTGATATTTCTACCAGCTAGCAGAGCAGCTCTCTTAGTTCAGGTGAGGTGGATGTGGGTGCCTTGCAGAAGGTTTAGTTCTCACTGACAGCTCATGTTAGCAGCTAAATTTTCACATTGTTTCTTTGTTTTCACATGGTGCTTTACTGGGTTCTAATACTTCTAAACCAGTGCATGCCTGCACTATCTTGTGAGTACAATATTCATTGTCTTTCCAAAACATGTGCTGCAGAAGCCTGAGAGAGAAAACTAAATGAAGAGTCTTTTTACGTGTGAAAAACATATCAATCTGTGCTAACAGCTGATTTCAGCAGCCTCTTCTGTCACACTCCTGTGGCCAGGAAAAGGAAGGCTCTTTCTTTCCTCCAAGAAAATTGCCCCCCTAAAGTTTCTCTGAGGCGGGGTGAGGAGAGTGAAGAGGAAATTAGTGTTTCTTCTTTTTTCCTCTTTCTGTTCCACTCAAAGGCTGTTAGCAGCCAATGAAAGTGGTTGTGCTCCTGTTGGCTGCCTTCTTTGTGTATTAGGCAGAGGGAAATGACAGCCTGCTGTAAAGGAAGGGTCCTTTTCACCAGAAATCATTGAAATTCCCTTATCCTGTCCCTGAACAAGCAAGCAAAGAAACAACAGCAGGAGATAGCATGATGTGTTGGCAATGGAGGGGAACAGCCATGGAACAATTGATGTGAAAGCCTTCAGCTGAAATCAGCATGTGGCCCATGCAGCCGGCCAGCCTGGCTACCCATAGCTGCAATGAGGTATTTACACCTTGGACAAAGTAAGAGGAGTGCTAAAAAACACATGAGAGAATCATTAGACTGTGTTTATTAACAACATAGTGCTTTATCTTCAAAGTGTTGTGCACAATGAATCAATATATTCAGAGAGAACAGTAAATGGATAGCATTCATTATCACCCAGTCACTGTCTTGCAAAACAGATTTGAAGTGATGTGAAGATGAACTTGAAGCCTTGGAAGGGAAGGTTTTCAACCTACTGTTTGAACTGATATAACAGCATTTTGAACTACTTTGTCTCCCCTTGTCCTTTCAGTCTCTATTTTATCAAGCAAGAATTGCCCAAGGGGCTGAGAAGACATTTGAATGTCCTCTTCTATGACTTTGCTATCTGCCCATTAGGAGCTAGGATGATATCTGTTCATTTCATAGACATATATGATTACTCTTGGAGGGTAGTCATCACTTTCACTCATTAGCAGAAGTGATCCTTAATCAATACTTTATGTGAACATCCTCACTGAGTGTGTAGGTGGCCTCTTGATATAGGGGAAGGTGGACTGGAACTGTGTTTGGTTTGAATCTAAACCATGATGCCTTCTCTAGGTTTTGAAAGGGTGCGTATTTAGTGGCATTTGGATGACTTCCTAACTTCTGGGTTTAATTTAAGCCACTGACAGCAGCAAAGAAATCTATAACCAGTTGTCCAAGGCAGCCAGATTCCGGTTAATTTCTGATTAGCTACAGAAATGATACATGATGTATCATTCCTACACCCTCTCACACAACACTACATAGGGTCTAGAACACGAGTCCTGTGAGGAGCAGCTGAGGGAATTGGGGTTGTTTAGCCTGAAGGAAACTCAGGGGAGACCTTATCTCTCTCTACAACTACCTAAAAGGAGGTTGTAGCTAAGTGGGTGTTGGTCTATTCTCCAACCAATAACAAGCAATAGAAGAAGAGGAAGTGGCCTCAAGTTGTGCCAGGTTTAGACTGGATATTAGGAAAATATTATTCACTGAAAGGGTTTCCAAGCATTGGAACAGGTTGTCCAGGGAAGCTATTGCATCATTGTCCCTGGAGGTATTTAAAAGACGCGTAGATGTAGCTCTTAGGGACATGGATTAGTTGTGGGTTTGACAGTGCTGGGTTAATGGTTGGACTTGATGATCTTCAAGGTCTTTTCCAACCTAAACTGTCTATGGTTTAAAAGACAAAATCCATACAAGAAAGAGAATTCAGATCATGGGGAGCTCTTTTAACGTAAAACAGTATAGCTGTGCTGTTAGTTGAGTATTGTCAGTTAGTGAATAGCAGAACTTTTCAGAGTGATCTTGTAATTCATAGGACAAAATCACTTCAACGTGGATGCACAAGTACCAGGTCCAAGAAATAGTGGCAATCTTTTCATTAAAGCTTTCTTTTCCCCCTCTTTCTCCTTCCTACTGTCATTCTTTTTTTTTGTATTTTCCCAAAGAAAGCACTGCACAATGGCAGCAAGAGGGAAAATCTGTGCAACCCAGGTCAACAAGAAAGTCTCATTGCTATTGGATTTGTTGGGAAGCTTTAGATTTTCTTTTCTTTCTTTTCTTTTTTCTTTTTTTTTTTTTTGTAAGAGAGGGCTTCTAGTGCTGCTTGTTTCTGTGGAGTCTTTGTCATTTTAGACCATTTCAAATGACTCTGAGCAACCCTCGGAATGTTTTTTAGTGNCTTGAGGTCAGTTACAGAATGAAACTGGCATGCCTTGTTAGATTTTTTTTTTTTTTTTTTTTTTTTTTTTTTTTTTTTTTTTTGTAAGAGAGGGCTTCTAGTGCTGCTTGTTTCTGTGGAGTCTTTGTCATTTTAGACCATTTCAAATGACTCTGAGCAACCCTCGGAATGTTTTTTAGTGCTTTCTAAAGAAAATTTACTCATTATAAACATTACTAGCCCCAGTAAAAAAGGAGCTTGCACACTAGTACCAATGTGCTTCCTTCTGCTTCTGTTATGTTTACTTTAATGTGTGAGAAATTATTTGTTCAGCTAGGATTTTATTTATGATAACAGCATGATAAAGAGAAAAAGGCGGTGATTAATTTGTCATTAAACTATCAAAGCCCCAAGTACTGCAATATTACCATACAAATATCGTGAATCAAAATGCTAAGAAATAATAAAATAAAAAAGTCTTTGATGGTACACACTTTAGTCCCATTTGTACTGAACAGTAATCTGGCCATAATTCTGCTCAACAGGCTAAATTGCAGGTCCAAGCTGTGCCACAGATTCCTGTGCTGCCTTAGATCACCATTAGCAACTGCATTTTTAAAACAGTTGCCAATGTGCCTTGTTTCAGTCTTTGTATGCCCTGTTGAGAAAGTGGCAATCAATGCAGGACTGCTCCAGGGGCCTTGGTGCTTCACCCACTGGGCTGTGATGGGCCAAGTTAGGCACCCAGCCTGTGGAAATGAAAGTAAGTCTCTCTTTGTTGCAGACATTTGTGGTGATGGGAACTGTATGTGTACAGTGTGGCTGAGTTAACATGACTGTGGTAGCTGCAACATTTTGCATATACTTCCAACCGTAGCTATCCCCAAATTTGCTAATGCCAGCAAACTACTTTAGAAATGTAAAACATGCATGGGCCAAAATACTTTGCTGCTTCAGTACTTTTCATTGTATAGATGTGATTTCACAAAACAAAGACTCTAGGTTTAGAAATCAATTGTAACCTACAATATTTCACGTACCTAGAGTAATATCCCTTTGCTGTGCATTCAGCCCTACTTCATAGTTCAGACATGACTATGGCAATTCAGTACACATGTGTGCAGTTTCCTCCTTCCCTGCTCTTGCACATTCTCGTATAGCTGGAGAGGCAGGTCAGATGGCACTAGGGTGGGAGATGAACTGCACCCTGCTCATAATCACCATGGTAAGAAAGGGTAGGTGGTGCAGGCTGCCCGGCTAGCCTCAGGAGCAGACTGGCTGTTAACAGGAGACAGCCCTTAGGCAAAGTACTTAAGACCCAAAAAAGAGAAAAAAAAACTGTGTAAAGGACACATAGCGTGAAATTCTTAGCACGATTGTTGCCAGACTGCTTTGGCTCTTGCTTGTGGAATCAACTTAGATGTGCCGCTGAAGTGTAAAGGTGTTGAACCGAAATGCTATTTCTCCATGGGCACCTGCTCTCCCGCAGTACATCAGCATTTGCTCCTGGATGCCCCTCCTTTCCAGGCAGTGGCAAGCTGCCTTTGAGCGAAGGGGAAGCAAAGATGCTCTGTGACTAACACCCTCAGTAATGTGGAAAATTATAGAAAATACAATCAGTCTTTGTCCTGCTTGGATTCAGTCAAGGCTGTCACAGCAAGGAAGGATGGAAATGTTCTTGGCTCACTTGTCTTCAGTCATACTCACCTGCATGGGCTGCTGGACTTCTGCCATTGTGCATTGCTGTAGTGGATTCTTCCCTAGATACCTGGAAGAACCAATACCTCCATCTGACTCCAAATTGGACTGTGATGGGTAGAAGCAGTATGCAAACAGCAAGCTCATAGCTGATGGCAGAGCAAAAGCCTGTGGCTGTGACTAATGGTCCCATC
This sequence comes from Agapornis roseicollis, assembly GCA_002631895.1. NCBI lineage: Eukaryota > Metazoa > Chordata > Aves > Psittaciformes > Psittacidae > Agapornis > Agapornis roseicollis. Next base: position 49,255 of record NDXB01004882.1, on the reverse strand, counting down.
AGGTGCTGGAGTTTCTATCAAAATCAAAATCTGGAAGAGTGATATGATGCGTGATACTTCAGATGAGCGTTTCAGTTCTAATAAAGATCAGAAGAGACAGAGAGAACAGATCCTGAATTTGCATTTTAACAATAATCAGATGTGGAAAATGACCTTTTGCTGAAGAAAGAAGGAAGGGTCAGAAAAACTAGAGAAAATGCCTACAGGCAGCAGTGGGAAAGCCAGACTGCAGTATGCACAGATAATATCTGGTTTGCAATATCTACTGGTACAAAGCCACTGTTGTTTTCCAAGTCGATTTGAGCCTGTTGAATAACTGTACCTTGATCCAGACATTTGCATTCTGTGGCTTCAGTGTTTTTGACTTAGCACTTAGGATGCCCAAAACTGGTTTTGTGAGTGAACAAGGATCCCAAACAAGTACTTAAACAGCACATGATTGTGGCTCCAGTTGTTTAGTAGTGTGACTTGCAACTGCTTTTTCACTTATTATTTCTTCAGGCGAACAGACTTCTGAATTCCTGTGCATTTCCCAGGAAGATTTGCAGCTCTGCCATTAATGATTTCTTTTGTCTGATTATTGTTCAGAAATACCAGGGACTTGAACTTGAATTTTGCTCCTGGAGATGTCTTTGTTTACTTAACCAACAATCAGCCCACACACTGAAATTTTGAACAAAACTTACTGCAGCTCCAAACTGTATTTCCTATGTTCCTTTACAGTTAGTTTTGTAGTGTTCAGAGATCTGTGCATTATGCAGCAAATGATTCCTCCTGCCACAGTGTTCGTCATTAGTGAGAAGGAGTGAGATGTTTTTGGACAGTCCCTTTTAGGGTTAAATTGTAGGCTTGAATTTTAGAAAACCACATCAGTCGTGACCTAATTGCACTATCTAAGCAGAGCTGACATTTAAAGTATGTGATAATTCTACCACTTCAGACAACCACTATTTCAAGGACTATCTCCTAGAAACTAAATTAAGGATCATGTAGATTGAAGTAAGAAGTGTTGAAGCACAGCTGAATAATACTAATACTTAAAAAAATAGATTAATCTACAGGGAAAATAATTGTGATTTGTTTATGCAGGAATTTGAGATTCGCTAGGATTGAAGGTATGTAGGTGGCCAGTCAGCCAGAAAGTACTCACTTACCAGAATTTCAAGTCTTCTTTATTCTACTGACATAGATTTATTGGTAAGAAGACAGCTGTGTTTGGTTTTGATGCTTAAAACTGCATATTGGGAGAAATGTCCCATGGATTAATATTAATAAATGTCACTCTCAAAAGACAACCAGCTTCAAAATCAATCTGTCAGCCCCAACCATGTACTTGTGGTTAATACACTTTTTGTATTAAAAGTAACTTCCCACAGTAAAGTGTCAGATATGGAGGTACTGCAGCATCTGTGCCTAGAAGACAAGCTAAGAGGGGCTTATGGTGAATGGCTGGGCAAAGTGCAGCAAGCAGCAGCTGTTTCCTTGCTCCTCCAAATTTCAGCATTGATAAGAATAAAGTGAAATAAAATAACATAATCCAAGCCAGCACATTTCTTGGCTTGGTTTTCAGACAAGTCATGTGTCAGTGAGCATAGATCTCTGTTTCCCAAAGGCATTGCCTGCGCTCTGCCTCTGGAAAAACGCAATTCCAGTGGCTGTTCACTGCCTGCTTAGCTGGGGAAAGGAAAAGATGAACCGGTCAGGTGCTGGCACAGGGTCTTGCCATAATATTTGTTTGTCTGTTTTTCCTTTATAGCAGCACAGTTAAGAAACGTGCTTAGTTTGATTGTAAGAACAACCATTTTATATTCCTGTTATAAAAAGAAAAGGAGCCAAAGCAAACAAACAGAAGGTAAAGCAGAGGACAGCAGCACAGGAGAGAGGAGAAAAGAGAATCTGTTGTTTAGAGAGAGAAGATTTAGGGGGATTTTGAAGACAACCTGGAGGATGAAGACAGAATAATCATCCACTTTCAGGGAGCCAAATAGCCAAATAGACAAAATAGTAAAGCAAAACAACAAAGCAAAAAGAATAAGGAGAGCAGAGGAATTATGAGGAATGGAAAATAAAACTAGATGTAGGTAGTTTCAAATGTATTTCATTTCAAAGACCATTTCATACAACAGAACTTGGTACTTCGGCTGTGCAGGACAGATGTGAACACTGACCTCATGGAATTAATGAGCTGGTCTTGGCATCAGTAACCCTTTCAAACTTAACCACTGGACATGAATAACGGAAGGGAGTAAGTACTGAAACTGGGCCATCTGGGGAGATGCTGGCTGACTGCACTATGAGGCCAGACTGCAGTGCCTGCCCACTCAGCCTCAGCCAGTGTGGCTGCACACTTTTCTCCCTTGTGCCTCAGCTCTCCAGCTGCTTCCTTAGCCCAGTGTCATTGTGGAAAACACTACTTTGTAGGGGGCCAAATGACCATGTAAAAAGACACACTCATGCCTGAGACTTATGTAATCAGACTCCACACAAGAACCAGATGGGACATATTCTGATGTACAGTCCAATATTCTGTGATCCTGGTTCTGCACAGCATGGTTGCTGGCAGGAAGGTTTATCAACAGTCACAAGTACCAAAGTTGCAGCCCATCTTTGCTGCACCTCTCTTTAATAAACTGTCGTTAATTTGATGGGAGTTGCTTACCACTAATGACACCCAACTTAAAAACCAGAATTGTATTTGCGCAAGCATTGAGGAACACAAAGGCTCTGAGCACCCATGTTGCATTTTGGGTAAGAGGTGGAAGCTATAAGGTAGCACTGTCATTCAGGGGTCCTCATTAGGCTCATTTTGAAAACGGCCTGGTTTTGGAGCACTTAATTTTAGGTGTATACCAGCAATAGACCACTGTTGTTTTTCACTGTGAATGAGGATGGAAAAAAAATCTTAAAGAAGGTGCAGTTGAAGCTGTACACTGTCTGGATTTTATTGTAACTTTTCAGACAGCCTCACATGACATTTTCATAAGCAAACTTGAGAAATGTGGTAAGTTCATCTGAACTACAAGGCAAATACACAATGGCTGAAAAATTCTGCTGAGAGCAATTTAAAGTTTTATAGAATGCTGAGAAACACAGAACATTTATCGTCACAAAAAGGTTGTTATGCAGCCACAGCTTTATTAATCAATAGCCTTATGATAGAAGTAAGGGAAGGATTAGAGAAGATGTAGTTCCATTATTTATGGGGAAGTAAGAAACTAATGGACAAAATAGGAGGAAGACAGAAACATTCAGTGTTTTTCTTTGTCTCCACTGTTAGAAAAACCCCATAGATGTGACCATGAATTATTGACTATGAAAAAAAGAAAAGCTGGAGATAGTGAAGAGGGAAAGAATGGATTAAAAATACATTTATAATGTTAAAAGAAAGATATCAAAGCAAATTATTAATAATTCCAGGCCTTTAGATTTGTAAGAAACAACCAACATCCATTTATCAGCACTCACATAATGTTAAATCAATCAGACTTCCTTTTTTGACAATCTAACCAGCTTAGAGGATAAAGGGAAGCTGTAAAAGTAGTATATTATATCTTGATTTTGGGTAAGATTTTTACAAAATCATGTGACTGAAACCCCAGAGAAACAGGATTAAGGAGGATTTACACCGAAGGTTAAAATCCGCATTCAGAGAAGTTACCAGTGGTTTTTTCTCAAAGTGGGAGGTAAGAATGGTTCTAGCCCTCCACTACTATAATCAGCAGTGAATAATGAGAGAGAGAGGAAATCTATATAGATGTAAACATGATGGTAAGGATTACATACCCTGTGGAAGACAAGATGAAAATTCAAGATGTCTTTGGTAAAGAAACACATGGTTTAAAATGGTAGAAGGCAGTTCAATGAAGAGAAGGACACAATGGTATGCTTAGAGAGTAAAAGTTAATTCACAAACACATGACAGCAAGAGGCAGCAGAATTGACTAGGAGGTAATTACAAGCTTAATTAGTGCTGTTGTGTTTCATTCTTGGACACCAGAAAGCCACGTTTGAGGGAACATGTGCAGTTTGGGTCCTACATTTAAAATGAGAATAAATGAAGAAAGTTCAGAGAGGAATTACAAGGGCTTAGAAAAGCAGCCTTGGCTGTAATTCTGAGAGAGCCGCTTTCTGTTACTGAAGAGAGAAGATTGTGATATAGTGATACCAGGAGATCATTCTACAAAACAAAATAGCAATTAGATTTTTTTCCATTTTTGCTGAGCACAGGGCAAGCACTAGTGCATCTCATTTGTGTCAGAAAGACTCAGTTATGTAGCAGGGACTGGTTTTACTATTTGTTGTCTTATTTGCTGGAAGGGTAGTATAGACCAGAGTGGGTTATGGGAAGGGTGTAAAATTGCTGTTGTTAAGGTATTAAAGAGGCATCTGTCATCAATGTTCAAATTACTGTTAATCCTGTTTCAGTGTAAGGGAATGGACTGCAGACAGGCACACCCGGGGTGTGATGAATGAGTCACCTGGATGTGCCTCTTCACAGAAACTAGAGAGGCAGTATTATGCAGTACATAGCCTCCAATTTAGCTTCTCCAAAGTGAACTGGCAAAACATTTTTAAGCCTTTGGCTCTTGCCTTTCATCAAGTTCTTTGCATTGCTGTTGCTCTCTTAGGTCCACTTTATCATTATCCATTTCTTATTTGTGAGGACCAGCTGGCACATGCTCTGTCAGCCTTTGTGCACATCTGCCAAGGGCATGGTGCTGACTGCCATTTTCTCTAAAGCAAAGGCAGTTGAAGGAGTGCTCACTTTCATCCTTTCACCCTGCCCTTCCCTGCATCTAATATCATGCTTTCAGAGGTATCACTAGGGAAACTATTCTAGATCAGAAGAGGTTTTTGTAAATGGTGTTACATGGGATTTTTTGTTATTTACTTACTTTTTGTGGGGTTCAAAAACCCCCATCTCTGGGCAGCATAGAAAAAGATCCTTGTATGTGACAGCTTCTGACATAAGCACCACTGCCACAAGTGTAACATGAAATCCTGCTCTTTACTTGTCAGCTTGTCTCACTAAAACCCTTCCAACAGGTTTTTCTCACCAAAAACTTCATCTGACTGTATAGGAAGATACCATTACATTTCCGACATCTAGTAGGATGCAATAATATTCTGCCCTTGCTGGTGTTTAGTGTAGCCTCGAATTAACAGAGCTTTTTCAGTGTATGAGGAAGGTAGCAGTGCAAAAAAATACAGTGAAGGATCCTCCAGTTGACTACTCACCAGTCTGTAATTCAGATACAGATGCCCCTGGTGCTTTGAGCCCTCTGTTCTGTGTGGGCCCTGATCTAGCTTTCAGTCTCAGAGAGCCACAGTTCTTCTGGGAGTCCCAGCTCCCCCTCTAACACTGACATGCCCACAGGCTCAGGGGACTTGCAGAATGCAAGAGCAAACAAGCTTTGCACAATTTTCTAGATCCCCTATTTTTACTCAGAGGGGAAGCCATGAGAGGTTCCACACCCCTACCAAGAAGCCAGGAGACTCCCTGATGCAGTTGGCCACTGCCTGTGAGCTGGGGAGGGATTATTCACACCTAGTCACCAGAGGGCAAACGTGGCACCACTTTAGTCCTCCTGGTGAGGAGGACCCCAGCCAAATGACTTCTGGCCAAAATCACCTTCTCCTTGCTCTCTGGAGTAGGAGCTGGTTTATTTGGGAGGGTGATTAGGTTTCAGTGGGAAAGCACTTAAGCTAATTGCTTGGTATTGTTAGTCCTGTGCCAACATTCCTCTGGAGCTTTAGTTCAAAGGCCTGTGTTGCAATCAAAATACTTTGCTGTTTGACATAGATATACCCAGAGTTCATCAACTGGAAGAGAATGACTGCATTGTGTAGACAGACTGCACAGATATTGTCAAGGGAGCAGGTAAAATCCGAGGGTGAAATTTCCTGTTTGGGTTCCTGAGGATGAACAATGATGAATAATTGAGAATCTCCTTTCCTGCAGCTGGCACTGTACTGAAAGGCCATCAATGACGTGCCTTCTCATCACTAAAATTTGCTTTATTGCTCAATTTTGTGTTTTGATAAATGCAGCAGAGGTATTTATATCCAGTTCACTTGATAAACCATACAGAAGCAGTGAACTTCAGACCATTTCATTTGATAGAATTCCCAGTCTAGTATAAAAAGAAAAATATCTGCAAAACTGAGTCTTATTGCTATTTACAACACATGCTGTGGTTTTTCACTGTGAAATATTGTGACACCTATCAACAAAGGTTAGTGCAGGCAATTTCTCGGGAAAGCGTGTGATGAGTTTGAAATTCACTGCTGGTGTATACAGAGGGGGTATGGGTGGAATAGCGGCTTTCTAGAGAGACCATAGTCCATAAATCTTTGTAGAGAATACAATAAGGAAATAATGAAAAGCATGTGTTTTCCTGATTTTTTTCCTCTCTATTCAAATACAAATAATTTATTGTGGTGTTTTTTTCTAACACATTGCTTTTATATAGACCATGCATGTAAGTGCATTTGGTAAGTTCAGGATATGTCTGTGTATGTATGCACACAGGCTTCAGCGTACATCACCTCTTTTGTTGATGACTCCCTCTTCTACTCAGGTAAAATCTGAAGTGCTTCTCAAACTTTAAAACAGATCAGGGGAGCCCTTTTTGCTGGCATATGTAATTGCTTTGCCCATTTCTACAAGGGAAGCTGTTTAGCATGCAGCCATTCTGCACGGTAGTTTAGAACAGTAGAGCCAAATGAAATTATGGTGGGAGTTTTCAGCAGACAGGCTGTAATTATTCAGTTTGGAATTTGACCAGAGTGAAATAGAAGCTTGCCTACCAATAAACATACTTGAACTAACATGTTTTTGAAGTTTTTAAACAAAGAAGCTTATTTGATGGTGAAAGTGCAAGATGGGAGTCAGAAAATCTGTGTTGCTGTGGCATACATTTAGTAGCTATACTGTGAGTTATTTAAGGTCTCCTTCCCCATGGATATTTTTCATCAAAAAGGAAGAGTTGAGTGGGGCATTACCACCACTTGCTCTCTTAATTTTTACCCTCTATTACCTCAGAAATGATGATCGGGTTGGCTGGAATATCTCAGATTCTTTCAGCTTCTGTTTGGTGCTCACTGGATTCTGATCTGTGACTCTGAAATGGCCCTGCCTGTGCAGAGCCAAATTCATTACTGTGGCAAGGACAATCGTGTGAGCATTTGTCTGGAGTGTCTCTGCCTTGTGGAATTATTATAATTTTAGCAATTATATAATTTTCAAAATAGAATTGCCATAATTTTTTTATTTCAGCAAAGCATTTTCCCATGACAAGTTATTATATGGTGGCTGTGAGCTGCTCTGTGTAGACAACCTCCTTGCTGAGGACTTTTGCATTGCTCGTCAGGTCTATGTGGAAACCACTAGGAAGAATAAACTGCCATAAGGGTAGTCTACCTAACTGTGTTAGTTGACTGGTTTAGCCCTTATTATTAACTGTGATTCAGCAATTCAAAGCAATATTCCAGTTGTGAAACAGCAATGTGAAAGCGAGGTTTTGTGTTCACATTGAAGTTTTCCTCACAATTTTCACACCAGTATGTTTCATGTGATTTTTGAAACTTCCAAATTCTGTTGTCTGTTAGTTTGTCCATTAGTTTTGGTTAATGGAAGAGAGGGAGACAGCATTAGCAATGCATAGGATGAGCCAACATGCATGTGTGTGTGTATATATATATATGTGTGTGTGTGTGTGTAGTGAGGCAGGTCAGAAGTGACAAAGAATTGATTTGCTCATAGTTGACCTCAATTACTAGTCTGCTGCAAAGGATGTGCTAGGGCTAATTTTGCAGTAAGTGTCATGACACGTGGAAGTGGTAATATGGGATGGGTAAACTAATGGGAAAATGTGAACAAGTGAAGAATGTGTAGAGAGGCAAACCCAGCAACCTCTCAGTCTCAGCTTCTGGCTATGCTTCAAAAACCCTCTGAAACTCTAAAGCTGAAGCAGTTGACACTATACTCAGCATAATTCAGGTTTTGTGACAAAAGTCAAACGCTTATCCAAAATCTCAGTATTTGTTGCAAACCTTACCACGCTAGAAGGTTGTCTCTTCTTCAAAGATCAGACCTGCACTGGTGCTGTTCTCAGTCAGGAATCTCTCAGGAGGCTCAGGGGCTCTCAGGAGACAGGCAAGTGCTCTCTGTCATGTTTTGCTTCAGTCAGGAGCAGTGCAGGAGCTCTTCTGGATGCTACCTACACAGCGATGGGATTTTTTCTTTTTGAATGACCTCGAGAGAAGCATAAATTGTAGCCATGAGCTCTATGTAAATGAGTCAGAAACATTCCTGAGTACACAGAGCAGTTTTATAACTTTTGTGAAGCAGAACAAACTTATGATGCTGCAGTCACACAGCTAAAAAAGCACTTCTTGCAGTCACCCTGAGAACATACCACACATACTTTCACACAAAAAAAATAGACATATAACCTTTCCCCCTTGCATTCTTTCATTTTCCCTACTATTTCACAAAGTATCTATGTTTCCATTAAGGATAAAGCATGTTATGAATTTGTCACTCAGTTCAACACGCTGTCATTCTTTCTTGCTTTGCCTCCAACCAAGTACTTCTGCTTTTTAAATTTTCAATGAGCTATTAGGTAAGGTTACTGTTTCTGGCACTGTGGTAGTCCTCTGAAGGCCTGCCACTGGCTGGAACCTGGCTTTACAGATCATTAGAAACATTGTGCTTCTAAATTCTAAATTTGACTACCAAGATTCAGAAGCCCAATTCTATTATTTGAAGAAACTACATTGGTTGTGTTTGCTGTCCAAGTGGTGACCACAGTAGGTCACTGAAGTATTGGCTGTGGTTAGACTGGGCTTCACACACTTGAGCACTAATTTACATTGCCATATATTCCACCATCTTCTTGGGCTGCATGACAATGTCTAACAACCCTGTCTGGTTTTAAAGCTTTTTGAGATCTGTGTTGCTGGTATTAATTCTGTTTATACTTACAGCACAACTGAGTCTCCAATTTGCTCAACTCAGTAAGACAGCAATAGACTATCTGTTACAAAGGAACACACAGTACAAAGAGCTCAGCTGCTGGTTGAAATATTCCAATCATAAAAGTGCTGCTAATTTAGCTAGGCAGTAAATACATTAATTGAGAATATTTATGAAGATTTGTTTGTGCAGATGGCTGAAGACAATAAGAGAATGAAATTTCCTTACTACACGAGTAACTCATGTTTATCACATGCTAGTAAGGCAGGTATTTACACCGTTTCCTTTCAGCACGTACCTTTAGATCTCTAAGTTAGGGGCCTAGACCCAATTTTATCTCATCTGACTTAGGCATTTAAGCAAGCCTGATAAATCAGAAAGAAGAGCTGTCCTATTCCCCTTAAGTAATCAAAGCAGGGATGAGAGAGAGTGAAACAGAAGCAGAGAGGTTTGGGGTAGGGGGGAGGGAGAGAAAAACACTTGTGAGATAAAGCTTTTGTCCCTTGCCATCTGAGTTGCCTTCTGGAGATTAGATACTTAATTCTCCATTGATCAGGGTAATTCAATTAAGTGCCTGATGTCATGTGGGACGTATCTACATCACCCCTTAGAGTAGCCCATCTCTGTCCACATATGGAGAATGACCTTCGAACTTACTCATCCAAAGTCTGATGATTAAAGTAAGTCTCATGAATAGTCCTCATCAAGCCAGAACTGGTAAGAGGGAAATTGGTTTGGGCTATTTGTCTCAAGGGAAGAAAAATGGGGTGGACTTTGTACTACCTGGTCCCAGTCCTGTGCTTTTGAGAAAAGCAGCTTCATTTCACACAGGAAAGGTGTCTGTGAAAAAGGCACTTTTAGATGATATGTGTGTGATTTGCTTTCTTCTCAGGGTGACTTTCACACTGCAACCCAATACAGTCAAAGCGACACATGGAGAAGAAACACCATTTTCTACTACTTCAGTTACCTACATGGGAAGCTCTTTTGATCATCCTGCCATTAATTTCTTTCCAAAGTATATCTAATTGCAAGATATTATTGGGCACAGTAAAAGCTGAAGCAGGCCACATGGTTCTCACTATATTATTCCTAGTAGATCACATGCTTTTTTATAGGGCAAGGGCACTTTCAGTGCTGCAGGGTTTAAAACCCAGCCATGTCTAGATCATTTTGCAATTTCATTATGTCCTTAAGTAGATGTAATGAATGTGACTATAACAGTTCTATGCCTTCCATCACCACATATTTTTGGACAAATCATCTATATTCTGCTTGTGATATTTTTTTTTCCCCCCAGGCAAATCCGTTGTTGTGCAGCATTCATACTCTTTGTTAACCACACTCATAAAAGCTCAATCAACCAGCTGTGAACAGTATCTCTCCTACTCTAACCTCTGGTCTAGAAGGTTCTCAGAAAGAACATATATGCACTCTGAATTACATTCTGTCATTAAATGGTATTTTATTACTTTTTTTTTTATCTCACAGGTTTTCTATAACATAAAAATTGAGACAGAACTTGAGTTATTCATAATATTTGTCCTGGAGTAAACTACAACACCACTAAAGAACTTTAAAATTCTGGGTATGTGATTTTGCTGTCTTCCTCATTACTCATGTTTTGTGTTGAAACTGAATTTGGAGGAAATGAAAGTCAGGACTATCTGAAACTGAGTGCAAACAGTGACTCAAAAGGAAAATGGATTAAGCTGATAGTTTGTTTTGACAATTTTTCAGGTAAAATTTGTGTCTAATAGGGAATGCAAGAACACTGACTTTCTGTTCCTTGTGCTGTATTGAAGACAGTGTCAAAGAAAGCATTAGCACACAAAGCTTCCTCACAAAAAAAGATTGGTAAAAATTCAGAAGTCATCATTTATTCAAGTTATTGTTAATTCAGAAGCCATTTTTGATGTTTTTACTTCTTTGGTGAATAGCTGTTAGCACAGTATCTGAGATGGAGGAGGAAATATTGTGTAACTGTGCTGAAGAGAGCCAACAACCACTGCAGTTCAGTGCTATGCAGGCTGATGCTGACTTAACCTCTCTTATTGTTCCTAACATTGTTCACGATCATACTAAAACATGATAGCATCAAGAATGCACAGACATCTGCCACCTAATTTCTCTAAATCACTTTACAACTGTTCTTATTAGAGATCTTCTTTCTTTTTTTTTTTTTTTT
>NDXB01004882.1:0-37973 GCA_002631895.1 Agapornis roseicollis | reverse complement strand
AATTTCTTTCAAACTTTTCTTATTAGAGATCTTTTTTTTTTTTTTTTTTTTTTTTTTTTCCCCAGTAGTAATTGGCTGGATATTTTAATCATTCCAATGTATTCTATGTCCCAGTTAATAAAAGCCTTGTGAGAGTATGTTGATCTCAAGGTGTTAGTGGTTATGAAAGATGCAGGTCTGGTTCTAAAAATTAAGCTTTTCATTATCTCTGAGCAAGAATAGCAGAAAACTACTTTTCTGTGTTTTGAGATACCAAAGTACACAGACCCTGACCTGAAAGGCACTTCAAATTCATTCTCCCATGAAGCTTTTATGACTGACCTCCAGCTGCCAAGTATGTGGAGTATTGGTTTTGTAACAATTTGTATTTGTAACAAAACCAAGTATTGGTTTTGTTCTTTTTCTTTTCTTCTCTCTTTTTGTTTTTTAATGTGGATACCTGTTAAGTAAATAGCTTGAGACTACTTTACTTCACATAAGCTACCAAGAACCTCCTCAAATTCATGCAATACATAGCACATGAATAATGTGGAAGAGATTAGCATGCCCTAGCATGTACTGCCAAACCCCACTGGAGTCAAAAATGAGGAACTAACACTAACATTCAGGTAATGACAAATCACACACAAGATAAAGTAAAAGTGAAAGTATCATACTTTTTAACTAACCCACACCACCTCTTATACTGTGACTTCTTTCTGAGTAATGCAGAATAATATATGAATAAATATAATTCTTGCTCTTTGGCTTTCATTACAATAAATGGTTTTGTGATTGCAGAATAAAGGAATCAAAAGCAAATCTACTAGACATTCAGTTGAAGGAAATGGATCAGATCTGAACAACCTACAGAGCCTAACAACTTCTTTCCACTAAAGACTTCAAAGAATTCCAGACACTTATCACGACTCTGCCTACATACTTCTTGGAAGACTAATCTCAAACTGGAGTAATGCTTAAACTGAAACACCACAGTGAGAATTGTCATTAAAATTATTTTTCTTCATGGACATTACCTTCTTGGTGAACCCTACAGTGCCAATCCTCCCCTCAAAGAAAGTCTGCTGCTTCATATGGAAAGAAAACAGACAACAGACTAACTATACTGTTATGAAACTCTCTGCTGAGCATGCAGTGTTTGATATACTTAATTAGTTGCTTATTGTTTGCGTTAGCTAGATTTTACAGTACACAGAGTACATGCATCCCTCAGTACAAACTGTGAACAGTCATACCTAAGTCACGGGCAGTCTTCTCTTCAATCACAGAGTGAGGAGTTTTCCCAGATGACACATCCTTCAGCAAAGAACTTCACAGATTGATCACCAACAATAGTGGGAGGGAGGGTTTATAAGCAAAAGCTATGGGACCAAGACAACAGCCATCACAGGCTGATAATCTGAAAAGGCAAGTAGGTACCTAGAACCAGCTGGAAACTTGCCGCTTTTCTCTGATTAGAATGGTTAGCTACTCACCTCTTCCATCTGTTTCTCATCTTCCCCCAACCCATTTTTCTTTGCTCACAGCTTGTTCATTCTGTGCTGTCCTTCCTATGCCAGTTTCAGCTGGGGTGATGTGCATATTCCCCAGTTTTTCCTGTGTACCCCTTTTCTCTGTTACTGGCTGCTCTGCCTTTCCCTGGACTGTGTGCCATTTCAGGCGTTGCAGGCCTCCAATCTGCCATCATGCTTTTGCTAGTTTATTCACTCTTAGTTTTATCACTCCTCTGCTCACACTGAAAAAAACCCCAAAACATACAGGAGCAAAGAAATTAACAATTTTAGCTTTTTCTTATTTATTTCTTGTTTTGTTTCTGAATTCTTTAGTTATCTCTCCTACTTTTTAGCACAAAGGACAAACTACATTGGAGACACATAAGATGTTATGTTTCGGCATTAAATCACTCACAAAAGCTATTTGTTATTCCATATAATCTTCTGACATTCATAAAATACCTTAAACAGAACTCAGTCCCTTCCTTCTTACATCACACCTGTTTACTTCTCAAGCAAACAAATTGTATTTTCAATGGTGCTAGGTGAATAACTTCTTTGGCACAAACAAAGGGCAAATACAAAGGCAGGAGATTACAGTGGATGAGACTGTAAGAAGAGGTAGTAATTCAGGGAAATAAGGCAAGGTAGAAAAAGAAGGCAGAGATGTGCAAGCAAGGTGAGCTGCATACTTTATTTGAACAAGCTCATCGAAATGTAATAGTCTCTGAAAGTCTTAAAAATGAGTTTCCAGAGGTAAGATTTTTTGCTTGGTTCTGACCAAAGCAACTCAAAATGTTGGTTTTTAGGAATGTTATTTTCCCAATAAAATTAAAAATAGAAGAGCAAATTGTTTCAGGGAATCCTCCACTGAATTGTGCCCCATACTTTGTTATTCTGGTGAATAGAAGGCAGTTATAGGAAATGAAAAAAAAAATATTTCTTATTTCACCCCAAGGAGACTTAATAGTTTGAACTAAAGAGGAAGAATATTTCCTACAAATATCTAGCTTATGAAATGCTCAACTTAGACTCTAATGCTGCAAGCTTTTCGCAAGAGCCAGAGCTTCTTTTAAGCTGACCTGTTCCTACAAATTGCTCCTGAAATTTGAAGTTGCTATTACAAGAGGTGAATGAAAAGAAGACCTAAGTAACATATGGTGCAACCTTCACTTTCCAGGCTTGAATTTTACTCCTATGACTTCTGACTTCCATAGCTGTCACTTCCCACCTGAGCTGTGAGATTGAGTCTGGTTTTCACACTGGCAGAACCTCCAAAGATGGCAAGATGGGTAATGAAGATAGAACCATGAACTTGGTGATTTTGCAAGATATTTTAGGTTTTGGTTTTGGTTTTTGTTTATATCAAAACTTTTCAGCTCTGTACCATGCTGGCCATTTCTACAATAAATAAATAAATAAATAAATAATAATAATAATAATTAATAATAGCCAAACCACCCACCCTCCTTCCCCATGCTTTCAAGTGTGCAGAGAACCAAGTCTACTGCTTTGTCAAGACACAGCTTCTCCCACTGTATGATTTTCCTTTGGTAAACATAGACGACTAAGAAGGATTCAGCAAGAAATGCAATTAGATTGCCAAAACCAGACTTCATCAACAGGAAATAAAAGTGCAAATACATTATTGAGGCTATTTTTGCCTGCTTTCAACAATCCATAGAAAAAAACTATGTGTTACTGGTGATTTGATTTACTGACCTACTTTGCAATATTCTACAGAAAGCTGTCTGTAGACGCTGAATTAGATTTTTTCAGGTGAAATGTTGCTTTTTTTCTTGTGTGCATAAACATCTAAATATGGTACTGATGTACACACACAAAATCTGATTCAACACTAATTCGTGGTAAAACTTTATTAATGCAAGATCTGGTCTTTATAAATTGGCAGAGGTGTCTGCAAACAAGGATGATGTTATGAGCAAAAGGCAGTAAAAGACATGGCAGTGGATAAAACTACAGCTATCTTTAGACTTCCCCTTTTAAAGGTTATGTGGGCTCCTATCCTGTGATGGAAACTGCTGTCTGTTGCCTTACATCTACCTAAGAAAGCTGATAGTTCCAACCTCCATGCCTAAGTATCCTTTAACATGTGATAAAATCTCCCTAAGATTATGTCTGAGGGACAGGGACTTGCTGCTGTTATTTTACTGAAGGGGAACTGAACTACAAAGAATCTGAGTAACTTCTCCATGGGCCTGCAGGGAGCTTCTATCAGGGTAGGTATTTGAAACTAGGCTTAGTGCTTTAAATACTAGGTCATGTTTCTCCTGCTGGACTCAGGGTTACCACATCTTCACAGCTGTGTGGGCTGAAGAAATCACTGTATTTGTCCCTGGAGCAGTGCATGACAGAAATGTTCCAACTAACACTGGAGGCAGGAAGCAAAATAAAAATCTACCAAATGCATAGCATAACAGGCATAATAAATAAAAGAACACTTTTTAAATTCATGCCCATAACAGTAACTTCAAGTATGGCTTACAGCAGTAGTTAACACTGGATATGACAGGAACAAAAGATAACATTGGAAATGAGATTTGTAAGTAGATTATGTACCCTTCAGCATGCTAGTACTATTGTACTGTTCAGTTTTTCCAGTGATGTTTTCCAGGAAGCATCTACACAAATCAGTGCATTCACTCAGCATTGTGTTCAGAGAACCCTTCATAGGCTGGTCTTCCTTCCTGCCAGAATCAAGCATTGCAACAACTCCACTATAAGCACCTCTTAAACTATTTTTAATTTCAAAAGGACAATAAATAAATAAAACCCTCTTTCACACAGCTCAGCTCTTCAGTCTCAAGTCCCCATCCTTCTTTATAAAGTCAGAAGTTAACTGTCTCCCCCTCTTCTGACTTGGAAGCGTATTTAAATACACAAGATTGAATTTGGGTGTCAGAGCTGTGTCCTAATATCTGTATATAATTTCTTTATGAAGCAGGGCCATGTGCTCCTCTAGACCTAAGTAAGGATGAAAGACTCTCATATGTCACCTGGGTCATCATATAAACTCTTCTGCAAACAGAGGCTCTTGTGTCTCATTTGGAAGGCTCCATGGGATATCTGTCATATCTATCACCTCAAAATGTGTACCAGTGCACTACAACAAGTTTGATGAAAATCGAAGAAACTGAAGCAGAATGTTAAAGTGCTGCACAATGGATCAGATCCAGAGTATGAAGTTTTTTCTAAACTAGTGAAGTAAGGTCTGTGGTCTCATTATTAGACTGTTGCCTCTGCTATGTTTTTTCTGTTTTCTTTCTGTAAATAGAAGGATGCTACTAACAGCCATATAACTCATTCTGGTTTATGACATAGTGGAAGAAGTCAGCTGTAATACTTTATAGCACCAAAGCAGAATATTTTTGCATGTGGTTCTGTTACACTGATTATCTGCACTATAAGAACCATAAATCAATATCTAGTACAACTTAAAACATTTCAAGGTTAACAATTACACATTATTTCTCTCTGCAAAGAGATAAAAAGAACTCAGAAATGCCTCTGCATTTGATCTGCAAGGCATTTAATTTTAGCATCAATAAACGTAAAAGAATGTCCTTAATTTATTTGTTCTGATTTATATAACTCTGTGTGTGTGTGTGCATATATGTATATATTATATATAGAAACCGTATTTGAACAAGAAATATGGTCTTATTTTCTTTCACTAACATCTATGAGACAAGATATTTGCCAGGGAAAAGTGGTAAGGTAACAGTCTGAAAAAAAGCATGAAGACTAAAAAGTCTGAAAATAGGTAACTTTTGGTAAGGTCACTTTAGATTAGAAGAGACAGTTTACCTTCCCAAAGCCTCCTGAGGCTCAATGTAAAGCAAATAATTTCCATGAAGCAACTAGGCAATTAACACTTTTGCAATGTCATCTCTCCAACCATGGTTATACGTACAAAGTCAGAATTCATCTACAGTGCAGTTATGAAGTCAGGATCGCATTAGCTACAGGTATGATTGAAGTAAAGGTGGGTATCAGTTGATGTCCTAGGTTACTGAAGTGAGGCTACAGCAAGCGTCAAATGTTACAAAGACATAGAACCATAGAATCATAGAATGGTTTGGGTTGGAAGGGACCTTCAAAGCCTAGCTAGTCCAACTCCCCTGCAATGAGGCAGGGACATCTTCAAATAGATCACATTGCCTAGAACCACATCCAGCCTGGCCTTGAATATCTCCAGGGATGATGCTTCCACCACCTCTGTGGGCAACCTGCTCCAGTGCTTCACCACCCTTACTGTAAGAAATTTCTTCCACATACCCAGTCTCAATCTCCCCTCTTTTAGTTTAAAACCATCACCCCTCATCCTGTCACAACAGGACCTGCTAAAAAGTCTTTCCCAATCTTTCTTTCAAAGAACTGAAAGGCTGCAATAAGGTCTTCTGGGAGTCTTCTACAGGCTGAACAACCCCAGCTCTCTCAGTTGTTCCTCACAGGAGAGGAGCTCCATCCCTGTGACCATTTTTGTGGACCTCCTTTGGACCCTCTCCAACAGGTCCCATATCTTGCCTGTATTGAGGACTCCAGAGCTGGATGCACTGATACAGCCCAACATACGATTGTCCTTGTGGGCTGCAAGCACACATTGCCAGCTCATGTCCAATATTTCATCCAGCATCTCCAAGTCCTTCTTCTCTGGGGTACTCTCAATCCCCTTATTCCCCAGCCTGCACTGGTGCTGGGGGTTGCCCCAACTGAGGTGAACAACCTTGCACTTGGCCTTGTTGAAACCTCATAAGGTTCTCATGGGCCCAACCCATGAGCTTTTCTGAGTCACTCTGGATGGCATGTATGTGGCAAATACATGTATTGTAACATCTTCTAAAACATCACCTTTTGCTTTGCTTGCCCCAGAGAGCAAATAGCTTGATCTAACATGTAAATGATAGGTTACATACGATTTAAACATATACACAGTTGAGCATGTGAGATAAAAGCATGCACTTAGCAAATGACTTTATGTTTCAAGGTATATTTAGCTTTTGCAAGGACAAAGGAGGAGAAGGTTCCTTAGAAAACATGTAATTGTGTTATTTTTGTAATAAATTCTTAATTCATTTTTTTTTTCCAGAGAAAATTCAGAACCTTGCAGGACTGTCTGTGGGTCAGAAATGGCCTCTTAATGGGCAACCAGACCAAATAATATACTAACCATGACGGCGGCTGCCACTCCCAGCTATTCACCTTTTTGGTAGCCTGGAAAATAGCAGTTTTGTTCAGGTTTTCTTGGCTTTTACATATGCTTTAGTAAACACCGAATGACAACTTCAAGCTGTTTACCCAGAATAGCCAAATGGTGTCTGTCACAATAGTGGAAAATACTGTATTACCTTATTAAGTATAATTTCTGTTAATAAACTCATGTCCTGGTTGCAGTAAACAGCAGTGCAGGAAGAATAGAAATCAGCAGAAAATATGGAAAAGAATATATGCTATTACCTAGAAAAGGTTAACACCGACCAGTGAAGACCATACAGTTAACTGGGCATTGGAAGTGACTAGTTAGAAAACGTAAGAGCAAATGAAAAAAGGAAACAATTCAATCAACATCAGCATTCTGTAGAAAGATTTCTAATAACCTGAAGAAACTTTGCCCCTATGGGGTGAGCTACTACAGACTTGGAATGAAAATATGTTGTGTTGGGACTATGGAGATGCTCCCATGTTACTTGTGCAAAAAATATTCATTAGTCTGGAAAAAAAACCCCACAAAACCAAACCAGGAATTAATATTGATCTGTAGGGTATTCCACAAAGAAAAATGCCCCTTTTCAATGTGTATGAGCCACTACCAAAGCTTTGTAAGAGAAACTGAGAAGTATTAATGGAAAGTTGGGCACTGATCACAGGCATTAACCTAATGAAGAAATACAGGGAAACATTTCAGTTTTGTGGGGATGAGAAAGAAGTATGAAAACCTGTTAGGGCTATCTGGTTTTGCTGCCAGGGCCAGCTAACAAGCCATAAACCACAGCTACAGCAATGTAACTAAAAGAGACTGAGCACTGGATGCTTAGCTCTTGATCAGTCTGGGGACAGAGCCAGGATATGAAATTGAGAAGAAGGGGAGAATACAGTGCAGTGCACTACAGCCTCAGATTTTCAAGTAACAGCAGGAGATTTTGGAAGCCTGCTAGTATTAGAAGATCGATAGCATAAACTACAAGAAAGCTGGAATCATGGTAGTGACAGTGCATTTTTTGAAGTACAAAGCTGAGACATGCTCTAATGTGTTGCCACATTTCAGATTCTAATAAAAGCCATTGGTTTCTGTGGTTTCAAATTCCCTCCTTTCCCTTCCCCATTTCTAATTAAATTTTAACATATTCCAGATTTCCTAGAAAGTAGTGTGTTCCTACCACACTGATGCTTACACAAAGATAGGAAGGAAAGAGAAAGCTATGCTTGTATTAAGCATTTGAGTCATTGAAGGAGGCCATTAACACTCATTTTCTGAGAAGTGGTAGAGAGGAAGGTCTCAGCATTTTTCAGTGAATCAAGAAACAAGCCTGGTAAGGTTCCCTGGAAAAGGGAATCATTGGAGATTTTGGGAACTTCTAGCTCCCCATGCCTGAGCCACATCCCTGCTCCATGTTGGGGCAATGATGATGTTGTTAGCCATCTGTGTATGGCAGAGGAGCTGCAGGGAAATCCTTCCCCAGGCCCTGGTCAGGACAGCTGGAAGAACATGATTCAAAAAGGCAGGAATATGTCATCTAGTCACAGCTTGAAATGCCAGGCAACAGTCATAGCAGAACGAGCTCTGTGTCTGACAATACCAGGAGTGCTCTTCTGATATCCCAAAACCACTTCACTCACCATCCTACTCAGAAGTGAGTTTTACAGCACTACAACACTACATTAAAATAGTTTGACTGACAAATGTCTGCATTCAGCACAAGAGATACAGACTTCAGAAACTGACTATGCTGCTTGAGAAAGTGTCCTTATGCCCCAAGGCCCTGGTTTTGCAGGCTGAGATCAAGAGAGACTGCATGTACACGTGTCTGCCTCACCTACACATTCACAAGCATTTCAGGATTATACTGAAATCTCACACATAAGACCAACAAAGAGGGGAACTCCATATGAGGAACAGCAACAGATGTATGGCAGAATTTATCTCACCTAACTTTAGACATGCAGAGCGTAGGTGTCTCCATCTGAGCTAGCCAGCCACTGCTCCTGTTATAGCCAATGGAGATAAATACACACTTTCGGTGCCTGATTCATCTGCTTTATTTTAGATTACATCTACATTACAAAGATATGACAAGCATCCTAGAAATGCCATTTTCTTTCTACAGGCTGTGAAAGGACCCTGAGGTGACTAACTTAATAAATGTAAATCTGAATGTTTACTAAACCAAGAACTAAAAAAGTGCAACAAAACACCTTTTTTGCTTGTTTGGTTTGTTTATTAAACCAAACAAATAAACAAAACCCATTGTAGAAGGCCATCAAAATTGATCTGTCAGCTGATCTGTGATACGTGGTGCAGTGAAAAGCCAACACATGGCTGAATGTGCCTTGTGGTTCTCCATTTACGATCTGTATTGTGGGTCAGATACACAAGATCATTCCCTTTAGCTACTTATTAGAAGATTTACTCTTCTTGTTTCTAAATTAAACCTATGACAAGTTGCATATGTTAGCAATCTAATTGCAAAACTAGGAAAACACCAGAAAATCCTCATTATTCAGTACTTTGTTTTGTTTCCATTCTCACACATTATAAGTTACTTTTACCTGGATATTTTTTCTGCCTTTCAGTATCACAGTTTCAATGCTCAAGATATAATTATTTAAGAGAGAAAGGCCAGGGTCTGAGCCTAAAGCAGAGGAAGAACAAGTTTTGACTGGGGATGCATCTTATCTTGATGGCAAATATTTTTAAGAGGTTTCTTTCTTCTGTTTTCCCTCAGTTTTCTCTCCCTTTTCTTATGGTAAGAGTTGGGCCAGTTTGTCTTTTTTTTTTTACATGACTTCCCTGTAAAACAGTCTTCTGGAAAGATTCAGCTTAAAAGCATCATTTACACCCCTTCCTTACCACAGACCTGCTGTAAAAATAATATGTAAGTACTTCCTGATTCTTCAGGTCTGTGATGAGCAGGGCCAAAGTCTCTCTAGTAAACACAACCAGCCATCATTTTACCTATAAAATGAACACATCTTAGAACCAAAAGATATCAGCAGTAACTGCAGGCTCCTGCAATGTTGTTTTACAAAATCATTTTACTGTCTACTATATCTGAAATAGGTTTTTTTGGATTTTTTTAACAACATGATTTAAAACCTGCTTGAGGTGCATCAAGTGAATAATAGGCTCGAAGCCAAAATATGCCAAAGGTATTAAAATTTACATTAAGCAGAGATTTGCAGGAAGCTCTGGACTATAAAATATTTCTGATTAAAGTGTAGTTCCGGGTTGAAAAGTGTATATGAAAATATGAAATACAGCACCTGTTTGATGTTCACTCTAGAGATTAAGAATTTTAACCGTAGCTTTCTTCCTGTTTCTGCTGCGAAGCTTTCTCAGGTACAGAAAAGTGATTTGATTTTCTTTGCATTCCTGTATTGTTATGCCGTGGGCTCAGCAGTAGCAGTCAACTTTTCTCCTTCTTAGTAGCTGGTGCAGTTCTGTGTTTTGACTTTCAGCCTGGGAACAGCGCTGATAACACTGATGTTTTTAGTTGTCACTAAGTAATGTTTATTCTGACCAAGGACTTTCTGAGTCTCATGCTCTGCCAGGGAGGAGGGGAAGCTGGGGGAAAGCAGGGACAGGACACCTGACCCAAACTGACCAAAGAAGTATTCCATACCACAGCACGTCATGCCCAGGGAGGTAATGGGGAGTTACCCGGAAGGGCACACACTTCCCAGTCGGGCTCATTTTCGGCAGGTGGTATCGTACTCTCTTCCCTTGTTATTTTCTTATCATTATTATTATTGGTGGTAGCAGCAGTGATTTGTGTTATACCTTAGTTACTGGACTGCTCTTATCTCAACCCGTGGGAGTTGCATTCCTTTGATTCTCCTCCCCATCCCTCTGGGGGTNATACCTTAGTTACTGGAAGGCTCTTATTTCAACCCGGGGGAGTTGCATTCCTTTGATTCTCCTCCCCATCCCTCGGGGGGTGGGGAGGAAGGGGGGGGGGAAGGGAGGAAAGAAAACGGGGGGAGGGGGGGTGAGTAGAAACTGGGTTTAAACCAGAACATGTTGCAATTATGAATTCAGTGTTAAATGCAGGGGTTGTTTGGTCCTCTGAATTGCTGTTGCTTGTTTGTACTACTTGCAAGTACTGTGTACTTAATAGCACCTTGGTTGCGTGCTAATAATGAAGGATCAGGTTTTCATTCTTCCAGTATCTGCCTGGGAGACTCAGGTTTAAACAAGTAATATAAACATGGGGAAAACAGGGGCATGAGAAAATGGAATGATTTGCCTTGTGTCTTGCAAAGGGGGGCAGAAAGTCCAGAATAGGAATGACAATCAGGTCTCCTGCTTCCAGCTCTAGAACATGCTCATTGGAAAATATTATCTTCTGAGTATATCTAACAACATATAGTCCTTGACCAAAGCAGTTTACAATAAGCACAATATGAAAGCAAAACCTGGAGGCTTGGGGGAAGAACTAAGGCTGCAAAGAGATGCATTACCTAGCAATTTGCTTATTCTTTTCCTTTTCCCTTTCCCATCTTCTTCTCACCTTCTTTTTTCCAGTGGCACAGTCTCTCCCATTCCCTTGGGATCATCTCACTTACCTATAAGGCAGTGCAGCCTGCCAAGATGGCAGAGCTTTATTCTCCACAGATTGCCTTCTAGCCAGGAGGGTGAGTGAGCTGTCTCACTGAGGGGGTAGGGAAACATTAACCTTGGTACAAGAGATGTGCGGAAGAGCAGAAAAGCCTAGAAAAACTAGCAGTGAAAAGCTGTTAGAGCAGCTCCATCTTCCTTGTCGAACAGCACCAAAATTATGGCATTAATTAATTTTTACTTCTCTGATATTGCTGTTATTAATGCTGATTGCAATTGCTCAGGAGAGCAAAGAGAACACCCAGCTGTCCCTCCTGACATCTATCATTAACCTTGCAGAAATCCTTCTCTTGTTGAGAATTATCACGACTAGTGATGGTGTGAGAGCAAGAAAAGAACCAGGCTTTATTTCAAGTCCCAGGTGAGTTTTGTAGTGATGGAAGTTCATTAAACCACTTTCTGAAAGGAGCCTATTTCATCCTGAAGTCATTCAGACATGCAGCTATTGAACCCTAAGGTATGATTGCTGTCATTTTTCAAAATGTAAGTATTTCTATAGGTATCTGCACCTATTTGGAAGGATTCTAGTTTGGGGAAACTCATTGGCTGGTTTGGATTATTATCAGTATTGTTGTTAACCTCATATTTAACTTGCTGTTTAAGAAAGCAAGGGTAAAAACTGGCCTGCTTAGAAGGCAACTGGGAAACTTTATTGAAGTGACAAACTATGTGACAGCTAAGGAAATAGGCTTTTATGCACAGGGAAACAAGTGTTAAAGTCAAAACCACACAAGGCTTATTAAAATCGCATTGAGTGTTGGCAGTGAGTAAGTGCAGATGGCTTTTTGAAAGCAGCTTCCTGATGGTTAAAAGAATAGAAAATAAAAACAAAACAAAAACAATTACCAAATTGCAATGATTGTTGATGTGGAGATGTGGGAAGATGGACAAAAGAAATTACTGAGTGTCAGGGCAAATTTGCTAGTTGGCA
This sequence comes from Agapornis roseicollis, assembly GCA_002631895.1. Lineage (NCBI taxonomy): Eukaryota > Metazoa > Chordata > Aves > Psittaciformes > Psittacidae > Agapornis > Agapornis roseicollis. The sequence goes on along the minus strand of NDXB01004882.1, from coordinate 25,693 downwards.
ATGATGTTGCTTAGAAATGAAGTAGGTGAATGCACATTTACAAGTTCTCAGCTGCCAGCTGCCAAGAATGAAAGTCACACATCTGGCTAATAAAATGGATTTGTTCTTGATTTAGCTAGTAGTGTTAGCTAAAGATGCAAAATTCTGGAAGAAAGGAAAAAAGGTTTTATCCCTAAGGACCCTCTTCTGTAACACATACAAACATCAATCTTCCTACATCCATGTAATATCCATCAGCAGTTCCTTGTAAATCTTGATGCTTCCTTAGAAAGGTTTTGCCATAGGAGTATTGGAGTGCCTCTTTATGGCCTCCAGCTTTCTTGTGGTTTGGTTCTTTTCCCTACTTCCCCAGGGAGAATTTTGATACACTCCCTTGCTCTGCCTAGTGGGGAACAAGTTCTTCACCTATCTCCTGCAGGTCCTTGCTGCCCTGCCCATCCAGCAGCATCCGTCTGCTGCTCTGTGATACCCTGAGCAGTGGAAAGCTGACATGCTCTAAGTACCACATGGCTGCTATTCCAGATAAATGTGTGGGGCAAGACAGAACTGGGAGGATAAGGTGCATGGGGTTGAGGAGCTAGGGTAAAGTGTGTGAAGAGAAAGAAAAAAGGGGCTGGGATTCTTAAAAGTTGCACAAAGGTATTGGAGACTCGGGGTGGTGGTCAATGAGAAAATGAACATGAGCCGACTGCAGTGTGTGCTTGCAGCCTAGAAAGCCAACTGTATCCTGGGCTGCAGCAAAAGGAGCGTGACCAGCAGGTCGAAAGAGGTGATCCTGCCCCTCTACTCTGCTCTTGTGAGACCTCACCTGGAGTATTGTGTGCAGTTCCGGTGTCCTCAACATAAAAAGACATGGAGCTGTTGGAACAAGTCCAGAGGAGGGCCACGAGGATGATCAGCGGACTGGAGCATCTCCCATATGAAGACAGGCTGGGAAAGTTGGGGCTGTTCAGTCTGGAGAAGAGAAGGCTGCATGGAGACCTCATAGCAGCCTTCCAGTATCTGAAGAGGGCCTATAAGGAAGCTGAGGAGGAGCTCTTCATTAGGGACTGTAGTGACAGGACAAGGGATAATGGGTTCAAACTTAAACAGGAGAGGTTTTGATTGGATATAAGGAAGAAAATCTTTCCTGTTAGGGTGGTGAGGCACTGGAATGGGTTGCCCAGGGAAGTTGTGAGTGCTCCATCCCTGGCAGTGTTCAAGACCAGGTTGGATGAAGCCTTGGGTGGCATGGTTTAGTGTGAGGCTGCTTATNTTGCCCAGGGAAGTTGTGAGTGCTCCATCCCTGGCAGTGTTCAAGACCAGGTTGGATGAAGCCTTGGGTGGCATGGTTTAGTGTGAGGTGTCCCTGCTTATGGCAGGGGGGTTGGAACTGTATGATCTTAAGGTCCTTTCCTACCCTAACTATTCTATGATTCTATGATTCTATGCGATAACACTGGGGTGAATGTCCTGGCTTAAATCTGGAAGACATTTGGTAAAGGAATATATGTAGATGACACTGTTCAGCATAGGGTTTGACAGTTCAATTGAATACAGCACAGCTCATTTACTTTTTAAAGAATTATACAGGGCCAAATTTTAAATGTCTCTTGAGCTATTGGCTCTTTTTAGAGGTCCAGCATCATTTCTTATTCTAGTTTTGGATTCCAGGTTCTGATTCCCAGTGATATAACACTTGCATGCTTATACAGGTCAGTTGATTCTTCTTTCACTGAGATGAAATTGTCCCCACCCCCCCCACAACCCCCCCGAATGTTCTTTATTCTTTCATACCCAAACAGTGCACTCTGACTGCCTATTTATCACTCTTGAGACTCTGAAGTCAGGGTATTGCGAATCCCACAGTTGTCAATAAAGTCACTCATGTATCTGTGAACTACTTTTTGTTTCCTCTCACAGGGTCGGGCATTCACTATTTACTTAATACCATTTTGACAGTTCTTTTTAGTGAGGTTAGAAGTTGAACAGTTTTACTGTTGTTGGTCTGCAGCCAATGATGCTTCCATCTCAGTTGGGAAAGGAAAAAAACTAGAGTGTAGTAAATGTGTTTTTACTTAACTTCTCTATGTCTATCACAGCTGTTGCATTTACAGAATAGCACATGGAGACAAAACCTCCTAGGCCACATGTGACTCACAAAGAGTTCCAGTATGATTTCCAAACTGGGGATACATTTCATGACTAAGGGTTATACTTGTGTAATCCCCATCTTTGTTTCAGAGGGGAAGCGAGTTAAAAGAATGGTTGAAATTGAGATGCTGGGTTGTCTGAGTCTCACTTGTATGACCAACCCAGGTGAATCTTGGAGTAGAAAAGTGAGAAGGGTGACTGTTCCATGTATGTGACATATATTACATGGCTGTTGGTATGTACTCTAATAAACTTCTAATATTATTTATGAAACTTTCTTAAGGTTTTTGTTGTGTAGCCTACACTGTCAGGAAAGTTTGTAGTTGCAGTTGGGTGGGTGAAGGAGATATAGTAATGTAAACATGTTTTGTAAGGGACTCCAGGGCAGCAGTTTGGAATTTATCTTGATTTTGGCTTCGATTCATCCTTCCTGGCTTAGGGCTCAGTTAGTAAACAAGATTTCTTTGTACCATACCTACTTAGTGGAGAAAGATAGGGACATTCAGAGGGCCATGGAGTATGTTTATTTTTATAATAAATATAATTTCCCTCCGAGATAATTCATTGGTGAATAAGGTGGCTATAGTTACAACCCCCAGGTTTCACCAGGTATGAAGCCTGAGATCATAAAGGGGACACTTTTATCTTCAATAAACTTCTTTAGTCATGAGGAATGCTGTGATCAAAACAGTGAAAGTAAAGACTTCAAAGAAGTATTGAATATAGCATAGTCTATCACAATATAACATGAGTAATAAGATTTCTTCTAACATGTTGACCATTAAAGGTGTCATTGGTGAACATGATCAGCTTTAGGGTAATCCTTCACTCCAATGTTCAGTCTCTATGTAAATAAGTCCCTCCTAGGGTATTTGGTCTTCATTCTTTTCTCTAATATACAGTATTTACAACAATACACAGTTGGTTCATTTGAATGGAATTAATTCCTGTACATGAACTCTCAGGTCAGGTGCTGCAGTGGTGCATTCTCCACATCCCCCTCATCTCGGCTGCTCTACAGTCTCAGGAATTGCTGTCAGGCCTAGGCGCTTGTGTAATGAGTTGGGCGGTGACGCATTCCTTGAACTGTACCAGGAACTCTTGCATGGCTAAGGAGGTAGGGACTGATTGTACCAGGGACTCCTGTTCCCTGGCTAAGGCGGGAAGCAATAATGGAGATAATCAGTTATCCTGTGACAGCCTCGGAACATTCCTTCCCTTGATCGTAGCCCAAGTGGAATGGTACCATTGTTACTGGAGTTTTGAAAAATTTCTAGTGGTTAACGACTTGGGTTGTGGCCAGGATGGAAATTTTCTAATGACTAAAGCAAATCATCCTGTGGGCCATAATTAGACATCCTAAGTGAGGCCCTTCAAGCAGACCTGATGTGCAGTGGACTGTGACCAGCATCTCCCTCTGAGTGGGATGCCTCTCAGAGCTCACAAACTCTCAAGCTTGCAGTAATTGTAGCACTGTTGCTGAAAGCTGAAGATAAGACCTGGGCTGAAGACTCCCCACTCCTCAAGACTCCACCTTTGCCCATTGAGAAAAGCCCAGACATTTGATGTGAATATTTCCCTGAACTCAGGGAATTTTTAACTGTTATACCTTTATATGTCTTTATGTCTCTGTATGTGTGTGTGCAAATTGATATAGCAGGTGTAGTAAACAATACTGACTTCGTAAATGCTAAGATCTATCTTAAAATTGCAGACTGCTGGTAGGCAAAAGCCTGTGGTGAATTAGTACACTTGTAACCCTTTAGATATAAACTGTTAACTAAGTCTGGGACTCAGACTAGACCTAGACACACCTTGGCTCCACCAGGAGTTCAGAAAGCAAAGGAGTCTATTCTGAAACTTGTGTGACTCAACAGGAGAATTTCCTTATTCCTTGTGCTTCTTCTATTGGACATAAATTGTTGTCCAAGTGTTTCTTGGACAAAGATTGAACTTAGCTGTACCTAAGCTCCATCAAGAATTTAGAAAGCAAAGGTGTTTACTCTGAATCTCATGACTCAGAGTCTCCCTTACACTTTTGTGTCTTTGGTCTCTTGACAATACTTTTGATGGTGACTCTTTGAGGAACCTTACATCACTCATTTTGCAAGAAATGTCCTTAAAAAGCTGGGTGTGTGCTGTTAACATCTGTAGTGGATGGGGAAAAGAATGGCCTGAAAATCTTCAAAAGGTCCTGATGAACAGAGGAGAGAGATCCCTCTGTAAGATGTAAACTGAAGAAACAGGATGAGCAAACTGTGTCAGAGCACCCAACTGGCAAGAAGCCCTTCACATAAATGGTTGCACTGAGTAAAGCGATGCCATGAATAAACTTCAGCACACTTCCTATTGGACTCAAGGTACTGGCAAGTAAAGCAGCTGTTTGCATAAAGTCTCCAAGTCGGGGAGTGTAAAATGTGTGCTTGTAATTATGGTATTATGGAAAATACAGAGGGTAAGATAATTTGGCAGGTCCATGACATGAAATAGCAAATTGCTGGGCAAAGAAACACCATAATCTTCTTTATGCTTTCATGCCATGAAGATTTACAAGAAGAGTCAATGGGCAGAAGTAGCAAACAAATGAGACTACTCAACAATAGCTTAAACCAGAGAGGTAAGTGAGGACCTCCCTGCCTGGTACCAGGCCTATGAGTCACTTCATCTGATGTATAACCTCCTCTGGTGTGAATGTTTGTTGGGGTCCAACTCACATTTGGAGTCTTCTTAGGCTGCCTTGTGGGGAGGAGTGGGAAAGGGATTGTGACAGTTGCCCATCTGTGTACAGTTGCCCATCTGTGTACTCAACCACTGGTGAGAGGCTAGGTCACGTTACTGACAGTATACCTTGGAGGTATCGAGCCACAGGCCAGAAAGAAGGCCAGGTGAATATTAAGGGGACTGTAGCTCTCTGTGAACACTGCTTTATACAGCACAGGAGGTCTGAGTAATGTGATACAATTACAGCCACACAACTGTGTTTCCCCGTTTTCCACATTAGGCCCTCTAGACTGATTGACTTTTGATTTATTAGCTCCTCCTCCCAAGCTAGTTCCTTTTCCTATGGATAAAGCCTTGGGCTTAACACTTTGGATCAAGAGCTTGTCAGAGGTTAGATACAGTTCAAGAGTCACTAGACCATGATACCCCGTTTTCCAGATCTGCATGTGAGAGTTGGAGCCAGTTTTGCCTAAGTTTTGAACAACCCCTACTCTTGGTAAGCAATCCTCTTTGCTGCTTAGAAGCATCTTGTAGAGGAATTACATAATCATGCCTTGAGAAGCTGCCAGAAGTAATGTCTCTTTTGTTGTGCTTCTGGTGATAACAAAAATAAGCAGGAATATTGTAAACTTCTTACTTAATATTCTATTATGCCTCATAAAAACAATACCACCTCAGACATTACAGTGTCTTTTTTATTTTATTAAGTTGTTTGGCAGCTAAGGAACTCTAATTCACAATCCTCCCTAAATTTTAGATGCAATGTTCGAAGAGGCTATTTACCTGGATGTCCATCCCTTTCCTTTATGGTTTGCCAAAGGGGCAGAATGGGTGCTATGTAGCAATGATGAAAATGGGTAGCTTTCTTATTAGCTACTACAATTCATGTCTGATTTAGTTACATAACCTAAAAATCAATGGCAGTTTAAGTTAATTTACTGGCTGTGAACTGCATCAGTTGAAACATCTGATTCACGATCCCTGGTGGATTGTGCTGTGGCAGCTGAAGAAGTTACTACTCCAGCTGTGGGGGAGGTCACCTCTCTACCCTATTGCAGTTAAATGTGACAAAGAAAATGAATCAAAACTGTAAGGCACTTTCCTTTGGTCTGGGGAGAGGTTTTTTTACAGGCTTTCTATTATAAAGTAAGTCTTGTGTATACTTTGCAGGCAGTTTGATACCAGGCTCCATTCAGTGTTAGCCACTCAGTATTCATTGTTCCTTTTGACTTCTACTGATCAAATCTTAGTGGAATGAAAGTTTCATCCAACTCCACATAGATGTTTATGACCTGTGTTCCTAGTGAATGAAAGTGTCTGCAGCTTTTGTGCATACCCATTTACCTTTCTGAGTTCCACCATTGCTCAAAACACGTGGCTTCCTCCTGAGCACACCATTTATTCAAAGAAAATAGGTGAGCTAGTTGAACATTAATTTGAACAGCTGATACAGCAGGCAGTAAAGTGGGTGTATGCATGTCTTGACATAAAAAGACATCAAACATGCATCTGTGCTGACTGGATCACCAGGAGACCAGCATGAGAATTCAGATGTTTTCCTCACAGACAGGACTTCCCATTCTTTTCCTTCTTTGCAGCACTCTTTAATTCAGCCTTAAAAATTTTAGTAATTGGGTTGCTTTTTCCACCTAAGTGACTGCGATGCAGTGACAGTGTGGTAGAATTTCTGTTTCATGATAAACCTTACGAGTGTCTCTGGGATCTGTTATCTGAAACTGCTTTTTAGGACATACTGGATAACTATTATGTCCATGCTCCTGGAAGGATGAAAGCGTTTATTCTGTGGCCTCTGAAAAAATCATAGCTACAGGCACTCGTTAATTTTTCTTGCATAATTTGGCTTGTTGCTGAAGCTGGAATATGTATGGCTGTTTAGGTCTTCCTGTGTTTTTGCAAGCACAAGCACCTGCTATGTTGCTTTTACTCTTTGCATCATGTCAGAGTGCCTGGAAGGGCAGTAGAATAGGTTTCATCTAATCTAATCCTCTGAGCCACTCATCTAGGCTCTTTTAAAGTCAGTGGTGAGAAACAGACACTTCTAATGTGTGATTCATCTCATCCTAATATAGATATCCAAAATAGGTCAAGTATATGCATTCTAGAAATGCCTGAAGTTAGATAAGCTGAATCTCTTCCCAAGTGTCCCAAGAACTGCAGTCAATTGAAGTTCTGCTGGGGAAACTGCTATTTATTTCCCTGGAGTTGCTGATCATAACATCGGGTGTCATAGCTATCTGTCGCAGATTCCTCAAAGCTGTCTCCATGTTAATACACTGGAATGCTGTGCATCTGTTTGGATTTCCATGCATCCTAGCAGTCTCTGTTACTGGTGAAACTGATATTTTCCCTTTGTAAATTGATCTGAGATTATGCTCCCAAATGTTCAGAACTACCAAGTGCTGTGCAAGATAAAGGAAACTACCCATTTATTTCTCCTGTAATTCCTGACTTTGGCAACAACGGCACAGAGAAGAGTCATTTTTAACTTAATTGAAGGCACATGAGAACAATGCTTTAGTATGTGTAAATATGCAGTTTAGCTAAGTGCAGTTTAGCTAAGTTTAGCAGCCATACCTCCTTTCCCCACTCACTTTATTATTCCTGTATCTTCTTTCTTATGATAGAACTGAAAGTATGAGACAGCAGTGTGCTTGGTGAATTGTTTTTACCTATTTCCAGGTAAAATATATGCAGAAGATGTCCCAGCCTTTGCATAGAACTTGCTACAACAATGCTGCAACATATTGCCAGGATACATTTTTTGTTTTCTTTATGAGTCTATTGTATGAATTGCTTGTTCCCTACATAGTGTCAATATGTTCATTAAGTAATTTGTTTCAGGGGGCTTTCTGTACTACCTTTTTCCTGGAACTGTGTCCTTGGGGCAGGCTGTTTCAAAGGGCTCCAATCAGTGCAGCAATGGTCTGTGATGCTCCAAACAAGGAAATCATGTCGGTACCACCAAAACCTGCCAGTTTCCACTTGCCTGGACTATTCTGGCTGACATACAACCATATTGAGACAATCTATGGGACATATTTATACCTCTATGAAAAACCAGACTCATCTTACTTACACTGAGGTGAACCTTAGGCCATAACTCAAATTCCTAACTGAATGGTACACCCCTTTGCACAGAGGAACACAAGAAATTCATTGTGTTTTCACAGAGTCCATTGAATGGCTCCAGAACCTTGGACTGAGTTTATGATTCTGCTTACAGTTTGCAATGTCCATGTGATGGTGGCATTATATAATTCTAATTAGCCTTTCTTGTTTCCTGTTTCATTTTGAAATCTGTAATGCTACCGATGTCTTGTAACCTGGCATATTAACATATTTTCATTATTTGGTTTCTGGTTTGCTGTGTGCTGCTGCCTTGTCTTACCATTTACTGATAGAGCATTCAGACATTAGTTCCTCCTCCACTGATAGCATGCTCTCTCATCAAATGTTTTCCCAAAGTAATTTTCCTATATTTAATCATACAGCAGCTCCCATCCTTTCTTTTCCTTTTTGTGCATTTATAATACAGGCACCAATACCAAAGCAATGCTTACTATTCATGATGCAGTGATATGTGGTATTGAGTGAAAACTGCTTCATGTTTTGTAGGTGTATGGTGACAGCTTGATAACTCTGGGTGAACACTTAGAATCTTTCTGTGATTCTGATGGGGGAAGATGGGAATTTTCACTCCTTTGTAAAATAAAAGTCTCATTGACAGTACTTTTCAGATCCCTCCTCTTAGTAGGCTAGTAGTAAATGTAGCTTACTTCCTCTGTTCTTTTTATGCTTATGGCATTAAAATACTGAGAAAAGGAATAAAAGCATTAACATTTTGGTTTGCAGTTGTAAATCAGCTTTGAAGCTAACCCCCTGATCATCCTCACTCACGTGTGCATTGGTTTAGTTTGCAGAGATATGCTGGTGTGTCAACTAGATCACTTTTGGAGAAAACTAAACAAGAAAGTATAGTTGAAATCTGCATCCCATGTAGTCTACACTTTAACAGGAACACACAGATTGAAACTGATGAACGGCTTTTTGGACAGCCTTGAATATTGTGTGTGTTTGGAACATTTGGTTGTTAGGACCAGCCCAAATCTAGCCTGAGGTACTGAAAACCATACAACATAGGCAATGGGTTAAAATTTAAACAGGGGAGGTTTAAATTGGATATAAGGAAGAAATTCTTTCCTGTTAGGGTGGTCAGGCACTGGAGGCTGTGAGTGCTCCATCCCTGGCAATGCTGAAGGCTAGGTTGGACGAAGCCTTGGTTGGCATGGTTTAGTGTGAGGTGTCCCTGCTCATGGCAGGGGGGTTGGAACTGGATGATCTTAAGGTCCTTTCCAACCCTAACTATTCTATGATTCTGTGATTCTATGATTCTATGTAAATGTGGCCAATGCATTAAGTGCTTTGATCTATTAATCTGCTTATATCATGCTAAATTATTTGGTAATGTAGATAAATCTTAGGTTTTCTAAAACAATAACAAAATAAGTATGACTAACATGGCCTCTAATTCACTTGTACCATGCCAATATTGGTACTTAGTAACCAACAACTTGAAAAAAAATCCATTAGAAACAATCTCTTCCAGCTATGCTCTGAGCATATTGATTTCAAACCTAGAAAGTTTTAAATCAGATGGTTGCATGAGGACTTCCCACAAAAATGTTTCAACCTTCAGGACTGATGTGATCAATTTCACTCAAAATGTTCTTGCTTATTGCAGCTGGCAGCACATATCCTAGCGAACATAATCAATAAGCACTACCACACAGATTGATACCATCCTCTGTCGGGCAGTTAGGAATTTAATGTGTTTGCAGAACAGGACCCTGGGAGAGAAAAATAAAAGAAAAAATATTAGTTTATTGATAGTGCTCCTGTGACCATTTCCTTTACATTTTAGCTCCATGTGTCACAGCGTGGCTGGGTTCACTATATATGCCTGCACACCATTTCATAGCAAGCTAACAAACCTGCACCAAACTGTCACTTGACTTAATAAAGCATTATCATGAGAAGCTGGTAACTTCATGAGATATAATGCCAATAGTTACAGAAATGGTCAAGGATACTTTTTCAACAGGGGCTAACCACAAGCCAGATTGAAATGTTCTGCCTTCAGCTGTTGCAATGGAAAAGGTGGTCAATTACAGAATTTTTGAAATGGAAAAAGAATTTATTTTCTTTACTCTTGTCACGGTTCGAGGAGATTAACCATTTTTACTGAAATTGAAAACAAATGGACCTTTTGACAGGCTACCTTTATTACCAGTGGAAGATCTCTGGAAAAAATGTAAGAGATTTACCTTAGCTTCCATCTTCATATCCGTGCAATAAATTCCAGTATAGTAGGAAAAATACAAATGTAAGGTTGTCTTTTCTCTGATAATAGCAGCCATTAATACCCTTTATGTCTTTAATGACTCTTTATTAACTCAGGCAAAGGAGGTTAGCTCTGACCCCTTATAGAAATCCAGACAGTATTATCCTCCGTATAAAACTGAAGCACAAGAAATGTGTTTTCAAACAGATCATACAGAAATTAATGAAATTGAAGAAGATTGTGAGTACTGAGGACTTAAACACATTTATAGAATCATAGAACAATTTAGGTTGGAAAAGTCCTTGAAGATCATCAAGTCCAACCATTAACCCAACACTGCCAAATCCACACCTAAACCATGTCCCTAAGAGCTACATCTACATGTCTTTTAAATACCTCCAGGGATGGTGACACAACAGCTTCCCTGGGCAGCCTGTTCCAATGTTTGACAACCCTTTTGGTGAGTAATATTTTCCTAACATCCAGTCTAAACCTCCCCTGGCACAACTTGAGGCCATTTCCTCTTCTCCTATTGCTTGTTATTGGTTGGAGAAGAGACCAGCGCCAGCATTCTGGAAAGTAACAGAATTTCTGAGGAATTTAAAGATGCCTGTCTTGTATGGCAAATATACAAACTAAGTCAATCAAATGTCTTGATAATGGAGAAAAAAATGACCTCTGAAGAAAAATAAGTTTGCTTTTATTGTCCAAGAAAACATTCTGCTCATTTTATATAGCAAATACTCATTCTAGACTACTGTTCTAGTTGTATACAAATGAAGCTTCACACCAGAAGATATGATACCTGGATAAGTAACAATGCGTGGTCATGCTATTTTTCCAGACATAGTAGATTGGACATATTAAAGACTGTAAATAAGTATGACATTTGCATTTCAACCTGTAATCTCTACTCCCTATTATTTTCAGTCTGATGGGCTAGTGCAAAAGGGATTCATCACCTGTGAACCACAGCTTGCCTACTGCAGGTATTGTATTTATTCTAAAAATCAGATTTAGAATTGTTGCAGCTCTTGATGATGATACAAAAGGTGTTTGGGATTTGCAGAAAAATGAGAAGACAGGTAAAGCTGAAGGAATATACTCCCTCCTTTCAGTAAGATTAGCTGTTACTATATTATGAATATGTTGCATACACATCTCTGATAGAAGTCAGTGGCTGCAGACATTCATGTGAGGTTTTTCTGAGGCTGTAAACAGCGATGTCTGAAAATAAGTCAGCGATACCTTCTCCATCTTCCACAACACGGGAGAAGAGGTGCTTAACTTGGCTTATTTGCACTAGCCACAACTGGAACAAGTAAAGCTGGGAGTGTAGTGACAGGACAAGGGATAATGGGTTCAAACTTAAACAGGAGAGGTTTAGATTGGATATAAGGAAGAAATTCTTTCCTGTTAGGGTGGTGAGGCACTGGAATGGGTTGCCCAGGGAGGTTGTGAGTGCTCCATCCCTGGCAATGTTCAAGGCCAGATTGGATGAAGCCTTGGGTGACATGGTTTAGTGTGAGGTGTCCCTGCTTATGGTAGGGGTGTTGAAACTAGATGATCTTAAGGTCCCTTCCAACCCTAATTATTCTATGATTACTCCCCAAGATGTAATAGGTGACAGATCAAATAAACCAGGCCACAGCCTTGTCAAGCATTCACAACTTTTGAGAGGCTTGGGATAGATTCCAAAAATTGGGCATCTGGTACTACTAGAACTAGCAAATTAATTCTTCTTATTTTAAAAGAAGATAGACAGTGCAAAATGGAAGACACACCAACAAGTGTGCTGGCATGGCTGGCTCATGTTTTTGACTTATCTTGTCTGCAGGTGTGGCAATCTGCTGAGGGCAGAGGAAAGACATGACCTTTAAAATCTATCTGCATAATACATAGGTGACTAATTTTCTAAGTAGGAAGCGGATACCGGATCTGCTGAAATCAGTGGGAGGTTAGGTCCTGAAATATCCTCATGCATCTGGCACTTTAGGATATATTTAAACAGCATAAATTCTACCTATACCCTAATATTTTGTAATTACAGGAATATTTCAGAGCACCTACATAAGATACCAAGAAGTAGACAAGGAATCAAGCAATATGAAATGTTGGGAACAAGAACTTAGAATTTAGACTTATGAGCTCCAAAACCCCTTTTATCCCCAAGGCAGAGATTGATTATAAGGGAACTCAATTACCTGTCTCTTCTCAGAAAGCACTGCATTAACATGATCAGCTGAAGGAGAACTGGATCACAAGTGTCAGGGGCAAATGGGTTTTAGGGCACAGCTGAGCTGAATCAGCAGTCCCAGTAAAAAGGCTCTGGGGATTGGAAATCTGTAGAGAGGGTTTAGATGTTAGTGCTAAGAGATAGTTTTGGTGTGGGAAGTTATGATAGCTCTGAAATTCAAATAAAAGTGGCTCAATGTAAGGTGAGATAGTGAAGGCTTGAGAAAGAAGCTGAAGCTAATAGTTCTACAACTGTTGCAAATCACATAGGGTGCCTGTCTTCAAAGTTCTTAGCTAACTACTCAAACCCTCATAATTTATTTGTCCTCTTGTTCACACTATATTCTGAGCTAAGGTTAGTAGTGACATGGACTCAAAATCAGTTCTACAGTACACAGGGGTTCTCCCTAAATAAAGGACAAATAACTGTTTTGGTATGCACAGGGAAAATTGTATGAAGATTTTATCATAAAAATGGAAAAAATTCCTCAGTTTCTCTATGAAAGTCACACATTCTGTTGTCAGCTTTGTATGCACAGTCTATGGGAAATAAATGATGTGTCAGTGCTCAAATGTGCTGAGAGAATGCTGGTATATTGTGCACTTCACTCTCAGTTATCCAAGGGCTGTTTGTTCAGGTTGAAGATTAGCTATGTTGTGGATGCCAGACAATGGAGCTAGCTGTCTGCACAGCTGGTATATTTTGGCTTGGATTAACTCAGGTGCAGTTGATGCATTCCATCAGCTTTCATGTGGTACAGACCCCACACCAATAACTCGTGTAAACCTGACCTAGCTACATGCAGATATGGTGTGGATGTCTGTTGTTCCTGCTACATTCTGTGGAGTACCAATTCTCATCTGAGTGGCTTGAGCCAAATTTAGCTTCTTAACTCCCATTCAGAGCTGGAGATGACCGGCTCAAAATTGGTTTTGCAAAACCTTATAGCCTCAGATTTTGAGAGTGCTTTTGAGAGCGAACTGAGTACCATGACAGTACTTAGAGCAAATTTGATGTGGTGGTCTGAGCTAAGAAGCATTCCCTAGGTCAGTAGCACTGGAGAATGGAATACACAAATACCAAGTGAACAGTCTGAGCAGGTTTGGTCCTGTGCAGAGCCATCAGGATGCCTCCTTTAACGCTTTCTAGGCTGCATGATCTGGGATGATCCCAGACCCTGCTTCTGTGACAGAAAGGTTTTACAGGCTTAACTGGTAATAGAGCTACAGAACAAAGTATTTATTTAATGCAAAACACTGGAACCATCATATGAATTAGCATGAGTCATTTAGGCTTCTCTTGAGATAGTCTGCCTGGCTACCTCTCATTTTTCATTGCTCACTCTTGTTTTTCTGGTTGCATAAGCCAGATAAGTTTAAGTTTGCTGTATCAGCAAACCCGTCAATTATGTCTGTGTTCCAGTAACCCAGTCAGCTAAAATAAGCTTCTTACTTCTCAGCCTTCTGTCCTCTCCTCAATCAGGGAATATGGGACAGATTTATTTCAGGGGTCATAGACTACTCATTGGCACTGTATGTGAGGCATATACATAGTAACATAGCTGCTACTACATCACGTGTGATGAGTATATTCTCTCTTTTTTTGCTAGCAGGTGGCTGTTTCTGGCTGTCCATTCTCATGCCCACACAGTAGTCCTTTCTCCCCCAATTGAAATCAAAGAATCAGTGACAGTAGGGCTGCGTCTTGAAGTTTATGCCCTTTAGAATAGACTCTTTCAGTCCTTCTACAGTGCTGTAACAGGCTGGTGCCACAGTGTGCTATGAGCAGAGCTGCTGAGGTGAATACATGGAGTATATTATTTGGAGGAAAGAATGAGACAACAGCATGTTTCTATAGAACTGTGCATACAGCCAGAAAAATGGGAAAGATCCTTTTTTTCTGGTTTTCAGTTAACTTGAGGAAAATTCCTTAGTGATGTTCCAAATGGAGGCTTGGAAAATGATCCAATATTATTTTCCTATTTTGGAGAGAATGGGAGCTCCAACTCTCCGTTTTGCAAAACAGGATAAGAGCTCCCAGTAACATTGCTTTAAGAGACACACTAAAGTCCTGCTAGCTATTGGATAACTACCCAGGAAGGAAGCTCAGTTCTGGAGCTTCAGTTCTCAGTTCTCTTTCTCATTGTTTCACTTCTCTCTCCCCTCTCAGGCAGAGCAAGTATGTCCACAGGAAAATTGGTAAGGTCTAGCGTGCCTGGATCTGGCCTCTTCAGGGAATTTTGATAGCTACAATCTAACTTCTTCCCCACTATCAGTCATAGAATTGCAGGATCATCAGAGTTGGAAGGAACTTCAAGAGATCATCTAGTCCAAGCCCCCTGCCAACGCAGAGCCACCTAAAGCAAGTTAAATGGGAATGCGTCCTGGCAGGTTTTGAATGTCTTCAGAGATGGAGACTCCACAACCTCCCTGGGCAGCTGCCACCCTCAACCTAAAGAAGTTCTTCCTTGTGTTGAGGTGAAACTTCTTGTGTTTTAGTTTATGGCTACTGCTTCTCATCCTGTCACAGGGCACCACTATAGTCTGGCACCATCCTCCTGGCACCCACTTTTGAGATATTTATATGCATTAATGAGATCCCCTGTCAGTCTTCTCCAGACTAAACAGGTCCAACTACTGCAATCTCTCCTTATATGAGTAGTGCTCCAGACCCCTGATCATCTTTGTCACCCTCAACGATACACTCTCCAGTAGCTTCTTGTCTTTCTTGTTCTGAGAAGCCCAGAACTGGACACAGCACTCCAGATGTGGCCTCACCAGGATCGAATAGAGGCGGTGGATCACCTCCCTTGATCTGCTGGCCACACTCCTCCCAGTGCAACCCAGGCCACCAGGACACGCTGCTGTCTCATAGTCAACTTGTCATCTACCCATATTGCAAGGTCTTTCTCAGCTGAACTGCTCTCTATTAAGTCAGCCCTCAAACTCTACTGGTACTTTGGGTTATTCCTTCCCAGGTGCAGTACCCTACACTTGCTCTTGTTAAACCTCATTAGGTTTCTCTCCACCCAATCCTCCAGCCTGCCAAGGTCCCAGAGAATGGCAACACAGCCCTTCAGCTTCATATCATCAGCAAACTTGCTGAGGGTACACTCTAGCCCTTCATGCAGGTCATTGATAAACATTTTGAATAACACTGGGCCTGCAGCTCGAAGATACTACTTTTGATTGTAGAGTCATTTAGTCAATTTATGTGACTGAAATTACTGATGACTGAAAAAGGAAAAAGAGATGAGTATGCCCACATAGGAAAATTCACAACCATGATGACCTACTCTTTGACAGAGAATGCCAACCAAGGCATTACACATTTGTACTTGCAGTATTCAGCCTGTATCTCCTAAAAACTTGTTGCTTGTTACTATTCCCCAAATAGGAGGAAAACTGACTGAAGTATGAAAGTTTAAGACTCAGCTTTCAGTCAAATTACTGTGTTTCAACAGCTTACTGTGGCGAACTGAGCTGTGGTAACTGTGTGAATGCAACTAAATCTGTCTGACTTCACCTAGAGCTTCCTTGGTGTAGGCTGCTGGTCTCTGTGTGCCAGCTAAGCAGAAGATGTTAGGCCACAGAAACTTGATCAGGAGTAACTTGATGAGATTATTACTGAGTTTTCAGTTGACACAGTGGTTCAGATTCCTTCCTTTTTTAAGTGTAAACATGTAACTGTCTCTTGGTGGACAACATCTGACATAAAGAAGAATGCAGAAAGCATGGATTGTCTTGTCTGAGCTGAGCCGGTCTAAAGTTCCAGTGTGAGGAACTATTTGTGTGGCACAGATGCTTTCAGAACTGTTTTTCATCAAAAACTGTTGGAGATTTGGAGAGTTATAAATAGCTTCTACTTCATTAGCTGAGACCTCAAAGACTTCAAGCACAGGTGCAGAGATTTCTACAGGGGTGAGAGAGGAAAGATCACTCTCAGTGGAACTGCTGTGTCCTTGAGAATGAAAAATCACAAGCTGCTTTTCTGGTTTTTGTTGCTGAATAGAGTATAACACTTGAACTGACACAGACCATAGAGAGAGAATTAAAAGAGATCAGATGTTGACTCTAGTAATGCTCCCTTGGATTTTTCTTGATTTTGAAATTATTTGAATGGAAGCTACTGTTAAATTGATAACAAGTTGTGAAAATGTGTGAAGGCTGATTGCCATGAACAGTGGGAAAAATGGATTTATGGAAAGAATGGTATCTGATCAGAATATTAATAATCTCCTTCCCTTGTACATCAGAGCAGCAAAGACTTTAAAAAAAATTATCACTGTCATGAACATCTGTCACTAGTCAAGCAAATGCTAACAACAGTAAGCAGCCTTTCTTTCATCCTGTGCAGAGGTTTATCATTACACATCTCCAAATTCAAAATGAAGGTCAGACTGGAAAGGTGAGAAACAGAAAAGTTCTACAGCAAGCACTCAAAAAATTCCCAAGGTTATAGCTCTGAGCTCTCCTCCAAAGTACCATTTTGGTCCATAGCTTGGAGAGATGTCATCTTTGTAGTACAAACAGCAAGAGAGAGCATAGCAACAAAAACATTAACAGTGTCGGAGTGGTGGTTTTAAGGAAGAAGAGGGCAATAAGTAGAGGAAAACAGTACAGCCAAGGAACACCTTAGCTTTGAGAAATTGAACACCTTTTTCTGTCTGAATGGAAACTTTTAAACATGTATTGAAGCCTATCAACTTCATCAGAATTTAAGACAATACTGAAAATAAGACAATTATTGAAAGCTTTAATAAGTGAAAAGTTTTGACTGATGACAGTACATGAGGATTTGAAGACTGGGACCTATGCAAAAATAGATTGAGACTTTTATGGTACTAAACAGGCTGAGGTTCTTACAGCACTAAGATGTAATTTAGAACTGTAATGATTTCACATATTCACAGCTGTATCCATATGCCTTAAAAATATTAACACAACAGCTGCTCTGATTTTTAAGCTTGCACAGGTTTTTCCCCTATTTGTGGTCATAAAGTTAAGCAAAAGGAATCTGTTTTACATGTTCATCTGGCATGGATATTGAGTTGTTTCTTAGAATTCCTTGCATAAGGACTTTCAGCCTTAGATCTATCATCAATAGAGCCAACTTCCCCATATAGTCATGCTCTTAATATCAGATAAAAAGCTGTCTAAAGATATCAAGAGAGCTCAAAATTCTTGGAGTGAGGTTGGTAGATATGTGAATTTAAATGAATCTTGAAGGTCCAGTGTAGAACAACTAAGTGGACTCAGCAGAAAGGAAACCACATTGCAGTGATGAATGACAGAGCAAGTATCTGTGTCGAATGAGCTTAGTTTACACTGGTGGTATAATAAAATTACTTTAAAGTTCAGTTTATTTGGTTTTTACCTGCACTGTTGCTTTGTCTCCTTTATGGAGTGCAAATCAAAAGCATCAGAACATTTCCACACTTTGAAAATTCACTAACTTAAAAGAACTGTAGAGATGCAGTGCCAGTTCTGTAAATGCTATTGTAATCCACTTAACACTAACTCACATTTTGTTAGAAGCAAAAAGCAGAAAGGAATTTCAGAGGTTACTTTCACTCTAGTACTTTTGGATAGCTATATAATGCAGTTCAATTCAAATGTTATGCAAAACCAGGTATGATTTATTTTGCTTGTCTTTAGTCTTCTTAAAGTTGGATGACCAGTGCACATGTGCACATACATATACTGCCTAATACAAGTCCCTTCTCATAGCTCTAAGCTCTGCAGCAACTTGGTAGAATTTCTCTTACACTGTGAGCTTATTGTTCTGAAACACAGTTGATCAGTACCATACACAGCATCCAAAGTCATGAAGTTTATGTGATGTCCTTGGAAATACTTCCTGTTCTGTCTTAGGTTCTTAGCCCTCTCTGTGTTAACAATTCAGAGCCCTCAGCTGACCAGCTACTTCTTTGCATTTATAGTAGAGATCTTTTGTTATCGCTCTGTATCTGCAACATTTTGAAGCATTAACTGCTATATTATTACTGTTATGACTGTCTTCAGGGTCATCTGACACTGCATCATAATATGATGCTTCTCTGTATTGCAAGTACTTTCCAATTTTGCATCACTTAAGTTCTCAGAAGAAAGTCTCTATGCTTTTCTTTTCTTGAACTCCTGTTAGCTATTATGCCTTTCACTTTGCTTTCTGAGCTACCATGATTAGTGAAAACAGGAAAGAGGTTACTTCATGCAGTTTTCAGAGAAACAGATTGCTAATGACATCTCTCTTTTTCTCCTTCTTCCTTCCCTCCCTCCAATTTTCATGTATATGGCTCAAAAAAGATTGCTTTCTCTACCTTCTTATTCTCTGCCAGGTCTCATTCAGCTTCATTTTCATTTTATCTCTATATTTCCTGTCTTTGCAGACTTTTTACCCTCATTCCCTTCCTTCTGTCACTACAGTCCTGCATTCCTTGTGGACTCTTCTTCCTTCTAAGCTTTTCCATAGGACTTGCTATCTTTTACTTCCTGATCTCACCATGCTTTTGCTTTTTTTCTTTTTTTCCATAAGGACTTGAAAACCTTCAGTGATTACTATAAGCTATTACGTAATTGAGTATATTCTTTGATCAGGAGACCCACCTAATGGGACACCTGTGTCACTTGTCCCAATATGAAAGATAATCAGTTTATTCTTCTGGCTCTTATCAGAAGTCTTTTTAACCTCACAGTCTCATCTAATTCATATCCTTATTAAATGCATCCTGACAAGCAACACATTTTCTACTGGATTTGCTCAAAGACAGATTTTAGGTAATAAAAATCTTCCTCTTCACTATGCTTTTAAAAGTCTTCAGTCCACTCCCTTCTGTCTGAGAGTCATGTTTCCTTCTTCTCAACATCTTGAAAATCATTCATATTTCCTTGGCCTCTCAGTCCTGGCCCCTTTTATGATCCTTTAGTGAAAACAGTTTTTAATTTCTTTACTGCCATCTTGGTTTTTTCTATTAATTTTCTAATGTGGCAAGTCAGTGTCACATTCTCTCTTGCCCTGGCCTCATGTCCCTCTGTTCCCATGGTCTTCACATTACCCCCTTCATTTACGTCTGTTCTTCAGATTCTGCCCAATGTGTGTTTGAAAATAGAAAGTTGTTCATGCTTCTGGCATTTTTCCTGCAAATACTCAGGCTCACACATTCTGTGTTGATCACTGTCTATGTTTTGTACCACTCAGGTCTTCTCTTATGAGTATTTTCAATTGATACTTCATTCATTAACAGATTCTGTGAAGTTTCCACTCAAGGACAAGGAAGACCCTGCAACTTCTGCGTCCAGTAATCCTGATTGTCTCAGCAAATCTTCAGACTTTACTCACTGAAGGCTTAGCCACCATTTCTGTCTTTCCTTACAAGTTCCCAGATTTAAAGAAATACAGAAAATTCTCCTGGGTTAGCCTCCATACTTCTGACTGTATGCATTTATAAGCTTTTGTCTGGGTCGATGCTGTCAGCTCAGTGAGACTTTGCAGTTAGCTCTTTTTCAGCTGTGATCAGTCAAAAACAGGAAGCTCTTTTTAACACCATTAGCTGCAATGCCTCAGTCCTACTCATGAAAGAAAAAGTTGTGATTTGAGAAGCTGGGAACCTTCCAAAAAACCAGAACTGAGAGCTTTAAGCATGTTACCTGAAAGGGACAAAAGCCAGTGAGTGAATAAAAAGCAAAATACTCTAGAATGTTCTACTGACTCAAACATAACATTTCTAAAACTGTGAAGAGGGATTTACTAAAATTGAGTAATCTTTCATAAATCAATGAGACAATTTGAGTGTGTTTGACTATGCTTTTTTTTGGCACAAGGTTTGTTTGTATAAAGATTTTTTCCTTTCCTTTAAGCTAGTAAATGTAAAGTCCCAGTTTCCACACAACTTTTTTTTCATGGTAGTCTGATGGCTTTTTAGTTGGAAACTGAAACTTTGGTTCGATTGTAATGATTATTGTTTGTCTTAAGCAAACATGCAATTACTTTTTTGTAAAGGCAAAACTATTTTGCATGTCAGTGTCCCCTACCCTATTGCCAAATTCCAGAGATCTCATTACCTTATCATTTTTTGGTCACGGTGGATACCAGAAGAGCATTGGGTGTTCTCTTGCAGAGCAATTACTTGGACCAGTTCCATTATTCTATTTCCTTTTATGCCCCAATTCCCTAATCCCTACAACCTGTGTTTCCTTTATCGAAGGAGGAGGAAACAAGTCACACACTTACTTCAGATTTGATTTTTTCCCAGAGCAGAACTCATCTCTGCTTTTTTGAGGGCTGTTCCATCAGCTTGTCTCTTATTTTCTTCTTATATGGGAAGGCATTAATTATCTTCAGTTTTGACCTTAAATATCATATGTGGATGGATACCCTTCCTTGAAACAGGGGAATTTTTGTGTTTAATCCAAACTGATAATTAAGAAGACAGAGAAATTCTCTGTTCCTTTCAGAACCCTCCTGAAATGTTCTGCCATACATCCAACTTTGTATCTTCAGCTAAACATAAAATGACCAAAAATTATATTGCTGGCTTGTTTTTTTTCATATGTATCAGTTTGTCTAAGCCTAGCTCAGACAACTCATTGATGTTTTGCTTGCAAGGATAGAAATATTTCCTTCACCTTCCTCCCAAGAGTTATGGATTCTGGAGCTCAAGACAAATACAAACATAGGATTCTGAAATCCCTCAGGGGAGTAATATGACTGCAAAAAATGCCATGAAGGAAGATGAACAGCCAAACCAAATTTATGAACAGGGCCATTTCTACGGGCACTTTGAGCTTGGTCTCAGGAAGGGATGTTACCATACTGTTTCGTCAGGAAAACTTCTGGAAGTCATAGTAGGCCTTGAGCTAGAGCCTCAACTGGATGCGACATGTGGGATCATTAACTTAAATGAAACTACACCAGCTTATGCAACTGGAAAAAGCAGTCCATTATATTCTCTCTAATAGAAGCTTAATAGTACTGGAGAGCCCTTCAATTAATTCCCAAATACGTGGAGAAAAGACAGGAGTTACCAAAGTCACAACATCTGATCTATTTTATTAATTGAACTTTTGGTTGATTGGTTTGTTTGTTTGTTTTCTATTGTTTCAGTTTGATTTGGGTTTTATTTTCATGTAGTAGAGTCTCAGCAGAACCAGTTAGGGGATTAGAGGATTAGTGTTATATTGTTATATTCAGGGCCCTTTAATTGTGCTTCCAACAAGAGATTAAGAATGGAAGCGCACAATGGCCAGCAACTGCAGTCAAGGCACGCTACAAAAAGGTGCTGTAGATTTCTATTTTCCTTTTCATTTGAAGAGATGGCTCATTGTCCAAGCATGGCATCTGCAAATGGATGCAATCATTCATTTGGCTCTAAGCTCAAATGTTCATGCTGGGCTTACTGCACACCTGTTATATTTATATGTTGAAATTTGGCATATGGCTAGGAAATTAATTTTAGAAGTACCCCATTCCTCCAGGTAACCTACAGCTCCAGTGAAGCAGACTAAAAACATGTCAGAGTTGCAAAGTTCCTTCAGCAGAAGATCCATGAAGCCATGCTCAGTCTCTTCAGCTGCCTTCAACTGATGTGTAAGCTCTCTGTGATTATTAAGTGTCACAGAAGTACAGTTTTCTCTCACTGATACCAGAAGGCAGAATTTCAGCTAGCACTGTTGGAGCTCAGAAAGCAAAGGCCAGACTCAGTCTGCAGTAAGTCAGAGTAGTTACTGTCATCAAAATGAATGTGGCCTTAGATATTCAAAGAAAGTATTAGATGAAGAGCCAGAGAGGATCGTATGCTCAGTATGCGTGGTCCCTGTGATAGAGTATGCATATTTCTTTCAGGTACTCTTACACACAAGCTGTGGATGCTCAGTTTTTGGCTGCATAACTACTTGGAAATGTCCCACACTGTTTGATAAGACCCAGATGGTAACCAGATGGCTACATGTGACTCTTTGGAAGTGCTGCTGCAGACGGAGACTAAAACCAAAGTAAGTCTACAAACAACTCCCTCTCTTTTCTGTAACTTTTATTAATAGGGAGTGGAGATTACTGTACTATATCCTCACTATTAAATAATGGTAGATGTTTTTTGGGGGGGTTGCAGATCATTTTCCCATTTCAGGAAAACCAAAACCACTCTAGCCCAGAGTCTAAGCATTCTCCAATTATGACTTATTTACTTGATATATCTTACATTGTCAAATTTGGGACAGTTTTAAATTTGACATTGCTATAAAATCCATACATATTACACTATCTTCAGGAATATAATGAACTTTGCTCTACCTACTCCCTTTCTAAGAGCTCTCCCTTTGACCAACTTGGCAGCTATCTATCTAGTGCACTCATGTGCACTAAACACCTAAGAGATGACATGCAGGCAAATAACATACAGACAAACCCATCTTCTGAAAATCATGGCTCTTGAGAGAATTTCTATATAAAAGCTTATTCCATTTGCAAAGGTGCAAACAGAACTAGTGCTCTTGCCATTTGTTAGCAACATCTCTTCCCAAGCCAGAATTACAAAAGAGTTGTAACTTTTCCTCTACAGTACTTTTCCAGACACTATATTGTTTACGGTAAGAGAGAGAACTTACAGGATGGTGATGATTCACTCCACCAGCGTATTTTCCAGCTACATTCAAAGACAAGGTAATGATTCAACTGCTTCTTCCAGCCACGTATCAGGAACTTGTAGAATTTAAGCCAATTTTTTCATTCCTCAAAAACACTGGCCTCACATACTCTTCTGTAAGTCATAAGCATAACAGAAAAGCCTCTTACTATGCAGAAGGGCTAAAAGATGATTTAGTATAGCCTATAATACCAGACATCTTTCTCCCTCTCTCACACACTGTTTTAGTTTGCAAAGAAAAAATGCTATTGTGGTGATGATTTAGAGATACAAAAGGTGCCTGTAAGCATCATTAGCCTAATACTGCTACAATGCCATGAAAATTTAACACATCCTAGTTTCTACTTATGTGGAAGTATTGTGTTTTTGCAGGAATTTCTTTTGGGAAGTTCATAAGAATTTATTTGGCTCCAAATGAATTGTGTTGTCTCACACTATTAATATTTCCTAATGTTGGTCAGTGATTTACTGTAAAGATTATGTTTTACCTTAGCCTAGATCCTGTTATGTAGTCATCACTTCTGTATGACAAAACAAAATAAAATACCTTCATGATGATACCTGACATGAACATTTCAACATGTTTAATGGTTTAAGGGTTTAATGGTACCAAAACTTCTTGGCATCAAAACCTATATACTCCATGAGTCATAATTAAATAATTTTCAGCTCTGTAAGCAAAGGATACGTTATGCTGGCTTGTAGTTAAACACATTAGATATTTATTAGGGACATAAACCAATCAGATAATGTATCTGCATTGACAGGAAGGCGTACGTGTTTTTATGCAGGAAGGAGATACAATACAGAGAGGCAAAATGATAGAAGGAAGACATCTGTGGTATGGAATAGATTTAAATGCAGGGAAGTTTTGCCACTCAGAATAAGATCTAAGATGTTCTTTTTAAATATCACAGCTGTCATTTTGATGGGAGAAGCCCATCTCATTTAATTCATTGCAGCTTAAAATTTCGCTAGTAGTTCACCAGGATCTAGTCGTATGTTAATATTTTTCTGATTTGGTATTTGGAAACTATACATTTTGTTAATGATATTCTGTCAAAAGGTTCATTACTTAATAATTACTCTATTTTTAATAATTTATGCTTTAATGATTTTTGCCCCTTCTTGAATATTTGCTCTCTGGGTGTTTCTCTTTACTGACCGTTCATAATTTCAATTTGATGCGGTTTAAACTGTTCAGTCTGATTAAGAATGCAATAAAAGCAAGAACCGGAAGATCCTACTTAGCTCTGGGAAGTCCCTTAGGAAGCTTTTGTTTCCTGTTTCCATACTGCCATCTTGAGTATAAGTCTTAAAATTACACTTATTACACATCTTTGGAATCACGGCTTTGCTTTCTTCAATTTATCTTGCATTTTGCATGCTTGAAAGTGAATTTCAGATACTGCCAAATTAAAACAGCTGCACTTTATTCACGGGGATGTAAATAAGTAAAGGTGAACCAGGTGGTCTGTGATGACTGTTCATATACTACCACAACATAGAATCATAGAATAGTTAGGGTTGGAAGGGACCTTAAGATCATCTAGTTCCAGCCCCCTGCCATAAGCAGGGACACCTCACACTAAACCATGTCACCCAAGGCTTTATCCAAACAGAAACTTGTACCAGACAGTAAGAAAGATGTTTATTTACTTTGTCATATACACTGCTTAGAAAAATACTTCAATTTTCAGCAAAACCCAGGAAATATCTTATTTCAGAATTATTTTTTGTCTTTTCCAACATGAAGACAGTTTTGTTGGTTCCTGAATTCCAGGAATATGATGAGAGAGTACTACTTTGTAAGCTCTGAATATTTATGTCCCCTTATTTTTGTATTCTCACATTTTACATAAGAGTCTGTTCTGTTCTTATTCTGTCACTGTCTTCCTGTGACAGAATTAGGGATCAACCTCACAGGTCCTACATTTTAAAGTTGGCTAGTGATTTAGAGACTGACATGACCTGATTCTGAGAAAGTTTTGAGCCACTTGATCTCCCATCAGGTTACCTTAAGGGCAGTCACATGCTGCTGGTGGAGAAGGCTAAGATGCTGTGGCTTAGTGAATCATTGGTAATCAGCTGAACCTTGCTGCTCTTATGGGACCAGTTGAAGTGGTTGATCTTGTGCTTGTAAAGACTCCTTCAGGACAGCGTGATAATGGACAGTTAATTAATAGATGTATGTAAGGATAAAGCCTTACAGTTATTATTTATCAAAGCCTGATCTGATAATATGTCACCTGATATACATGAGTTAAGATCTTCCCAAAACTGCCAGCTAGAAAACATGAACAGAATTCTCTGTGTGGCTACAATGTTTTATCAAAGCTTCCTGCCATTAAAGAAACAATTGTCATGAACAGATAGTTTCTTGCAGAAAAAACCTTGAACCCCAACATAACTTTCAAAAACAGGAAAAGAAACCCAAACCTTTGATATTCATACAAAAGGAATCATATTGAATATTTATTTAGTTATGGATAAGAGCAATTTAGCTATATTAATAGCAGGAAATGTTTGTGTACAAAGATGTCGTGGTTTAAACCCACGAAGCTCGTTCACTCATTCAACCCCCCTGGCTTGCCCTCCCCTG
>NDXB01004881.1:105232-119532 GCA_002631895.1 Agapornis roseicollis | reverse complement strand
GGGGGGGGGGGGGGGGGAGGGAAGGGGGGAAGAGGGGACAGTGAGGAGGTGGCAATGTTCGAGCTTCCTGAGGTGAATATAATCAGCCTACCCCGAGGTGAAAATTTGAGCTGTGTTCAAGTAAAGGTGAATAACTTGAGAAGGTGTTATTCTCTGATACCACATTCAAAGGCTTCAGTTTTAAAACGCCATTCTGGGGTGCAGCAGGTCAGATATATTTTTGTTGTATTTTTGTCCTGTAAGCCAGCTCTTGTTCAAAGTTTGAGCCTGGAGTAAATTGACTGAAAGTCCATTCTAGACACTCATGCACAATGCTGAGTATATGGACACACGCAAGTATACAATACACTATTCTCACAGCATATAGTAATATATTCAGTTTTTTAAAGGCTTACCTTCATGATTTCTTTCAGAATCTGTACTAGGGAAATATGGCTCTGTAGCTGTTCTGGCCTGATATTGTTTCCTCAAGAATCTGCTATTGGTCATTGTCAGAGACAGGACCAATCTGACCTAATATGACAAATCTTGCATACTTTAAGTTATTGAATATATTCATTTTTTGCTTGACCATTCTGATGAATGGTCAAACAAGACAGAATCATGATATTGCCTGGTGCTGTTAAAAGAAATAGTATTAGTAAAGGAAACGGGAACAGATTAAATTCCAGCGTCAAGGCACTGCAACCTCCCTATGGCATGATTTTCTGCATTAAGAACACAACTGCCATAAAAAACTGATCTATATGTTCAGCTACCCAAAGTAGGCTTCAACTTTTCAGCAGAAGTTACACAGGTTTTCTGATGACTTTCTATTCATTTAATTAGGGGTGCTTATGTTTCAGTTTAAACGCATTGTTATTAAACTCTTTGAATTGACAAACTTATCCTTTTGTGCAGAAAAACATGTTCATTGTACAGAAAGACATGTTTTTTGCGTTTAGAGAAGGCTGAGATATAGGTTAGTGAGAGGAGCCTTATGGTTTTTTTATTTTACCAAGCAGCTAACAAGCCAGGCATCCTTTCAGAGGAGGAATTCAAGGCATCCTTGTGATGAAAGCATGAGCCACCTATGTTTGTTGTGGGCACACTGGCAGTGCTGTGGGGATCTGCATTTATGTTTCCACATCCTTGGTCAGTATTTAAGTGTGGTGACATTGGCTTCAATGGAGCTGGGTTAATTACAGTGGTTAACAAAGTGCCCATTCCACTGCAGGAATCCAGACACGTGCATGCAGTCATGCCAACAACATATGATAATTTGTAATTCCAGAAAATTCTGTGCAATGAGACTATATTTGAATGCCTTCCCTATCAATCAGACATGAAGCTCTAGGTGTTGAGGGCTGAAGATCTAACCTCTTTGCTTCTCTCACAGAAGGCCTGTGATGAACTCCCATTTTATTATGGATCCTGTTCAGCTTTTGATAAATTAAAGGTGTCAGATATTAATTACTTGACCAGCATTTTCCTCATGACTTTTTAATAAAATCATGGAAACTGTACAAGATGGACTTGTTTGCATGAAGTAACTACTTAAATCTAAACTTGTCAGTCTTTGTTAGCTATGTTCCAAACTTCCTCTCCTTTTAATGAAAAGTTAACATTTTTTTCAAAACAAGTGGAATTTATTGTCTGTGATTGGGTTTTGGTTTTTTTTTTCATGAGAAGAGAGAGACTGTTATGAACAGTTATACCATGAACATGTTTAAATTTCGGAATGTAAATATTCAGAAAAAAAATATTTCAGCTTTTCATTAGCATGAATACCAGAGAGCTAAATAAGAATATCCCTGTGCTTCCCACTTGATTTAACCTCCTATTATCTAATCTGATAGTGGAGTATAAAAATGTGAAGCATATATTTTGCATCTCATGTATAAAGAGAGGCATCTCATGTATCATCAAGAAGTTCTGTGTGTCTTTAAAAGAACCAATTCTGGGGAAAGGTGGTGTGGTAAGAGGCAGAATGGAAAGACTGAAAAATGAATTGCAAGTGCTGTAAGTGGAAAGATAGGTAGATGGAGTGGTAAAAGGATATCAAAGCAGAACTCTAAACCAGAGGAAAAGGATTTTAAAGCTCTCCTGTGTCCTCAAGATATTTCGCTTAATGAAGAAAAAGTCCTCCATGAGTGGCAGAAATAATGAATTTTCTTTTTCAGCATCTCTTTTTATGTTTTTTTTTCCACTTCTATAATAAAGGGTGAGGTTATTAGCCACTCTCAGGGAGAGAAAAGGGAAACATCTTACAATCAGTAATATGAATGGCTTCTCACTGGAAAAAAAAAGGGCTGAAGCTATTGTAAAGCCTATAGAAGTAGAGTGGAGCCAAGGCTAAGAGCACCCAGGAACAAACTAAAACATCCCAGGCAAAATTATGGCTATTGATGTGAATGGCAAAAATTTCACTGACTTTACAATGTTGAGCTTTCATCCATATTTTTAATTATCTGCCTAAGGTAAATGGCTCTTGTTCTTTTCTGTCAGCGTAAGATATGAAACATGTAACAGTTTGTTGGTTCTTGATTAGCCAAGATTTCCTAGCTGTCCAGGGATGAGTTAAAATAATCCAAAATTAAAAGTTGCCCCAGCTATGTGGCTGGGCAAAGACATTAGCTTTATCTCAGGGTGAAATATCAGAAGGCTGCAATGCTGGAGGAGAGGCTTAACACATCGACTTTTCTGTTAGAAAAAAATAGTACTTCTGATGATGCAGTGATAAAGCTAACATGGTTATGAAGGCAAGTGACTACAGACTTTCCAAGCTTAAGGATTAAGGTTTTAGGTTAAGCAGTCCTTCTGGACAGAAAGGGGAAAGGATTAAAAATCAGAAGGAAGATCAACTGTCTCTGTTCATAATATGGGTGATAGGTAAATTGGAAAAAGCACTGTTAAAATATTTTGCAGTTGGAACATCAGGGTGAAAGGACATGCAGGACCACACAGAAAAGAGTGAGTCCTCATATGTTAAATCCCAGCTGTGTGATAAGGAGTTTTCACATGACATGGGGCTAATCTGTTTACAGCAGTGTTGCAGATGATCTCATGGCTTGTTTGCTTTTGCTTTTGTTTTGTTTTTCTTTGGGGAATAGACTGGCATAATCCATAGATCTGAATCTGCAGAACAAAAATTAAAAATCTGCTTCTGCTTCTCAATCCTACAGGCATATTCAGAGTCCTCTCTGAGCTCTCAGCAAGAAGGAAATGTTTCTTCAGAAGAGAAAGTGGTGGAAATCTGCCTC
The DNA here is from genome assembly GCA_002631895.1 of Agapornis roseicollis. NCBI lineage: Eukaryota > Metazoa > Chordata > Aves > Psittaciformes > Psittacidae > Agapornis > Agapornis roseicollis. Next base: position 116,290 of record NDXB01004881.1, on the reverse strand, counting down.
ATTATTAATGCCTCCAAATTTTTCAGTGTGGCCAAAAGTGGACAATACAAGAACTTTTGTGGGGTGGGTAATTAGCCATTCTTCTTTGTTCTGCTGCAGACACAAATAGAACTTCCATCTTTTTCTTCTACACTAGGTTTGCAGATGTAAAATTTTAACAGAAGCTTGGGGTTTTTTGCTAGAATTTTAAAAACACCTGAAATATTTCTATACTTCACATGCTGTCTTTGTGCCCAAAAGTTGTTATAGAACTGGGGGGGAAAGAGGATGCGGGAAACCTTTCATATCATCTCAAATATTTACAAAGCAAAAAAAATCAATATAATTTTCAAAAAGTTATAGAAAAAAAAAAAAGAAACAGAACCATTTAAATTTATGTTACAAGACAGAGTGAATAAGCTACAACTTTTGTGGAAAAATAGAATGCTACAAAGGCTGAGTTATAATCAGCTCAGCAGAGGTCATAGCAGGTTGATCCAACAGCCATCCTCATTGAGGGCCCAGTTCCACTCAGCATTTATATGCATGCTTAATTTTAATCACATACATAAGTCCTGCATGACCTTAATGTTAAGCACGTGCTTGAGTGCATTGCTGAAGTGAGGATGGAGAAATGGTTTCATGACTGCTGGAAGCAAGAAGAAGAAAGAGCCTCTTACTGTAGGTCTCATTTAAAGGACTCACTGTGGAATCAAAGGCTGTAGCATTAGTTCTGAAACAGAAAATGTTCACATAATGCTGTGAAGCAGAAAACAAGGGTAAGTAATTTGTAAGGGAGGGTGTACTAGGAACTGCAAAACATGTCCCAGAGGTTGGCTGTGCACTTTTCCTCTCAATGGGTTGTATTCAATCCTATGATGCTCATCCTGCATGGGCTTTGGCAAATGCTTACATTAGTAACTGATGACTTCAATGGGAAAGTTAACCATGGTCAAAATTCAGCTCATGCTCTGCTTTTGCAGAGTAAGAGTCTAAACATACTGCTTATTGATACAGCGTTGAATTTTACTGTCTGCTTCCTTTCCTTCAAACTTTGCTGTCATTCTTTTGATTTTAAGTAAGTTTTTCTTCTGATACAAATGAAAACCCTGATCCTCTTAATTCAGTATAAAAGATGGAGAGCATTTTCCTGCTAAGATCCTTAGACTGATATCCCAGTGGTAGTCAGGTTATTCAGTCATATTCACTTGCCAGTGGTGTTAACTACTGAAAGTATCTTGCAGCTTATACCCAGATTTTTTCAGCTTTGCTGCTACTGACAAAGCTGTGTTCCAGAATAGGAATGGTCACTTCCCCTTATTTACTTTCGTCATTCTGACAATTAAACTGAACTCTGGGTAGACAAACAAAGCAAGCTAAATGGGAACATAATGCCAGTGTTGTATTCATTTGGCCTAATTCTCTTCTACTTGTATCACCAACCCATCAGTGAGACTTCAGCAGAGTTTACTCATACTTTTTTAAATGGGGAAACAACTGGATCAAAGAGCCCAAAAAATCAAAACACTGTGTAAGAGAACCACCCTAGGCAAAGATGTGAGTTCTTCCAATATAGTGGCCAGAGTGGTGACTAGGCCAGTTTTGCCTCTCTGAAGTTCACAAGTCTCCTGCAAAAATAGCTTTCCTCTTCCAGCCATACAAGAAGGAAAGAAAGACTCTCCTTGCCTTACTTGAAAAAGTCAGCAGGGTAAGAACTATGGTGAGGCCCATAAAATTAATTTTTATCTAGTGTTCTGTTGAGGGTGAAGGAGAAGCTAGTGCATTTCACTGTTTGCCACCATTTTGCTGTAACTCTGGACAATAGGGTTGGCAGCACATGGATATGTTTAGCAGTCCTGCTCTTTGGCATCAGACAGAAAGTGTGTTCAAGATTTGAGCAGATGTTTCTGCTTTTAGGAATCAGTTGTTTCCTGTTTTCCAGAAGCACATGCCAGCACAGTCAATATCTGGAAACCTGCTGCTTCACAGTAGGTCCAGAGTCTAAACTGGTACTTTACCAGAAAATGGTAATAAAGCAGTTTGAATTGCTTTTCATCCTTCATGCTCTTAATGGCTTTCAGGTTCATATGAGACCAATCAATTAATCCTCCTTCAGACCTAGAGGAATGGGATGTTTCTTACCCTCTGAACAGGAAAGAAGCCATAACAAAGATTACCAATCTGCTTATTAAGACTTATGTCAGTAGTATAGTCTAACAGAGCCTCCAGCTGGGGTTGGGACTACAGATTTGCAATATTGTATAAGCCTAATGTTCACTAGTCATATGCTAATTAATTGCTAAATCACAAAAGGCAAATCATAATTATTGTTTCAGGTTAGCAATTTTCCCTGACCTGATTGCATGCTTACTGTTCTGAAGAACTAAGGAAAGAGGTTTGTTTAGGAACATTTGCCTGTATAACCTATGCTTCTGGTTCTGCCTGTTCTTGTTCTAAGGCTCTGGAAAGATAGATACCTTCAATTTGAACAAATCTTGGGCAGATTCTGCTACCCTTCATTATTCTGGGAGATAATCAAGAAGCAGGATAGTAAGAATGAGAGTAGAAGTACATGGAGTTGAAGAAATCATAGCTCTGGTTCTGCAAAGATTTCCAGTGGACTGAATATGTGGCCATCTACCCTCAGCAAAATTTGTGGAGAATAGTGTACTTGTTTCCCATTTCAGGTTTTTTTTTCTCAAGGCAACTGAGCCATGTGTACAGCAGACCCATACTTTTCTACCTTATTTCTTTGCCTGATGTAGTGCTAGCACTTGGTAAAAAGGTTTCTGTTGTAATTGGTGGATGGGAACAAAGAAATTATTAAATGCTCTTCCAAAAAGTCCACTTAGATCAGAAGCAAAGCTCCTATTGATCTCAGGCATAAAAAGTCAAGCTTTCATCTAATAATTGGTAATGGCGTATTTGAAAACTCCAGATCAAAAAACTTTCCCCGGTTTTTCAGTCACCTGGTCAAGTGAGCTCAGAACTCCCAGGTCAATGGGACATCAGGAAGCCTCCCAGCTCACTGTCCAGCATATTCACACATTAGGGCTGGCGAACATGGTTGAAGTCATGAGGATGAAGAGGATATTGCTTTGGCTTGGAAAGCTCTTACTCAGTTTGCTATATAAACTGTCCCTACCTTTCAAGCCTAATGTGTTTAGACCTCTTCCTCTCATTATCTGTTAGTTGTGTGGTGAGAAGTTTGAAATAACAGTCCAGAATTTGAAGTAATTTACTTGATGGGATTAATGTAGTTCTGGAAATCCTGAAAAGAACTGCATATGAGACATGAGTCTGTTGCATAAATCCCTCATCACTCACTCACTCATGGCTTGACTTCACGAACAAAGATTTGGGAAGCTATCTCACCAATAAGCAGACATTGATCTGCCACTGTTACCTGTCAAAGTCAAATCTGGAAGATTTTGGTGGCTGCACTAGGCCAGCCAAGTATCAGGACTGCTGCTGCCTGCTGTTAACTGGTTTTTGGTGTTAAACTGGGACTGCAGAGGAGCAACCCCTGGCAAAGACAGCTGCATGTGTTCTTGGAGGATAAAAAGAAAACTAGCATAAAAAGACTGCTGCAGCTCCCGAGTAGTAGATGACTTAGGAACACTGAGGGAATTTTCTAGCTAGCAAGAAGCTGCTGCTGCAGATGAAGAAGCATTTGCTTTCAGTTCCCTCTACCCCGCTGTAACTCTAGCCAGCCAGCGAATCAACACAGCAGACATTCAGTGGTACTGGCCCCAGCCCAGCTCTCTGTGCGAGGCTCCTAGCACACCTGTTAAACAGATTCCTTTCACCCAGCTTTCAGCTAACATTTCAGCTGTAGCTGGTGATATGCCTGCTCTGCTACAGTACTATGGCTGCTAGCTACAGTCATCACTCATCATACTTCAGTGATTGCCATGGCACTGGCATGTCAAACCAGGCACAGAGCAGTGTCACTCTGAACCATAAGGAATAAACCACCCAACTAGTGTAATATTAAGTGTACAGGGAATGTGTAGTTGTGTTGAATTTTGCCAGTGCTAAGGAAGGGTGATGACAAGCCCCTCAGTGTGCTGGAATGCAATCTCTACAGGTTTTGCCTTCTGCTTGTTGTGCTCCTTCTGTCCAGGAGCACAAACCTCTCTGCTGTGCCATCCCACCTGAGAACAGTAAGAACTTCATGGCCTGGGTGAAAGCTACAGGCAAGGATGCTGCCCGGTGCTGGCACTGCTCTGCCTTTCTGAACGCTCAGGAAGGGCACCTTGCAATCCACTCTTTTAAATTACTACCAGAAACACCTAGAGGGTCATCTTGCCAGAAGATGCAGAGCTGCAAGTAGGGGAAATGGAGTGCGAGGGTCAAGGCTTCAAAGGAAAAGTACGGCTGACCTGCACCTCCCTTGCTGCTGAGCTGAATTGTTTTGAAGTTTAAGTTTAGAGCCTGGACATAGGAGTCTTTTTAAGCTTATGATGACTTTCTTAAGAAAGGAGGGGAAAGGAGCTACACGGAGCATAGGAGAAGTAGCAGCAGATGCTTGAAAAGACAACACAACCTTCAGCTGCCTTTTGAAAAGTTCATGGTTTATTCTAATTAGTCTTGGTCCAATGTTGTGGTACCAAGAGGATTAAATTGGCTTCTCCAAAGATCTTTGGGTGGTGGCTGTGCACCGCTGGAAAGTGCACTGGGGAGTTGCAGTAGAAAGTTTTCACAGATACAGCGATGGACATTTCCATCTGAACTTCTGGATTAGAATAAGGAGTTCTTTGAAATCTCAAGGAGAAAGAAAAAGTGCAGAGAGGAAGACTTCACACGCAAAGGTAGGATGATTTATTCCATCTCTATAAGCAGTTACATATGTCAGTGTTTGTAAATAATTTTTTATAGTACTGTTCCTGAAGCCAAAGTTGGTCTTGTTTTTCACAAACCTAGAGATACACAATAGCTGTAGTACAAGATCATTCACACTTGGTGATGGGCGAGATTCAGAGCTACTTAAATTTCAGGTATTCCCATCTGAAAACACACTGGAGGCAGAAGTTTCAGAGATTCAGTCTCCAGGAAGCTACAGAGAAGGCATTATCCAGAGTAATTACGAAGCAGCCTTAGACTGCTCTCCTGATCATGATCCAGCTGAGTTCTTGATTCTGCTCCAAGTTAGCAGGGCTGGAACTGGCTCTAAAATGTTTGGTTTGAATGCTTCTTTCTTGCATTATGACCCTTTCTCTCTCTGTGGTTGGTTAGCACAGTGGCTGTTAGCTCACATGGAGAATGCATTGCTTATGTAGGCTTCACTGTGGTGAAATGGAGGTCTTATTCTTTTAGTTAGCAAAGTCATGTGTGAGATGTTTACTCTTAGCAATGCTCAAGGGCAGTGCTAATTTATTTTTGTAGCAGTCTTTTTTAGAAGGAGAAGTTGGTGACAGCCATAATTTATTCATGGTGCTATGCAGCATTGCATAGCGTGTCATACTGGCCTGCAGCAACTGGAAGTAGTTATTTTCTTAGGAAAGTGTAGAGACCAAAACTGATAACACACAGTGACGTACAGGAATCTGCTTATGTTTAGAGAAGATAATGAACATCAGCAATGGGAACTGCAGATGGCTAAGAGTTCTTGTTTTCTTCATGGCTTGTCCTCTTTCAAGGCTCTCCTGATGTGGGTGTGTTTGACTTCATAGAAGATGTTTACAGCAAGTAGAAATCATTTTCATACATTCATGTTGGTGTTCACAGTTAATACAATCGTAGAAATTTGTGTTTAAGGGCCTTCTTCATGATTCCAAAGAAAAGATATGACGATATAACCTATGTCTGCTCTTTAGGGATGAAAGCTCAAAGTCACATCTGCTCTCATTAGGTTGAAATTTGGCTATGCTGAACACATGCCATCATCAGTATCATTTCCATGGTAACACATTGCAACATTATACTATTCAAGTCATGTGACAGAAGGTCAGGCTGAAAAGAAACCTGGGCTGGGAGAAATGAAGCATTTGTGTCTTCAGTGGTATTAATAAGCAAAACAGCTACCAGCAAAGTAAATTGGCTTTTGTATAAATATTCCCTTCCTCAAGCTTGCCTGAATGAAAAACCTGTTCTCTAGGGATTTGTCTATTGGTTTGGTCTGATTGGGGCTATAGGCTGCTTATTCTTCTCCTACATTCTCTCCACAGCTGGACTGCTGGGTTCCCACAGAATTGTTGGGGGGGATCTAGTTTCATTTCACACAGCTTCCATCAAATTAGAGAAAGAAGGTATCTTAAGGAACCAGGCATTCAGCTTCATATAATTTATGAGAGTTAATTTCTCTGTTCAGCTGATGGAATTGCCATCAATTATGTGCTTTATTTTCTTATAAAGTCCCTTCTTCTATTCAAAGAGAGGGGGGAAACCAAAGCTTCAAGACTGAAGGAACATCTGAACAGTTTGAGTTCATATTAACTTTTGAGAACATACAGGCTAAACAAAAATTAATCAGAAAGATAAGAAATTCAAAATTAAGATTGTTGTTCTTATTCATGCAGACCTGAAGTCAGTAAATGTCCTTCTGATTTCAATGGGCTTTATCAAGACTTCCAACAACAATAATGTCCTGAGTCTTCACCGTTACAGACAAGAAAAACCATGAATATCATGATTTGTCGCATACAAACAATTTCTCAGTGAATACAAGCTGAGGATTTGTTATGCCACAGTATGCAAAAAGGTTTTGGAAAATTTACCTAACAACATTAGCATGTTAGTTTTGACATGGAAATCCAAAAACATCATTTGTTGTCCTGACATTGTAAATCCAGGGAGAATCATTTTCAAAAACAATGCTGGCTCAGTTTCTATTTCAAGAATTAATTAGCATACTTCATCTCCTTGAAGGACAGGTTACACTGAAATTGACCAGAGAGAGCAAAACATGCAATGGCATAAAGGGGAAGTTAAGATATCAAAAAACAAGTTTTGGGTCTTTAAAATCCAATCTCTTCCCATAATTTCAAGGGAAATCTTTCGCTTCTACTACAATTTCTTCCTGAAAGAAAGGTGCATGGAAAATTATGGAAAAAGCCGTAATTTACTATGGCTATTTCCACTCTGTATGCATTTTAAAATGCATGAAAATACCCAAAGATGCCCAACAGCCACTGAGACACAACATCCAGGAATATTTGATTTGCAAACCACAGATGTCAAGAAGGCCTCCTTTTGATTTCAGTAGTGACTGGTTTCATAGTGTCCCACTATGACACGTGATGCCAATCAAGATAAAAAGAGTTAATGCTTCTGTATTTCAAACTGGAAAAAAAAAAAAAGAAAGGAAGAAAGAAAGAAAGTGTGGGAGATCTTTCTTACATATGTTGGTATAAAACCACACTTACCCTTTATCAGTCTGCATTTTTTATAAGACGGAATTAACGTCATTCAGCTTTAGAGAAAACTTCATTAATGCTGGGACAGGAGAAAAGTGTTTATTCATTCATTTGTGCAGTCTGTTGTAATTTTTTTAAATATTACTATGCTGTGTGAAAGCTTACCAGACTAAATATGTAAGATAACCAGATGTAAAATGATTAAATAATTTGGGTTGGAAGAGATTTCTGGAAGTCATTTGGTATTTCAACATTCTACTCCTATCAGTTAGGCCAAATTGTTGCAGGTCTTGACCAGTTGAGTTTTTAAGATCAAGGGGAGAGATCCCATAACGTCTCCGAGCCTCTGTTCCAGTGTTTGACTACCCACACTGTGATTTTTTATATTTTTTTAACTTCTTAATATGCAGTCAGGACTTAGCTTGCTGTAGTTTGCATCCATTGTATTACTCTGCTGCGGTGCAAGCCCAAGAGAAGTCTGGCTCTGTCCTCTCCATATGTTCCTGATGGCCTGAAGACTGCCATAAAGTTCCTTCCTAGCCCTCTTGTTCAAACACACTGCAAGCATAAGACTGAGCAGAGCAACTCATATGAGCTCTCTGGTAGGAAAACTTTATGCAAAAAGTATCTAATATGACATCTACTCAGCATTATTTACACGGGAGAAAAAACAGTTTGGAGCAAAGTGTCTCTGTGCCTGGCACCGAGGAGGAACTATAGCTGCCTGCACACAAATGTTTTGCAGCAACAGACAGACAATAAACGGACCAGAGGGGAAATAAGGTACAAGGGAATGGAGCTGTGACCCCATTAACACCTTGTGAATTCACTGAGGAGCAAGATGGTGGCAGATGATCTTACAAGTCATTAGAGTTTTCCTCCTGAAATATTGAATCTGGTTGCCAGGGCTACAAATGGTGTACCCGAGGGAAAAATAGAGGGGCTCTATACATACACAGATATCAGCTGACCCTTCTACCTATATGCCGAAGGTATTACTCACATGACACATCACTAATATGTCTTGGCTTAAATGTGACTAAACTACTCTGTGTAGCTCTACACTGTTAGAGCACTTGTAAGCAAATCTGTAGCCTCCTATTTGAATCGGGCTGTTCACAATAAGGAGGCTTGTAATAAAACTGTCAGTATAACCAGAATCATTAAGACTGTCAGGTTGGTTTTTGTTTCGTTTGTTATTTTTTAACTCTCACATTAGGAAAAATCAGACAGAATTAGTGTCTTGTATCCATAATCAGACTCATTAGACAATTAAACCCACATGGAAGATGGAGAAGAATGCTTTGGAGTGAGACCATGAGGGAAGAGCCTGTGTCAGTCCTTGGGTTTTATTTGCTCTAGCAACTTTTGCAATAATTTAAGGAACATCTCTGGTCAGCAATACATAGGAAGAGAGCTGCTGTCAGCGTCACCTGCGGTATCATATGTTCAGTAGCTATGTGCTTCACTGCTAGCTACAGAGAGAACTGGTTCTTTAGCGCCAAATCAGAGTTCTTCACCTGAATTGCAGTTTCTCCCTGTGTACAAATTCTTTCTTGGATCTGAGTCCAAACAGCAGATGAAACTATGTGCATCTGAGGCTGACAAACAAAATCCTGTTAGCTGAAGGGCAGCCAGTAGGTGAGAAGTTCTCTTTCCTCTGGATGTTTGCACATGACTGCCTTTTTGCAGCACTAAATACTGAGAAGGATTGCCATGAAAAGAGTTGCTGAGCCTAATGTCAAAAAATCTCTTGAGAGAGCTTTTTAGTCATAATAGATCTCATCTTCATGGAATTAAAGAAAGAAAAGGTGAAGAATTAGACCTTGTTCTCCTGCCTCCCTTCACTCCCACCTACAGTTTTTTCTCCTTCATCTTAAGGTTTGTCTTTTCAGCTCAGCTTTTTCTGGAGAAACGTTTTGCAACTCTTATACTTATCTCCACTTTTGCTGAAGTGGACACATTTCCCTGTGCATTGAGCTTGCTTCTTCCCACTACCAAGAGATTTTTCTACATATACTGAAAGTAGATTATTTCCTGCTTTGGTCCTGTTTCCAAAGATTACTAGTACAAGAAACCCAATCTGCTGATAAGAGCTAGGTCCTTAGTTCATTGACAGAATAGACCTCAAAAATTGAGTGCAATAACTTTTGAATACAACTTATGAAGGAACATATAATGAATATAATCCATAAGCCTCAGTTCATTTTGATGCTAGTCACAACTGATACAGAGAAAGTAATTAGTTGAATAGATGCAGGAGAGTTTAGTTAACTTTCTGATCATCGAAGACACTGATCAATGAAGCCCCGCTGGAATCTCCAGGGGTGGATACTTCATTAAGCTGCTTAGCTAAGGCTCATAGAATTGCTTGACTTTTGTTCCTATAAAATTCCAGTAGTCTAAGCTACAACATCCTCCTTTGGCACCTTTGCTTTGCACAGCACTGAAACTCTCTGTATGTCCTCTCTCCATAAAAACGGGAGAAACAGTCCATCCAGCCTGGAGCCCTGAAGCAATGCTGGTCCTCCTGGCTTCTCAGCATGTGGCATTTTTCAGAACCAGAGATAACTGAGGGACAGTGAGATACATCTCCTCTCTAGGAGTTATGTGTCACTGTTCCAGCACTTTATCTCACAGAAGGAAAATACAACTTTAGACCTTACTAATCCCATTGTCTCACTCTTCTTGTTCCTTTTTGGCCCTAGGCATCTCTTAAGGAGTTCAGGCTGTTCCCTCCTCCACACAAGTCCTCCTCTGAATTCTGGAGCAACTTCTCTGTAGCCAAGCTATTTTCCTTCTCCCTTGGCTAATCCTGCAAGTCAATAAAACCGACCTGCCAAGTAACTACATCCTGCTTAGGGGTCCTCTTCTTGGAGCTTCCTCTCCTGCATCTCACCCCTTATATTAACAGAATCACAGAATGGTTTGGATTAGAAAGGACCTTAAGATCATCCAGTTCCAACCCCCCTGCCATGTTTTAGACAGCTGAATTGATACCTGGCTCCTTTGTTCTGGCTTTGGGAAAATTCCACTCCCTGGAGACTGCCCTCAGCATGGACACATGGCCTCAGCCTTCCCATTGCATTACCAATGCTTTCACATAAATGGAAGATGTTTAAGTTAATGACCTTCCATTGTTAACCATGTGTCACCCGCCATGCGCAATTTCAGTTCAAAATGGTGGTAAAAACATGGCCAGGAGGGATAACTGCTTACTTTCAAAGCAGGGTTTCCAGACTGCCAAAGAAAATCCTGCATTGTCAAGCAGAATTAAGAAGTTGAAGCTGTATCCAGATATGCAGCTGTGGCAGTAGACTTTGGTTCACATTCGATTTCAGAGATTTTCTAAATTGACCAAAGGCCACACAATTCAGTTAATAGCTAATAATCTATATATGTAGCTTAAAAAAGGTTTTAAACAAATAGCTGCATGAAGCTGATGAAGCATCTTGAAAGTTAATTAGGTTTCTGTCTTCAAAGCTGACTTTTTTTGTATGCTGGTACACCATAGCTGGAAAGTATCTTGAAAACCCTTTCATATCTTCCATAGTTAAATAAATATTAGGGCTTTCAAGGCTATTTGAGACTGAGATAACCAAGGTACAGTTGGAGAGCACTTTGGAATTTACTTATTAAATTTCATCAAGTTCAATTCTCTCTACTGTACTCAGTTCCTCCTTTCACCTCTTTTTTTTTTTTTTTTTTTTTTTTTTTTTTT
>NDXB01004881.1:94051-105154 GCA_002631895.1 Agapornis roseicollis | reverse complement strand
TTTTTGTTTATTTATGTCTCTTTTTTTTTTTTTTTTTTTTTTTTTTTTTTTTTTTCCCTTAGATTAATCTTTTGGATAAACTTTTAGGTCATAAATTTAAGAGCAAACAATACAAAATCTCCACCGTGGTGGTTTTTTTTTCAAAATGCATAGCACTGGTCAAATGATGCTGTCATTGAAATAAGCAGTAAAATGTCCAGCAACTGCAATAGAAGCAAAAGTAAGCCAACACAGAGTCTTTATTAAAACCCCACCTTTATTACTTTAAAAAGAAGTGGAAGTTTAAAAGGACTAACTAAGGAGATTCAATGCTCAAATCCTATTGTAATTCAATAGGAATGGGGCGCCAAATTCCCTTAGGCTGCTTTGCAAATTCTCTCTCACAATGGTTGCCAATCTGGCTCCCATAATGAGCCAGTCATTCTATAATGTCAGAGGGTCAAGGTGATTGCTGGGCGGTGATACCTGGCCATAGCTGAAATAATGCAATACTGTGGAAGTGTTGTGTTTTCATCTCTGTGGGTCTGTGAAATAAAGTCATATGGATGAGGTCAGAATGGATTAAAAATGACCCAGCTGGAGGGAGGAGAGGATGGAGCTGGTTGTTATGTTTAAGAATACCATTAGATATCTTCAGGATTCTTCACCTCCACCTCTAGGACCTTCTGAGCCCTACAGAGAGAAAGGACAAAGGACTTAAAAGCAAGAACACAGTGGCTTAAAGAACTTGTTTAAAATATCACCTGAAAGATCAAATGCTTTATGGTCTCTCCAGATCAAGTAAAGCAAAGCTGCAACTCCTTCCTCAGCTATCCATCCCTTAAGCACACAAGCCAAGAGATGTCTAACCTTCCTCTGCCCCTTCCATCAGGCTGGAAAAAGTATTCCTGCTGCTCCAGTAGCGATTTGGAAAGCTATGTCCAGGAATGTCAGAACCTCCACTCCATGCTGAGACCTCCTACACCAGCAGAGGCCCTTGTTTTGGTCATGCAGTGTTTGCAGCGATGCTTGTCATTCAGAATCTGGTGTGCCAGCTCCCTCTAATGCTCTGTGTGTATGTAAGAATGCTCATCTAGGATAGCAGAGGTATAAAACTACGCTGGGGAAAACAAGGTCATCTGATTTCATACACAAAGTTTTAGTTTCTCTAAAGGGAAAGGCCCACAAGGGGTCTCACATTGGCATCAGTGGAGAAGTCATTTTTAATGAGGTTTATTAATATTTCCTTCCACTTCAAAAAAAGAGCCTTCTCCCAAAAATTCTAGAACAATCAACTTACCCCTCTTTCCCCTGACTGTCAAAACTGGTCAGCTTCATGGGCTGAACCAAGCATTTTATATGGTTTCTTTCATTTGGTTTAATTAACTCCACATGGGCTTGGATCCTCAGAGAATTTTTACTATACAAGCCAAAAGGAATACATAGTTTTGATAACTCAGTGTTTTAAACAGTTGGACTAATTCTTGCGTTAGATTAACTTTTTAGCTAAAAACTACCTACCAGAGACCAGGGGAAAGAACCCAACAGTGCCTCGAGAGATCATGGACAGGCACATTGTTTTTCGGTAAAAACTGCTGGCAAACAAATATTTGGGGTTCCTTCTTCATCAAGGTAGTGAGGGGTAGCTGTTAAGAGGTAGACAGGAATGAGGATACTTCAATTCTTCTCTTTAGTTTTGTTGCTGCAGAAGTAGGCTTTTTGAATGAATATGATGACCTCCCACCCAGTATCTGTTTTCCTTTTTGTCCTCAGGCTATTAAAAGCTTCTGTGCATGCAAGTATTCCAAATCAGCTTCATGGAGGAATATCTTTATTCCGAGTAAGCATTCTTTTTCATAGTTTAACCCACTTTGAAAGCAGCAAGGCATTCCTAACTGTAAAAGCGAAGGAACCAGTGTGTGTGTTTCACCTAAGTCCACAAAACGTGAGTGGCAGATCCTTCATCCTCTGCTTTCTGAATGGGAAGAGCAAACAATCACTGCCTCCTGTCCACAGTCACACAACAGAGAAGACTGCAGGTGGTAAAAAAATAATTCCTACTCTAAGGCTTTAGGATCGTGACCAATTACATAGAGTACCTTTTTTGCATCAGGTTGTTGGTAAAGGTACACTCCTCTCCTGTGGTGCAGATAGAAGTAGGCATAAAGCAAAAAGACCTCATGGGCAGGGTGACTTCTCCCACAGCTTACATCTAAATTTTCCTGAAATATCTGTGATCATGCAAAAGGAGTCTAATAGGCAGCAAATGAAGTCATGCAGTCAGCAGAAATAAAATGTCCCAAGGCCTTGTAGTTGTCTGTCCTTTTACCTGCGTATTTTGTCAGATCTTCCAGACACTATAAACATCTTATATAAATTCCTTCAAAGGTACTGTAGTCAGTGAGCCACAGACCCTCAGTGACGTGATCATGTAATTAATAGTTAGTTATAGTCATATACTATTTTACCAGTAATTTTAGATTTTCTGTTACAATGCCAAATGTATGTGTGTGTATATGTATATATATATACATATACACTGTTACATTATGCTTTGTTGTTCATGTTATTCTCCAGAAATGCCAAAGAGAATATAAAAATATGCTTCAAGTAATTCAAAACTGAAACTAGGACTCTTAATTCATCTATGTCATTGGAGGACAAGTAAGTAAACTCTTAGACAAGAGTGAAATGTACACTTGTCATGTGGGCTTTTTCAGGGGAAAATGCAGTTCTTCAGAAATAAACCTCTGATGATGAACAAAGGCAGCTTCTCTTCTTTAGTTTTTGTGTTTGATACCATGTAAATGATAAAAAATATTAACCTGACAATGCTGCTTTCTGGGCAAGGACTACTTAAATTTCTTACTTTCAGTATTACCAGATATTTCCTATCAGCAATGTCACCAAGCTTAAATTGTTATATGTTTTAAGATACAAATAATCCACACTGACCTTGCCTAGTCCTGTTTTCTAGTGTCAGTAATCTTCTCTGAAGGTCTGCTGTTGCAGTTAAGTAGATATACCCATTAATTCTCCGGAAAGTCTGAGTAACCCACCTTTCATGAGTTCCCTCCAGAAGGCTTTCTTGTCCGTCATCCTCCGCAGCCACTCAAACATACAGACAACATCACAACCTTATTTTCTGGTAGTTCAGCACTTTGGCAGTGTAACTGAGAGAAAGGAACTGAAATGCATATGGGAACAAGGAGGTCTCATTACCTTGATCATAAACTTGACTGGGAGTGTCCACTGCAGTTATCAAGCATAAGCACAAAACATATGTGATCAGAGCTTTAAGCAAAAGCATTGAAAATATGTAGAGATTTTCTTAATCATCTTTTGTTCTTGACAATTTGTTTACTTGTACTTCTCATGGATGTTACAGCACACAAAGACAAGCACAATCACTTATTCTGTTTCTTTCAGCTAAGGTGATCCAAGGGGTCTATCCCAATAATTTCCCTATTAAATCCATAACCTGAACTGTAGCTTAGCCTTTTGGAAAGAAGAAACCAGCAAATTCCTAGAACAGTGATTCTCCTGATGTCTTTCCTTGTATTTCTCCTCTAATTTTGTCAAGCTTCATGTCCCACTCCTGCAGTGTTGCTCTTTGCTTTCTCTGCCATGTAAAAGTAAGTGTCAGAAACAGGTGGATTGTGATAGATGTACAGGCTTGCCTACTTGCTTTTGCACATGGTTGAAACTGTCATGATGCCGCATTTCTTCTGAGTACTTGTGCCTCCATACACCTGCTTTTCTCAATATATTTATTTTGCTGCTTATGGCAAATTTCCATCTTTACAGGCACAGGGAAGAGGGGAAATAATCCTAGAGATTATCTATGTCTTTCTTAGACCACTTCATTCAAGTATCTTCTGGTTTGTCAAGTAAAGGCTTAAATGCACATCTTTTCCTGCTCACCAGCTTGCAAACCCTTTCTCTCTTTCTGTCCCCTATGAGGGGAGATATTTGCAGAAGGCTGAACAGCTTCAACAGAAAAAAAACAAGACCATAATTTGATGAACATTCCCTTATACTGTAAAGGACAGCTTGTTCATACTTTGCCCTTCACCTTTCATTCCTGCCCGGTCAGTTGTAGTAGGATAAGTTGGTCGCAGCTGGATAGAATGAAGAAAACATTTTTCATTAAAAACATCCTCTCTTTTTCCTTTTTTCTTTTTTATCCTTAAACCCATAAGCAATTATAGTAGTACATCTGGGGAAGCACCTAGGAGGGAGATGGGAGCTACAGAAAGGTGGGTTGAGTAACGCTAGCATTACCATTGAAAGAAATGTAAATTGAACTGTGGCTTCAGATAGCTCGACCTTAACACCCCATAGCACTGTGGATATACCACTGTCCCAGGGATTTACAGGAGAGAGTAAAGTTATTTATTCCTCCATTTGGACTCCTGAGCCTATGCACCCCAACAGAAAACAAAGCCCCAAAGTGAGAACAAACAATCCTTTCTTGGTTTGGAAAATGTGACAGAAACCCTGAAATTTCAGGTAACATGTTTTGGACTGAACAGAATGTTTCTTTCAACCTGGAGAGTTTTTCTTCTTTTCTCTTGAGTTACAGAAAGGCAGCTATGTTATCAAACAGATATGCTACTCTGCGCTCAGCAAGCCTGCCTGCCCTGAACTCCTCCAGGTCCCGTCAAATGAAGAGTAGACACAGAGTGAAAATTATTGGCTCAGTGAACATCACTCAGATCAGACCTGACATCCACCTGTGTCAGAGAAGTCTAATGTTACAAAGCTGAAGCAGAATCCTGGCAGTCTGTGGCTTTGAATTAACCAAAATGCATCTGGAATGACCAAATTGCAGTGCTAATACACAAACACAACACAAATTTTTGCCTTCCAAAGGAACTGTGGTGATTAGAAAGAAATGTCATTCTACCAGTTATTCACCTGAAACAGTGGGCATCCCCTCCATTGCTTCCCAAAGCAGGAGCATCCCTTTAGCAGGATTAGTGCTTGTAATTTTATCCTGAATGCAGACAGAGAGGAAGGAAATGTTGCCTTTTCACTAGATGTAGAAAAGGGTACTTGATTATGTTAGGACAATCCTTACTTCTTCCTGTAAAGTTGTTTAGCTCTGAATTTGGTTGGTTTTTGTTTTGTTTTGTTTTGCTTTGTTTGGTTTTGTTCCCCCTTCTCTCCTCAACCAAAGGGACAAGCCTTAGCAATCATGCAGCCTCTTTTTTTTTATCTACAAACAAAACGAAAACACATACACTAAACACCACTGTGTTACACGCTTTCCAAGGACTTTGCAAACACCTTCTCTGGGGAAGGCTTTGGCACTATTCCTGAATCGGAGGCAAAGTGTAGTTTTTAACACAGAGCTGGCTCTTGAGTGAAAACAGTATACTGTTTCTCTCTGTCAATGTGCACCATTTCCATGCCTCTCCTGAGGCTGCTGGCAGAGTTAGGATCAGCTCATTGCCTCTTTCCCTGCCTAGCAGATTCAAGGGACAAAGAGCCATGCTGCCCTCTACCAAATGGGCTGCAAATGCCACAATCTGGCTCGAACAGATGAGTCTGTAGGGGCCACATTCAGGCACTAGACAACGCTTTTGAATGGTTAAGATACATGTTCCTGCACGTCTTTTTACTGTGAAATTGAAAGTAGTCAAAAGTACATTGTTCTGTGACACAGGTCACTTATCAATGATGATGTATACATAAGATGGAATATGCAGAACAATACCTATTATTACGTGTAATAAAAGTCCCAGATGATTGGTTGTCTGCTGTCCTTGTGCCATCAGCAATGCTGAAACAAAACCAGAAATTCTTGCTGAATAAATAAAAACAAGAAGAAATTCAGATGAAAACAATCACCAAAGAGCAGTTTCCCTGATATGAACTGCTTATTGACAGTTATTTTTAGATAGGGACATCCCAAGCTCAATCCATTTGACTCTCAGCAGATGCTTCCCACATCAAATGGATTGAGCTTATGTTAGAGGCAATGAAACCTCCCACCAGCACCGCTCCAAGCTGGCTCATGGCCCATCATGAGCCATTCCTCCTCTTCCACTTGCTTCTTTAATTCAGACTTGACAACCTTGGTTGCAGATTTAAATCCAACTACAGGACAACTACTAATAAGCCAACAAATGCTGAGGATGAGAATTCTCAGCGAATTTAAAGCTGAGGGATGATTGCCAAGGAAATTTGGCTCTCATTCCCCTGTTGCTTTGATGCCCTTGCTTTCCATTCTCACAGCCTAAGAAAACACTTCTTCCCTCCTCTTTGCTCTCACCCTAATCTCCCCAGGTATAAGCAGTGGAGGAGATGAAGTCCTCTTTCAACAGCTGCCCAAGCCTGCCTCTCCTCACTTGTCAGCCAATTCTTCCTGCCTTTTAATGATTCTGGCAACATCTCACTCTCCACAGCTTGTTTCCCACCACTGCTGCCAGCCTGGAGAGCAGGCTGGACCCTGGGTGGAACAGTACAGGCTGCACTGGGCCCAAGACTTGCAGGTCCTGGCCACATGGCAGAAGCGCCATTGATGGATGGACAAGGCAGTGCAGCACCCTTCCAAATGCACCATATCACATCTCTTCTTGAGAGACAGTGTCCACCCTTCCTGTAAAATTCACACAACAGGAAAAAATTAGAAAGTCCAGAGCACAGCAAAGAGGAAAACCCTAAATCAGTAACAATTCTGCCCTCTAGAGTAGGAATTTTCAGGTGACTGTAAGCATTTACAGTTTGGGTCACAAGAACATAAATTCAGTCAATAATTTTGGCTGGGGAAGTAGATGAGGGAAGGTTTGGGTTTTTTTTAATTTGGGGTGTTGTGTGTTGCAAGACTATGTTCCAGCAATTTAATTACATTTGGGGTTTTTGATTGGGTTCCTGCACCCACTTTCCAAAGGCCTGAAATAATTTGTTTTAACAGTCCAGGAAGAAACTGGTGGATCTTTTGGTTGAAAGAAGTGAACATCACTTAAAATATTGACCTAAATTAAAAAGAAGGAAGAAGCCACACCAAAGATTTCTAAAATCCAAAAAGTTACACAAAACCTTTCTGTTCAAGGCAAATCAAGCACTCTGGGTTGAAGCAGTCTAAAATTTGGGTTTCCATTTGCTGTCTAGTATTAAAAAACAAACTCTCAGAAAAAGCTATTGGATTTGGACCAAAGTTTTTTCCTTCCAGTTTTTCACCCAGTGTTTGACAAGCTTTATTAGCTAGTGTGGTTCCCACACCACCAAAAAAGATTTTGGACATCTTGCAGTGAGCTAAAGATTTCCCATATCCTGATCTCTGTACACCCAAGGATTTAGGGGATGGCAGCTACTCTTGTTCACAGAAGCCAGTTATCATGTAAATACTAGCCTGGGGGTAGCATTGGACAGGTCTCCATCTAGAGGACTCATCTGTAAAACATATCTAAATTATGGCTACGTCTTTTACTATGAAGGTTTTATTCTCCTCCTCCCCATGCTGATCGCAAAACTCTCTTCAGTCTCAATGGAAGCAGGATTACCCTCCCAACATTTCAGTAACCAACTGGGCCAGCTTGTACTCTGTTTTCTGGCACTGGAGGGAGTGTTTCATAACCATGCATCACTGTAAACTATACTAAAGAGGATCCTCCTCCCTCCCTTTCTCCTTTTCTATTTCCTCAAGCAACATAGCTGCTGACAGCCACACCAGGGACATGGCTGGCAAGCAGTGGGAGATGCTATTTCACTGCCAATCAGTGACTAGATGAGTGTGTGTTTGTTTCTGCTTACTTCCCATGAAATATTATCGATCTGAGTGTGCCATCAAAGAGCTGGAACTGCCAGCTGTGAAGCCTAAAAACCAACTGCAGGAATTGCAAGGCTATTTGAAGAATTCACCTTTTCTCTCCCTGTGAAATGGGATACCAGGCCAGTTGTGCAGCAATATGGATCAATTCTCCTTTATTCTGAGGGAAGCTGGCTCCTTGGCAGGAGTTTTGCTGGCATTGCTGAAAGCTGCAGTTTGACTGGTGCAAGTTGACAAGTCTTCACTTCTGCTGTTCTACTGCAGCTGATCTCTGATCCTGCTGAATCTCCCTCTGCTTCCTGCTGGAGAATAATTCCTTCAAACACCTCCCACTGCACAGACCAAACAGACCACCAAAAGCCAGCCATTTGAGGAAATAATACCTAACTCTGATGGAAAGCTTCAGGTCTAACCTATCTCTATGCTAAAAACACACACTACACTGCTTCAAGATTGAGCTGCCCTCTTATGTACAAAGACCCTGCTCCAGCAAAGCACTTTAGCTCCTGAGTACTTGTCTCCTCCTATGCTTTGAATCATTTACAGTGTCTTAAGAGTGTTGCTGGATCAGAGCCTTTCTGGAAAAGCACCTTTTCCTTAGCTAGCCCTGTTTTCAGACCCCTTATTTATTTATAATTTATTTAGAGATTGCCTTTCTTTGCTAATTTTCTTTTCTCTTTTCTGCTTTGAATCGTATATTGCCATTGGTTCTTCAGACCTTAATTCCAATGATTTCAGGGTAGCTGGGAGGACTGCACAGCCATTTCACCATGTGCTACATCTGCTGATGTAAAAGACAGAGTACAACAGCCCCCATATTACCTCTTCTCTAGCAGTAAACTCACACCTGTTTTAAAAATTTAATGAGGTCAAGCTTACAGCCTTTGATAATGAACCGAGGTGGATCCTTGTCAATGTGGATGAAGATGAAGCAGGGGAGAAGCAGCTCTGAATGGACACCAAGACTGTTTTGAATGTTAGGGCTGGCTTTGAGCAACACAGGCTTGTCCTCTTGTCCCAACTCTCCTGCAGTGAGCCTGTGCATATGACATATCTGAGACACTGGAATCAAGTGGTGGAAATGCGTGCCTTTTTCACACTCTTCCACAATCTGGCTGTGGAATGAGTTCCACCATTGAAATATAGGATATCCAGCCTTGCTAGCAGCTGCACCTTAGGGAACAGATTCATACCAAGTTTATGTGGTCACTGAGCAGACCTTGAGTGAGAGGCAGCTCTTGCTCCAATGCATTTGTGGTTTGCACAGATAAGACAGAGGAGAGGAAAGAGAATTGAAATGGCTTGTGAAAGGTCATATGGCACCCTGTGCCTGATGCTTGTGAAAAACGCAGGAATACACACAGGTATGTGCTCCCAGGGATGTTTCTTTGCCTGACCTTTCCCTCCCTCCATGCCTTTCTGCCCTCTCACAGGATCATTTCTATTCTGGGTGCTCACCAGCTAGTCTTTTTTTCCTTCCTCTCCCTCTTCTCTGTGTTTCACAACCTTTCCAAAGCAGAGCTCACGCACAGCAAGGAGAAGAATCAGTAAGAATCCCGTGACGTGGGGCACAAGGAAGCAAGGTGTTTTCATTCTGTGCCACATGTGACAGTCAAATGCTGCTGATGATCTGCTCCAGAGATTGTTAATGGCCATGTGAAGGTCTGGATGGTAATCTGAGGGATCTAAAGCATGTAAGGAAAGAAAAATAGAAAAAATAAAGAAACTCAAGTCTTTGTCTATTTTTGTCTCATGTCAACATTTATTTTCTTGCTCTGACACCTCAGCTTTGTAGCAGAACTTAGTAGCTTGTATTTCTGGAACTTGTATTTGTTGAACAAAACTGTCATGAGGGAAGGTGCTACTCCAGCACCAAATGCACTGCCAAAGCAGCAGCCCTTAAAGTGAAGTTTATAATGAAGTCCAGCCAGGGTGCTACTGCCAGATCAAGCTCCTCATGGTGCTCTGTGGCTGGTAAAACTGAAGGACACAGATAAGAATTTCTGCAATTAATTGTTTTCGCAAGGCCCTGTTTTGCCAAACCATGGCACCAGGTTAACTCCAGCAAGAACTGAAGAAGAAATCCAAAAAGTGGTAAGGATTTTATACTGTAGTCAAATAGGTGCACTCTCTATGGAAATTCCCTGATTTACATCAGCCCCAGATCTCTTCTATAACAAAGCATTCCTGGTGTCATGACACAATGCTCCTACAAAGACAAGCAGTCCCTTCTGTTTACATAGCAGTTCAAATAGGGTACCCAGAAAAAAGAACCCACCTCAGCTTCTGATAAATGAGGTGTGAGAAGCTACATAATGTCATATCACAGCACAAGCTGGAAAGTGATCTTACTCTGCAAATTCTTCTATTTCCCTTTGCTGTGTATGAGGGTCTTTGTACTGATGATGGAGGCCACAGTTCCATTTCCAACATATTACACCTTCTTTTAAATTTGCCCAGCTATGTGAAAGGAACAAAATCATGGGCTTTGAAGCAATCTTTTTTAATATATATTTCACTACCAATAAAGCTGCAGCTTTTGCAAACCAGGGAAGGATAATAATCCCAGAAAAATATTAAATTTAAAAACTACAACAACAAGAAAAACCCCATATAAACGATTCTTAACGTCTGTCTTTGTTTTTGCAAGTCCTGAATACATTCTACTGTTGTACAGCTCTATAAATTATCATACAGTCCTCATTGCCACACAGAGGATCTGGCAATCATCAAAAAACAAAATCACAAAATCACCTTTGCGATTTTACCTTCACCATATCTGTAGTTAAATCAATAATTTGCAAGCAGCTTCTGACTGTCTTTTCTGATTTTTCCTCTACATTTGGAAATTCCAGTGAAATCAATTTGATTTCTTAATAAATTTGAATTTTTCTCAGGATCCATCCCAGGACCAATAAGGTTTTAAAAGTGAAAGCATACACAACACGGTTCTACACATGTCTAAACTGTAAAATGATGCATTTTTTCATAACATGCTTTTTGCGTATATAGTAGCATACAGTGTTGAATGTTATAAAACTATTATTCATTCACAAAGTGGGCATTTCTGGTACACAAGCAGGCTTAGAAATTGATGAAAATAACAGTTCTGAAACTTTTCCTTCCAAACTCCTTAAGACTTTTGTTCTTTCTTTTTTAAAAAAAAGAAAAATTGTTTTTAAAATGACATGATTCCAACCATTCAAATAAAAAGCAGAAATATGTCCTTGTTGGTTTTTCTTTTTGTTGCTGTTGGTTTTTTCTTTTTTTTCTCTTTTTTTTTTTTTTTTTTTTTTTTTTTTTTTTTTTTTTTTTTTTTTTTTTTTTTTATTTTTTTTTTTTTGTTT
>NDXB01004881.1:80251-94003 GCA_002631895.1 Agapornis roseicollis | reverse complement strand
TTTTTTTTTTGTTTTTTTTTTTTTTTTTTTTTTTTTTTTTTTTTTTTTTTTTTTTTTTTTTTTTTTTTTTTTTTTTTATAAATCTGTGTTTCATTTTTACATTCTGTAACAGAAGTTCCTAGGATCATGGTCTTGGTGTTCAATGCTTCACACATTGGGGTCCCAGTCTCTTGCAGGCCTTTATCATCTACTAAAGTAGGTGCTGAATAAATGTAATATCATACTAGTGATTTTTTGTGTGTTGCCAGAGAACAGTTAGAGGTCAGGCTTGCCATCTAGAGGTGCTGAGCTTCTCTGTGAATGTAGCTGTCCATTATCCACACTAAAGGCCTTTATATTTGCCAACTATACTTACATTTCTACTTCCATAGCCAGTTATATACAAAGATGATTGCACTAAAAGCAATATCCATATCACTAGCAGACTAGTCAAGCACCAAGACTCCAGTGTTGCATTCAGTGCTCTGACCCAAAGGCTCTATAGTCCTTGGGTATCGATAGCGAAGGCACTTAACTATGATTTGTATTCTTTTAGACAGGAAACAGTGCACTTGCTCAGAGACAGCCTAGTCCACAGGCAGCCTTTTTCCTGGTTGGTGTGGCTCCCACCTGCCTTGTTCACCTACCAGCAGTACACCAGTATACTCCCCTCATCCTTGTTTTCCAGCCCCCATCTTCTATCTTTCTATCTACACAGCCAGTGGAGTTGTTCCCTAAATGGACAGAAGTTTGTAAATATTTTGCCCAAGCTACATTCTTCAATCATGTCTAACTGTGGTTCCTTCAGCACATTAAATTTCTCTTGCTCCAGAAGCAGCTGTTCTGGAAGGAAGCATAAAATTGGCTTTATCTGTTAAGTTTGATTATTACCGGTCATGGCACCACACTTTACAGCGTGGTATCATTAAATATCCAGAAGTACACAATCCTATGTTAAATGCACATTTTTACAGAAGTTTTATCTTTTATGTAGTGCAGTGATGACTCAGCTGATCAATGCCTTGCCCGTTACACTTTTATTTAGGAACTGATCTACTCCTTGAGTTGTTTTCCAGTGTATGCATTCACCTATGGTCTTCATTCATATTGAGACAATCCAACTGTCTGATTAGATACACATGAATAAGTAAAATCAGGATTGTCCTTTTCACATCTTGTCCCAGGTACAAAATAAAGCTAGCTGGAAGGATGTTAAGGGATCATGCAAGTTTACCTCCTACAGTGTATTGTACTAGGAAGGTATTAATTTTTTTTGTTATTTTATATGTTCATCTTGAGGTTTCAGATGATCTTTTAAAAATATGAAAGTGTAGCCAACATAATATTTACCATGCTTGTATACCTTCCTAGCCTTAGGCCTTCCAAGAAGATGAGATGTGACATTTCATGATGCATGTATTAATTTCAACTTCAGAAAGAAAAAGAATACTTCTGAACAAATAAGTAAATAAATACAAATAAATACAGGTTTGATGGGAAGTCACATCATTCTGTTGAAGTAATGTTGCCTTTTCAGAGGTTTCACTGGCAACTGGTTGATGTATTACACTGTTCAGGGAGAAATATTTGGGGAAAAAAAATTCAAACATAATAAGCTACAACTCTAGCGGCTGCCTTTACAATGGTCAAATCATCTGCTGACAGAGATTTCATCAATCAGCAGCCCTTACTGAGGATTTCTGGATTGAAGACTTATATACATTACTGTGGGTTTCTCCATATGAGGGGAAGAACCTGACAAAACTATTCCATTTTATCTCTGTTCCAGGAAAATGGGCCAATTCTCAGCTGCAATACTTTGGAGAATTTCCTGTCTGGTAGTTCAGAAACTGCCAAAAGCAGGGCATATAAGCCAGAAAGTACACTGCTGTCATTGGCCCAAACAAACAAACAGTGATCCCCAACAGAAAATAATCCTCCCCAAAATAAAAATAGCTCTAAAAGATCAACAAAAACAAAAATGGACTAGATTTTAAATGAGAGCTTGTGTTTTACATATCATGTAGCTAGACATAGTTTCTGGAAACAGTCCAGCTCAGCCCACTTTTCTCCACCATCTGTCAGCAGTAGGTTTGCTTACTGCAAGAGCTTAGAGGCAACACGTAAAAAGGAGTGTTAGACAATCAAAGGCTTGATGATGTAATGTGCTAACACTTGGCTGTTGTGAGAAAAAGAGGAGGAGGAGGATAACACATTACAGAGAACGAGGTCATTCACCTTTAGGCTGAATTCTCTGGCTCTTATCAGTTTGTACTGAGACCCTGACATTATTTAAACATGCAGCTGGAAGTGTTTATTTTAGACGTAGGCCAAAGAGATTTGGGATGGTGATTTAGACGTAAGCTATGGCCCCAGGTTTAGATCTGCCAACAGGCCAAGGCACATCCTAGAGAACTGAAAACTTCTGAGATCATGAGATTAGTCACAAAGCTGGGGACCACCAGAAGATGACCTGGCTAAGAGTTTCATGCCCTTTTCCATATTGCAAGAAAAGCTGGAGCAGGGGCTTCCAGCATTCTTGTATCAGCCCCAGCTATAGAAGAACACCTCTACCAAAAGCCATTTCCTCTTACTTTTGCTGTGGGTCTACAGCAAAGACCAAAATGCTAAGAATCTGCTCAGCTCTCGATTCCCTTGCCTTAAATGGGCGTACCAATTCATGAGAATGAAGCTGAGTGAGGAGAAGGCAGTCTAGGCCCTCAGACACCTCACTTGGATCCAGAACACTGAACGATGTTTGTAAGATTCTGGTTTGCTCCTCCAAGAAGGACTTGGGAAAAAGGATCTACTCTCCAGGCAAAAAAAGATTACAGTGTAAAACTACACCCCTTGTAAAATGGAAAAGTATTTGTATCTCATAGCCTAGTCTTGACTGAGGATTTATTGATTCCTCAAAAATTCCATTCTGAAAGGCATGCTATCAGAATGAAACTTGAAACTGCTGCATGCATGATGTATCTCAGATGCAGGAAATTAGGAAGCTGTAAATGCACGCTACAAACAGAAGGATGCCTACTGAACTTGTGATGCCAACTGTAGTATTTGGTCTTATTTGTGCTATTGTAAAGGCTTCTTTGAGAAATGTGCTTCTCATCTGGTCTTGAGCAGCAGGCAAAAGGATTTCTTCAGCTCACTTTGAACAGGGCTATGCTGGAATGAGCTCAGTCCAGTCTAGTTAGACTGGCTGCTAAAATTACAGCCAGTTTGGGAACTGGCTATTAAAAACTCTTGAGTGAGCTGTGTTTCCTCCTGATGCTCATTTCTTGTCTGCTGGGAAAGCCTTTGCTTGGTCCAGCAAACAGCTCTTAATTTTCCTCCTCCCTCACCCACACTGCTTTGGCTTGATTCCAAAGTTGCTGCTGCCTTGCATGGATCTGATGCTCATCTCTGGATCCACCACATCTACCAGCCTCACCTCTGGCCTTCAGTGGAAGGTGAAGAAGCCCTGCTTTCAAAGATTACTTTCTGTCTTTTCCAGTGAACAGATGCAGAACAAGGAGCTCCTCCTGTCCCACTATACCAGACAGTGTCTGAGGGAGAGCAAGGACAGTGGCTTTGTACGTTCTTGCTTCTTGGCAGAAAAGACTATTTGTAGGTTTACTTAATCTTCCTGTGGATTTGCACCATTGGGCATGAAAGCAGAGCCCAGCCCCAGAAGCCATAGACTACCACAGGTATTCCGACTGCAGTATGAGTAGGGGCATGGATCAGCACCTGTGGATTGATTATAGATTTTGATGTGGTGCCGTGCCTAGGATCCATGCCAGCAAATATCCTTATAAAAAGTGTGGACAAAATTTACTGCATACCTTCTGTAATGAGCTTTAAAATCACAACACTTTCCTTGGTTTTGGTTGGTTTTTTTGTTTGTTTTAAAAAAATGGTACGAGGGCAAATTCATCTTTAGATCAAAGTTATAAAGCCTCAAGAATCCATCTGAAACTTATAAACTCTCAATTTCGTTTTACATTTAGATAATTAAAAAATACCAAACTATATATATATTTTAATTGGGATTTTAAAAATGACTCCCAGTCACATACCTTGTAAACTAAGTTTCATTGAGCAGTAAAGTTTATAAAGCTCATTTAAACAGCCCTTGAAAACAGTTTTTTTATTAAACGAAACACTGACAAACTAGTGAATATTGTAATCAGGTAGAAACTGCTGCCTGAGGAAAAGAAAAAATCTATATTTAAAAAAAATATTTAAAGTACTTTGTTTCCATTAATATATGCTGTTATTTTGTCATAACCTACAAAAGCAATCGTGACAAGCGACTAGAACACAGAAATGTGGTTTCGCTGTTGAATTCTAACAGTTCAAGAAATCCCAAAATATTTGTGGCTGGTTGCCTCTGGACACACTCATACAGCAGGCACGATGGCTCTACTGAGCAAACACTGTTCTGGAAACTTCCAGTCAGCTTTTTGAGGGATATATAATGACTCTGTCTCTTTTGTCATCCAGTAGCAAAGCACTTACCACAATCTTAAAGAATGCTCAGAAATGCTGAGGGAAAGAAGCACACCTCAGTGTCAGCCCCTTTGCACCTCTGAACACAGCCCAAAAGCACAGGGTACTCCAGTACAGCACTGAAGCAGAAATGAGCCTAGCCCAGTCCATGTGCTACCAACATCATCGCTTGAACTACCTGATGAGCTTAATCCTGCTGTTCCTGGGGTTGACACAGATTCCTCAGTGCACAGGAGGAACAAACCTCCTGCCCCAGGCTGTACTTATGGCCAGCTCCGCAGGACCTGAACCTCCTCCAGAAGTGCTTTTCTTCTGGCTAGAACTAGTCAACAATTCCCAACATGTTTTCATAAAGCCAAAGATAAAGCACCCCATAAATACAGTCATACGGTTGAAAAAAGTTGAACTGCTTTACCACAGTGTGGTATATGTCTGTATTGTGCTTTGCAATTCAAGAGAGGTTCAACAACTGTTGTCTCTGTTCCTACGTAGCTTTCAGTCCCTACCAAATTTCCCTTAGCTTGACATATTCTACACAAAAGTGCTGGGATCTGTGAGATCTGGAATAGAGCCAAATATAATTTTGTTGTAAAGTGGGAGACAGAGACATGCAAGATTCATACACAGATTTCTAAACTGTGCTGCTTAAGTGGCAGAAGGAAAACCTAAGTGCTTGCTGTAAGTTGAGCCAGAACAGTCATAATTTTTACTATTTATTTCCAGCATTTTCAACATTTTGAATTTTAATTCCTTTAATTTATTTTTTAAAAGCATTATCACAGCTTGTGTGTATGAGCATAAAACTGGATATATCCGGGGAACTACCCAAGAAGCCAGCAGAGGAGTAATGGCTTGTATCTCTCAAGAATCCTAGCTGCAACGCTTACATGATTTGCAAGACATGCTGTTTCACTGTAACCATTATGCAGCCACCTAAGGATTCCTTAAAACTACTTAATTGCTGTATTAATCTAGACTAGTGAAGAATTTTCAAACATTCATTAATGTCTATTGTGAAAAAATCATCATTGTGTCCCTGGTCACAAAACAATGAAGTGAATGAAAAGACTAACCTTGTTCTGACAGAATGGGTAAGGGAGGAGTGAGGGGCAATGGTCACTGAACATTGAAAAATTAAAATGGAATTGCTCAAAAATGCACACAAATCACAGAATCACAGGATGGTTAGGGCTGAAGGGACTTTAAAGCTCATCCAGGGGTTTTTTTGACCTTTGCCATGGTCCGGCACACCATTCACCAGACCAGGCTGCTCAAAGCCCCATCCAACCTGGCCTTGTGGAATGTCAAGGATGGGTTATTCATGCTCTGGGCACCCCATTCCAATGTCTCACCACTCTCATAGTAAAGAACTTCTTCTTAATATCTAATCTAAATCTTTCACAAAGTACTGTTGTAATATGCAAAAATGTGAGGGACAAAAATAGGTTGGTCCTTCTAGAACCTTCAAGCCTCTTGCAGGCAAAGTCACAAACCAATGTTAGCATGACCATGAACAAACAGAAACTTAGCCAATCAGCAGAAAAAAAGGTACAAAGTTTTCTGATGGATTTTACATGTGAAATGGTGCTCACTTGACACTATGTGACTTTCTCCAGCTGGTTGTTTTGAGTACTAGCCCAATTCTGACCACTGGGATTTGCAGCAATAAGAATTTGTTCATGCTACAGACCCTATGCTGTTGTCGCTTCCAAGCATAGACAGCAACAGGAAGATTTTTTTTGTTAGTGTTGCTACACTACTTCTTCAAAGGATGCAGGCTGAGCCAACAAAACCTGTTCACTGTCAGTATGGCTATATCTATTTGGGAAGTATCCTGGAATAATGGTAGGAATGAAAGAGAGAGACTTTATCTGCTGAAATACTGTAGAGGAGATGAGGTGTATGTGGAAGAGTGGCAAAAGAGAGTAAGTCAGGTTAGGTAGTAAGTTTCAGATTAAAATAGGCTAAATGAGAATTGTTGAGTTATTTTACACAGATTGCATCAGGCAGCTCATAATCCTCATCACTGTACATTATCTGTATATCAAGATAGATTAAAATAATTTCCATGTTCCTTAGTCTGTTCTCAAATAGTATCCTTGAGTAAAATGCAGACTTCAGTCAAATCAAAAGCTGTGGCCAAGAGGATTTCCTCCTCTAGATACAGTGAATCTTCTGGAGAGCAAAGTATAATGAAAACTGAATCAGATTCTCTAGAACTAGCTGAGGAAAGACCACATAAATAGCTTCCAAAATAACTGCTGAACTGTGTCATCTACCCTTAGAGATTATTGCATCTCAGGAGTTTTAATTTAGTGCTATAAATATAAGAGGCCATGTTCAAACTGTGACTGCATACTTTGCACTGTTTTAATCCCAGCAGTGCTGTCCTCCTGGGGAAGTACTCCTGATCTACGTGGCTGCAAAGCATGGGCATGGCTGCAATGATAGGTAACTTTAAAGTCCTCTCAGAAGACTCAGAGAGACAGACAGAAAGGAAGGCAGCTGCTCCAGCGTAGTGAAACTTACACAAAATAAAGTCCAAGGGAAATGTTTAGAAATCAAAATCTATCACCTCTCTGTTCTGGAGGAAATCAAGGTTCTGTGGGCAATGTTAAATAGAGAGTCTGTAGCAGGAAGCATCTCAGCAGCTTTGCCAGATGGGTCCTTAGGTGAATGTCTTGGTGCTGGGTCATATGTTACAGTAAATCCAGGGCTGAACTCAGTGGGAATCAACTGTGGTTAGGGTCTTCTTATGATACTGTGATCTACGTAACAGCAAAGGGATACATTGGCAAGCCGAGGCATATCTCATATGGCAATTGTAAGCATGTATTTTGAAAGGCCAGTGGTTGAAATTACCAAGGACCCCTACTCTGCTGACTGTATAAACATGCACAGATGCCACAGATCCATGCTGGTATTTACTCCTGCAGTAATTTATTGTAGAGATGACAAATGCTGGGGAAAAGTTGCATATAATTTAGAGTTGATCTGAAAATACAGAAGTGTGTTGTTGACCAACTTGTTCTTCCAGGTGTGACAGTTTAATATGTTTTCCTGGTTGCCTTGCTGTGCACTGTAAACTGAAATGTGACTGCATGAATACATTCTTGATGTCTTGTTGAAGAGGGGGAGCCTCAAAGACTTCTCAGACATTTGCTACAGCAGCAGGAAGATGATTTAGTTTTCAGGTGATTGTAACAGTCTGAATGAGATGGCAGTCTCATGCCATCTCATACTGATTGTTTATTCTGATACTGTAAATAAACCTGGGGCTGTGAGGCACATTTTGGCCTGCTATGGCTGGTGCTTGCTGATGGCTGCTCAACTATGTTAATCAAAGGTGGCACCAGTAAAGCTGCTATCATTACAGTGCATTTACATTGGAGTAACTGTGGTCAGAGCATGCATTAAAATGATATTACACATAAAATATATTTTAATACGTAACATGAAATATGTCAAATACATATGTTGCATTACATGTATAACAGTATAAATCTAATTCACTATAGTACTGGATACTGTGCATATGCATTGTCACAGTAATGATCTTGAAAGAGACTTAGAGCTAATTTCTTTCTTTTGGTTTGAATTTATCAATAAACACACCTTTGGTTTCCAGAAGCAACTACCCAGAGGCAAGGTGGAGGACCAGCAGAGAAGGCTAGATGGAAAAGCAACGGCAGTTACGTGGCATTCATCACTTTCCCAACCTGTGTTGGCTGTTGGGACCCCTCCCTGCCTCCTCTCCGTATCCCCTCTTCTCATGTAGTCATTCTTGGTCTGTGGGTGTGACTTGGTGCCCTCATGGCCACCTCAAGAACATAGGTTTTCACCAAGTTAACAACAGCATGGGAAGAAGTTTGAAGGCACAGGGGCGAGTATGTGCTATGGTAGTCAGCGGGAGCTGGATGGATATCAAACTTATGTGCCCTTGTGATCCTTGTCTGAATAAAGAAAACACTTTGGGCATATCCACAAATACTTTGCGCTGTCCATACTTTGTGAAGACTGTGAGCCATTGAGACAGCATGAACAGAGCACCATGCCCAAACTAATAAGCCCTGTGGGGATAACAGTGGCAGACAAAAATGACCATGTGATGAGTGCAATAGGGTGGGCTCATGCTCTGCTAATTTACAGTGTAAGCAGAGCAAGCTGAGGTCTGCAAGTTATGCACTATGCATATGTTTGTCATCTTCTGTGGTTTGGGGAAGCCTGAATGAGCCATACAGGGTGCTGAAAGTGCAGAAACAAGAGGACTACAGCCATGTGCAGAGCCTTGCTGAGATATTTTATCCAATTTACAGCCCTTTGCTGCCTTATTCCTGTTTCTGTCAGCACAAAGGAGAAGAGAACCAAACCTTTCATTCCAGAGATTTTTAAGCCCGGAAGAAGACTGGTAGGGGAGGAGAAAGAAAAAAAGATTTTTGAGGGGAAGGGAAGGAGAGGGAAGCTAAAACCAGCTGGTTTGCTGTGAATGCAGGGACACGGGGTGAGAAGTGGCGGGGCATGGTCAAAGGGAAAGCTGTGCACATAGCTCCACTTGAAGTGGAGGAGAAGGCAGCTCAGCAGCACTTGCTGCTCCAGTTAAATGTCAGTGAGGTAACTTCCACCAAAAGAATGCCTCCTGAGGGGGGAGAAAACAAGCAGAATGTCAGGACCAGCTGGCAGCTTGAGAAAAACAACCGTACAATTAAACAGTACCACTGGGAGCACTGGATGGCTGCCCCTGCCTCCTCATCGTCACTATTCAAGGCCTGTCAAAAGAATAATAAAAGGTGCTATAAAGAGAAGACAAATCTCAGGCAGTCAGAGCGGCAATGGGACTGGCCAGAAGGAATAGCGGTCAGAGCTGGATTCCTAAAGCTGCGTGAGCATATAGGGGCTTCCAGAAGTAGCTGGCTTTACAGACATGCTTTCTGTCTCCAAAGGTGACAAGGCAAAGGGAGGGCCTGCTCATGACCTCACACCATGCAGGGGTCAGGCCCTTCCACTGATCAAAAATGCATGACAATCGGGCTGTCCCTTTGTTTCCTTGTGGTTTTCATCTGTCACAGCACTGAAGAAATGCCAGAGGACAGGACTGTGCCTGTCAGACCCCTAGTCTGGAAACCCTCATGTAGCAGTCTCAGCCAGGTCCCAATCTTCCTCCACCTCGGCACCTCCCTCCTAGTGCTGATACTACGATGCTATCCCGACATAACAGCATGTGCCATCACGAGAGGCACCTCACAAGTGTTACTTACAGAAGCCCTTCATTTTAAATCACCTGATCCGTAAAAGTTACCTGCTTAGTCTTGAGAGGAGCCAGAGATGAAATTTCACCCAGGCACAGAGATAATTTTCACTGTCTCCAAAACAGGAATCCTTGAGAAGAACAGAATCCTCCAAGCAATAAAGGCTAGGAAGGAAATCGTTTTTGAAGGCCAGAAGCCTATTCTTTCCAGATTTAGGCACAGTGATAAACATCAAAAGGAAACAATGGATACCCACTTCTGCAGGTGTTTCCTTCATACTTAACTGCTCCCCTCCAGCCTGTTGGGAATACTGTTCTTGCCTATTGTTTGGTAAATTCCAAGAATCATATTTATATCCATTATGTGAAGGATTGTGTGCTGGGTTTAAATTCCCCTGTGCATGGCTAAAATATTGTGCCAACTGGAACACTTGGGAAGCCAAACCCCAGACCAAAGCTCTAGGACTCAAAGCCACAGCACAGTTTAGGGTACCATCATGTTCCTCTAGCCTGAAAATGGAAAACAGCAAGTGTTTGCCTTCACACACCTTTTGTTTTCCAGTATTAGAAAGCATTTCTTCCCACCCATCTCTACCACGCCAATAACAAGACCTGCACTACAGTGCTGCGACTGACCTAAAAGAGCATGCCAGTAATAAATGCCAGAAGAGCATGCCAGAAGTTTTCCAAACAAAAAGGTGGTGGAACAAATAAGAATGATGGCTAAACATCTCAGGAAGATGAGCTCATCCATTTGATGATCCCTACTCCTGGAATTTTCTGTCTCCACCTTTACATGGCAGAGGTGAATGAGACGGAAGGACAATTTCTGGAAACAAAAGTCAGATGAGCAAATGTTTGAGGGGCATCAAACTTGGCACATTGGTGCATACACGCCACAAGGTTAAACAACATCTTGGTATGCGTCATTTTCTGTTTATGTGTTACACATATAATAGCTATTTTAAAGTAGCTTTAACATGGCATCACTTTAAATTCTTCACAGTGTAAGAAATACATAAGTATTGTAGTTTTCAGATAGGGAAACTGAGTCATTAAGAGATAACAAATGTTTCCAAAGTAGCATGGCATGACAACAGCAGAGCTGGAAAAATACAGTTGTCAAGTCTCAGTGAAGCATTTTGTTATCACAAATTGCTTCTACATGTGCATGGGCACTAGTGCACACAGTATGTCCTGAAGCCCTAATGGAAGAAATAATTTCCTAATGTAGTTGGAGTTTGTTAAGACACCACAGAATCTAGATCTGCAGTTTCCACCTTCTGAGATCTGTAATGTACAGCTTGGTTATGCTGTATACTAAAATGACAAAAGAACCATCTATCCACAGTTAGAAAATTAATTTATAACAACACAAATTCCAATAAAAAAACCCTGGACTTCAGTCTCTAAGTCTAGCAAACTTGAACTTTCAGCAGCAGCAAACTCAGTTCAAGTATTACTTGTTCTCTAAGAAAGCACACCAGTTATCTGTAAGTTGAAGTCAGTGCCCATCTTTGCAGATATTAGTACACCCATAAAAGCACAATCCGCGCTGCTAACTCACTCTCCCAATATACCCACTTTTATATATATATTTTTAAAGTGTATTGGAAACGAAGACATTCAGCTACGGCTCTCACACAGAAAGTCTATAGCAGAGAAGTTCTCCAAAATATGGTCTTTCATGGCCCAGAACTGTTTCTGTGATGAGTATCAATAAGCCTTCTATGGCAGTCCTACCAGAAGGAAGAAAAATGCAAATTCACCATCCCTACTACTTGCCATTTACTCTGGCACCCACAGTTGACAGTGGGAGACATTGTTGACACTGTTAACAAGACCCCCCGATCACCCAAAAACTCACTTCCAACTGAAGACAAAAAAAAAAATCCTAAAGAAAAACAACTTGCTAAGTAAAAGTTGTTTTTGTTGCAAGCAATGATGGAAAAACTATGGGCTTCCACCTAAGGAAAACTGTTTGGTTCACAGATCTTTTCACCAGCTCCCTGATTACAACATACCTTTCTCCTAACCTGTGCTGAAACTGATTTCTACCGAAGTGTTTTTGTGTATTGGTTATATTCTGCATTTCTGATGTGGCAAAAGATAAAGGACAACATGTATTAGCAGAAGGAAACTAGTTATTATTTATAGAGTTCTTATAGTGCTCATCACTGTTGCCTCTGATCGCTTCCAGGACATTAATGACTTTACCATCATGACACCCCATGGAAGTCAGTCAAAAGTAATGTCCTCATTGCTGGGACACTGAGCAAAGGCCACAGGGTCAAACCTCAGCTGGAAATGGGAACATATCCCCAGTTCTTTGGAACTCCTCTCCTTTGTGCCATGCAAAAGACTGGTCTTCTCTACCCTCCCACCCCACCCTCACCCCTGCTTTTCCAAGCATTTTACATGTCAGCCTCATGAAAACAGACAGTGTCCTTAATTTTAACACGCAGGTCCCATCAAGCACAATAAGATCATTCACAGTGCTTGGAGTGAAGCAGGTGGGTGAGCCTTTCTGAGTTGACTATGTCATTTGGCATGAGCTCTCTGTTGCTTCATGGAGCTGAAACAAGATGTGTGAGGAAGAGTGACTTGTTTACAGCATCCCAAAAATTAATAACCATACTGGAAAATCTTTCTAGATATACACATACCAAGTCCTGAAGCATGACACACACTTTGATTCATGTGCAACACGCGCTCTCCGATACGTAAAATTCTCAGTGGCCTGGGTTTTGTCAGCCTGTTGCTTCTGCTGAAACATATGTTGGTCTATTGAGGGAGCTGTGTGATGAGCAATTTCAAAAATGTCCCAATTTGGAAATGTAGCTGCAGACACTGTTTTAGAGGAAGTGCTGTGTGATTGAAAGCTGAAGCTGCACCATGCAGTTCAAATTAGATCTGGACATTGTGTGCACTGTCAGCTTCGAGAACTCTTCACATGCTTGCCAGCAGTTTATAGGAAATATGGGCATGAGCCACAAACAACATCTAGTCATCCAGCTCCTATTTAGTTTTAATCAGACAAACACCTTGAAACAGAAAGGGAGGGAACCTTGAATTTCAACAGGGAACACACAGAAGAGCCGGGCTGGAAGGAATGAGAGAACAGCTTATTCCTGAGTAATCTCTGCTCTTCACGTGATCCACAGCCTGCTGATCTCAGATAGTTCTGGGGAGAGTAGAAACTAAAACTAGCAGCCTGCATGTTGTTTGGAGGAGTGAAATAAAACAATTAGTTTGGAACCAGCTACTTTCTCATAACCTCACTTGTTTCATTCACCAGCTGTTTTTCTGAGGGGTGGTGAAGTAATAAAACACACCCGCGATTACCCTTTCATTCCTTCTCAAATCTTTTCAGCCTTTTTTGAAGTTGCAGAAGTGCATGAAAATCCAGTTGCATTCAGGGTCTGATCCAGCACCCATTGCCCACAGCAGGCTTTGAATAGCATCATGGGCCTGGGTTTGCAGAAAGCTGGATTCAGAAAGGCGCTTAATCACATTAGCTGAAGTCCTGCTGCTTTCACTGCAAACTTTTTTCCATCGTGCTTGTTAAAGATGAGGGTGTTGTGAGCAATTTTCCCTTCACTGCATATGTTTAAGTTCAGCACAGCAAAGAAGGCTCAAGCTGAGCTGAGGCCCAGTTGATTCCAATGGGATTAAGCATTTGTTTACAGGCAGGCATGTGTGTAAGCACCTTCCTGAATTACAGCCTTACATCTACTCAGGTTGAAATGATTGTGCTTGTGCTGTGCTGAAACAGGGCTTTATTGTCCTTTGAACTGAAGGCTATATGCCTGAGAGTCTTCTTCCCTCTGCTTTGATGGTTTCACTGAAGGACGCTGTGGGTTTCTACAGTAAATCTGGCTTCATGCAAGTCACAACATTTTTCTTCCATGGGTTGCTGTGGAGTTAAGATTCAGTTTCACCTGCACAAGACCATGATAAAATTTAAGGTTGACTAGCATGACTGCTCCTTCATGTAGTAGATTTTATATATAGTATTAAAAAAAAAAAAA
>NDXB01004881.1:69338-80056 GCA_002631895.1 Agapornis roseicollis | reverse complement strand
ACTTAATTTAAAAAAAGACCCCCCCCCCCCTTTACCCTTTTTTTCTTTTTTTTTTTTTTTGTGTGAGCAACCGTCATTTGATAAGGCATTTTAATTGAAAGTATAGATCAGCTGTGCTTTCATGACTACACTGGCCTTCTACCAATTACATGTAAATTATACAATTACATGTAAATCATGGAATATAATAGCACGGACCACCTATCATCATACAAACGCGTTCCATAGCCCACTTTTCTGGTGGAACACAAAGATGCCAAAGCAAATCAGAAAAAGATAAAAGAAAAAAAAAAGAACACAAAGATTATAATGATAATAATTAAAAAAAAAAAAACAAAAAAAAAAAAAAAAACAAAAAAAAAAAAAAAAACAAAAAAAAAAAAAAAAACAAAAAAAAAAAAAAAAACAAAAAAAAAAAAAAAAACAAAAAAAAAAAAAAAAACAAAAAAAAAAAAAAACCAAACCACAAAACAAAACCAAAAACCAACCAAACAACAGAATGAGAAGTACTTACTTGAAGCCTGCTGAAATGCAGACTGAGTCCAGGGAGATCCCGTCTCCTGATTTCAATGGGAAAAGGATTAGGTCCTTCTTTCCTATGCATGGAAACCAGATAGCTGAGGCTGTTTGCTTTTGCTGTTCTCAGCAGTTGAATCTAATTCAGCCAAACCAAAACTGTACCCGTTTTTGTAAGTCTTTGACTAGCAGACACCAATGAAGTTTAGTCCTCCCTCAACCCCTTAGACTCAAGTTAGCAGCAGCAAATACAAACAGCTGGTATGAAGTAGAAAACTGCATCCCAAAGAAAAAGCCAAGCAATATATTTAGACATGTATGTGAACACATCATTCTTAGTGGGGACTATGCATGTCCAAAGCATAGTGCTCACTGAAGAAGCCTAGACCCTTTGCCCAGGCTGATTGCCTGATAGTGGGAAGGTTCTTGAGAGATGCAAAGTTAATACAATGCAACCTACATGCAACCAGAGGGACAGCTGTCCCTTTTCTTCCCCAGGGTTCTCTGATGCTCTCCCTCCATGTGAGACCTTTGGGATATGCATGGGGCCAATCAACAGCAGCACTATCTTCTGCAGCAGCATGACATCCCAAACCAGATAAGACAAGTACTGCACAAGAGCCTGACAGACACCCAGAAGAAAACAGACCTCAGCTCAGTGTTCGAGTAAAAATGAAAGGACAAGTGCAAAGCAGGTGGGGACCACAAGTACATAGATTTAGGGCTCTGACTCATGACTGCAGATGGATTTAGCTGGGTTAGCTAAGGCAGCCGCTGCCTCAGCTGTTTGTTCCAGTCCTCTGCCAAAGGATATTCTTGGCTGTCTGAAGGGGATGGAGACCCACTTGTCTTCATGGACCCATGGACCAAAGGTCCATTGCAGAGGCTGCAGCAGCTCAGGAGCAAGTGTATCTCCTGCTCAGCCTCTTGGTTCTTCACATCTGCCAGCAGGGAGCCAGGGCACTACAGGAGGGCAGATGCCCATAGCTGGATGTGCAAACCCTTGTTAAAATGCTATCAGGATCACAATGCATCTCTAATGAAAGATGGTGTTTAAGATATGTTATTCCCTTTTAGAGGTTGGTAGCAGAATTTCTCTGAGGATTTTTGAAACTAATGACTTTGGGGGAATACAGGTTTTGGTATCCTGCTCACAACACCCAAAATGCTTTTCTAAAATAGGTCAAATGCTCGATACATTATGAAAATAACTCACTGTAAGCTCTAAAATGATCATCAGTGTTCCCCTCTGTGTTAAGTGGTACCCTGAACGTGTAGACTACTACTTCCATGTAATAATTGCATGAACTGCAGAAGAGTGACACCAAAATGTGGCTATCTCCACACAGAGGTAGCACAATTTATCTCAAAGGCTGTACCTGCAGGGACAAAAGTGGTGGAGAAAGTTGGCCATTCAAATGAGTCAGAGATGCTTAGTGCTCTGCCCTAACATGTGCTTTGAGGTGATGCAGCACCTCCCTTTAACAGGGCTCCCCTCTGAAGATGCAGATGAAAAGAGGTCTCCATCAGATGTGGAGAGGTCAGCAGCCTATGTCATGATTTTGTGCTTCTGTGTTGGTTCAGGCTTGGTGTTTAGGATGCCTGCCATTCTCCAGCATGCCCTGCAGGCTCCCTAGCAGGATCTCAGCAGGTTTTGAGATGTAGAGCTAGCAGTCTGCCAGCAGATACCTTTAAAGTGAATATGGGTACATCTACATCAGCCAGTGACAGCAGGGTGGACATACCTTGCAGCTAGCTAATTCAAACGCTTCATTATCTGAGGTGTTGGCAAGACTTTTTAGGGCCTTCACTGCATTTTCCTTAACTAATCAAGCTGAAGGCTAGGCATAGACCTCACTGCCAAGGCAGAGTACTGAGTGTCCCAGACAATGCCTCCTTCTGGGTAACCCCGCCAGCTTTGCTAATAGGGAGAGTCTAGAGTGATGAATGCTATGTTATTGGCTGAAACTTTTTAGACATGCTGAATTCTCTCAACATGATCTCCTAACAGAAGAGAACAGAATACAAGCAGGCTTGTACTCTCCTGCTAATGCACTTGTGAAGAAACACAAAGCCCCAAGAAAGTATGCCTGCTGATTCCTCGCCCTCCTTACCAACTCTGAGCTCAGTGCTGACAGAGTTTGCTGAGATGTTGGGAAATAACGTGTTTTTGGAACACTAAAACTATCATTGCCTCTGATTAAAACAATCCAGCTCCCAGTTTGGTATAGTCATGATCACACACTGTTCTAAACATATATTCCAGCCTCTCTACTTATGTTCCCAGTTTCATATCTGAAACCCATGATTTCACAGAGGTCACTTGTGCACCTTGAGTGAAGCAACATAAAATTACCTCTGAAGTTGGTCTGGAAATAATCTTCCCCCTCTTTCTCTTTGCATGTTTGTACGAGTGTGTGTTTGCACGTGTGTATGTTCTT
This sequence comes from Agapornis roseicollis, assembly GCA_002631895.1. Classification (NCBI taxonomy): domain Eukaryota; kingdom Metazoa; phylum Chordata; class Aves; order Psittaciformes; family Psittacidae; genus Agapornis; species Agapornis roseicollis. Next base: position 77,099 of record NDXB01004881.1, on the reverse strand, counting down.
GAGTTGACATCTATTAAAGACTGATCTCATTTGTGTCAAACATGCCACCTACAGGGAGCATTTTGGAGCAGTCAACTTACAGGAGATAGATAAAAAAGAAGAAGAGGTAATGAATATGGAGTGTAAATGCCTTAGCAAAGTAATGGAGACATGTACTAACAGCAAGTGAAATTTGACCTTCTGGCTGAAAACCTGATAGCGAACCAATTGGAGAACTTTAGAAAATTGGATCAGCCTCAATGGGCACAGAGTAAACATTGGGAGTGCAATACAGTCTTATTAAACATAATGCACATTTAATGCATAATTTTATTGCAACCAATTTCATGCTACTGCCTTAAATGAGTCTGGGCCTACTTCCACTGTAGCAGTCCACTACCATTAGTGCCTCTTAAAAGAACTGCAAGGCCAGTAAACTATCACTGGTCTGATTTCTCCCCTAGCCCATACTTTCTGCTTCATAAACTCTCCCAGCTCCCACAGCTTGTAGTGAGATCTTGTCTTCCTTCAGTACGCAGCTTTTGAAACACTAAACTGTTTTGGCAAGTCTTCACAGATGGGAATGTTACTACATTTCCATTTTATGCTGGTGCGGTAAAGCAGTGAACCTTTGCAGCTATAGATCAGTAGGCTGAATCCCAGCCTTACAACAGGAGTTCCTGTAACCTATACAATCAGCCTGGTGCTGAAGATTTCTCAAGCACAGCAGGCAAAATCCTATTTTTCTAAGTGACAGCAATAGTGTTTGCCCTCTGACAGGAACAAGGAATAAGGAAAACAAATGATGCTGAGTGCTAAGAAAGTGAGCAGCCCCCCTCACACACTGATGGAGTATGGCTGGATTAACACATAAGAAACTGCAAAGAATGAACAGTAAGTAAGTGCTTAATTTATACTACCAGAGTACAGAAATCCACACCCTGACTTTACAATCACTGCTTGCTGAGATCTTTGCAGGCTTCAACTTTGTCACCTGCGTCTTGCAGAAACACCAGCAGTTTAAGAGATGTTTCTGCATCAGCCTGGGACTTCCCAGGTGTAAGAGACATCCTACATATAGTTGAGCTTGGATTTTCAAAACCCTTGAGTTTCAAGAGTGTTTGAGTCCAGAAATCTGATCTGAGTCCATCCCTAGATCTTGCATCAGTCCTTTATGATTTATCACAGTACGTTGTTAATAACATCTGCACAACATTGTTACTGGAGCTCTCTGCAGGGGTCCTGTTTGCTAGGCACCATGCACATATGTACACAAGTGATATCTCTTGCCCTGACAAGCTTTAGGATTTCAGCTGTTATCAAAATGCAGTGCAAGGGTGATACACACAGAGGAGTGGAAGAGACCACTGCTGTTGTCACCAAGTGGTATGACAGCATGAATCAAGCCTTTAGTACTAGTGAAATCACCTGAATTTCAAGCACTTCCCCCTGTGATCACAACACATGGACTCACTTCATCATCTGTAGCCATACAGCCACAGAACTGAAGTTTTTCTGAAAATAGACTCAAATACTGTGACATTCTTTATTCAAATTCTATGTATGGAAACTGAGGAGGGTTAGAAAGACTATGGGAGTCCTGACATCAGGGTCTTCTGGAACATACAGAAGTCCATTAGTTCATGCTGAAAACACAGAATGCTTCTACTGATGTTACACCACAAAGTGTAATCTCTGCTGTCCCATTCAGTGCAAGAAATTTCAAGACATGTCAGAACTGGACCTACTGTTTTGACACCCACAAAATAATCAGGCTTTCTTGTGGCTTTGTGGCATATTAAACTTTAAAGACATTGGTGGATAGAGCAAACTGGTTGCATTTTCTATACATGCTTACCTTGAACTTCACCTGGTCACCTAGGTGGCATAAGAAACCTATGTAGAGAAGCTCAACTGTGGGGCACTTTAAAGCATGTGTATGTTTTCCATTAAAAAGAAGAAAAACTAAACATAAGTGATGTTTTTCACATTTACAGAATGATGAATTATTGAAAAGGACTTTAAATATAACGTCTTTGTTGCCGTTTACTCTGAATGAAATTATGAAGATATGTAATCTGACTGTGAACATACTTAAAAAAAGCTAGAGTCATGCAGTTTTACACCACATTTAAAACAAAAAATGGTACAAAAATCTTAATAATCTTTAAATAGCATTTAATTAGCAACCCAGCAACATTTACAATGGTAATATGTGAATAATTCTGAACGGAAAGACAAAATACTTGAGCATCAGTCTCATCAGGATTTGTTGATTGGGAAGAAATGTAAGTTAAAACAACTAAAAAGCCTTATAATGCTGCCATGTTAGCTTGTGGGATTAACAGCTGGTGGGCTGGATGTAGCCTCTAACCTCATTTTATATGTCCATGCAGATGTTATTTTGAGAAGACGGACAGGCAGTAAACTGGAAAGTGAAAGTCTGGACTTTTACCGCGGGATGTACAAATGGGTAGTCCACCAACATTAGGAGCAAAAGGCTTGTTTGGCATTCCATAAAGGAAGCATTCATTATCCCTGGTTGATGTCAGCCTACATTTTAAGAAGATAAAAGGTGCCCAGAAAGACAATTGCTGTCCTATTTACACACATGTAAATGCATATACCTAACTTTATTTGCATTTTCCCAGAACATGCATGCAGGCAGACACACAGCTGTACAGAGGCAGGCAAGACAAGGTTTAAACTCCTCACCTGAGAACTTCTTGGCTTTTCCACAATGAAATGTTAGGAGCAAGGATGCTTGAAAGCTCTCTGAGGCTTCTCACAGAGAGGATGCTCTGAAACCTAGAGTGCTGGAGGCAAGTGCATACCTCCGGCTTGTAACTGTGGCTACTCACCCACAAATGAGGCTTGCTTGGGCACCTCCCAGACCAGAAAGGCTTACGCCTTTTTAAGATTGCCAGATGAAGTACAGTGCCTATGTCTGAATAAAATTACCCATCTTTGTAGAAGACCTTGTGGAAAACTGCTAGCAGATTTGATGTCACTCACCTCCATTTGGAATGAAATCTGGAAATTACCTATGAAACAAAGTTTTCTGAAAATACTATTTCAGAAATATCAAACTGACCTTGCTGAAGACAACATTTGCCAGTTGAAGTGATATGTTTAAACAGTCAAGCTAGGTGTAGATAGAGCAGAAAATATTTCCACATTTGAAATCTTTTCTTTAAGTTTGAAATTCTTCAAAGCTTATGCTTGAAATACTTCAAACAACTTCCCTGAGCCAAATCAGATATGTATCTGTTAGGCCATCTCTGACAGAAAAGTTAATTGGAAGCTATAAACTTTTTCTTACTCATGTCCTGAGACTATCACAGCTGCAGTAAAGCTGCCCACCCCCCTAATAGGAATGCTTCTTTTTGGTCTTATGGTTTTATGTTATGACCACTAGAAAGATGGATAGCTTAAAAAAAAAAAATCAAAAAAAAATCAATGAAATCTTTCAAGGTTTTCATAGCAACCTCTTCCAAAATAAAAGTAATTCTAATGCAAAATTATTAACAGAATATGCGGGTTTTTTTTTTTTTCATAAAGGTTTAAATTACTACACCAATACCCTATTGCTGGACAGATACATTAATAACCTATTGCTTTTAACAATGAGTGGTTAAATCAGCTTCTACTGGTGTGTATCTCACTTGTCATTTATTACATTCATTGTTATTTCTTTTGCATTCCATAATTTCTGGAGAAAGTTGCCTCCATTGGTCTAAAAAATAATTTAAGAAAAACAAATTGTCACAGTTTCGCATTTTGACAAAGGCTTTCACTGTGTCTTGTTTTATTCTGAAAACACAAATCAATAGAAATTAATGCTTGTAAAAGAGTAGTGCACACTGAAAAATTAAATGGTTATGTCCTATGGAAAACTTATGAAACTTCAACAGGGTATGAAGTTAAAGAGACAGGTGTGTTTTCAAGGAAGACTTACATCCTTACTGAGAGAGAAGAGCATAGTGAGGATGACTGCACCTCAGGCTTTCAGCCAGGATCTGAATCTTTCTTTCCATGTTGTGCTATCTCGTGTTCAGGCAAATTGTCTGAGACAAGGCAATGATAATTCAACATAATGAAAAAAACATAAACTGTTAGATAAGAAATGCTGGGATAAAGGGAGGATTATGCTTTACACCAGGCCGAGACTCTGAACTTTTATGTTTTTCTACAAAAAGTAACCAGAAATCTCATAACTATTTTTGCACTTTTCTAATTTCTATTCCAATTTACTGTAAGCCTGGTGTGATAAGACCAAAAATGTATTTTAGCTGTGGGCAGGTTTTAAGACTATATTGTTCTAAACCCTGAAAATCAGGATACTTGATAGAAACTGTGATAAACCCCAAAGTCTGACTGTATTAGCAGGGGCTGCTATCACATAGACAATTTAATAAAGATTTCAAATGTTCCTTCTGTGTACCAAAGCCATTATTCACTGCTAAAGGACTAAATCACAAAAAGTCTCAGAAGGCTTTAATTTAGAAACATATATATATAAAAAATATACCTCTAAACCAATCAAGAAATTTAATACCAGAAACTAAATTCCGTCTGTCTTTGGTCTGTCTCTTGCTTTAAAATACAAAACTCAAAAATAACTGTGGCTGTTTAAACACATCTGCCATACTGGAGCAGTAGATCAAATTCTCTATGCAAAGCAAACAATAAGGGCTGTCCATTATAGAAGACACGGTCCAGCAACTCAATAAGTACATGCAGGAAGAGGAGGTTCTGTTCCTAGTCTCACAACAAGCTCATTGAGTATTTGGTAGCAAATTAATTTTTCTCTTCAAGCTCATTTTTCTCCTTTCACTCTGCTGTGAACTTCTTGGGGCCAGGCTGTGTTTGCGGGCTCAGTTGTGGAGGAACAGATCTACCAGCTCCCTGGAAATGCTGGAGAAGAAATGGGAAGTCTCTGTTCAGACATACATCAGCCACTTTCATAATGCTCTTCCGCTCTGCGTTTCCCCCCTCCTACTCACCGGTTTCTTGTCAACACCACAGCAAGGTGGTGGTGTGGTGGTGGAGGCATATGTACATCCGAGTTTGAGATAGAAATTGTTAATAGAAAAAAAAACCAAAATAAACAGTGAATGTGATTTCCAGAAGTTCAGGTTGAATGTTATGAAATTTCAGCTGTAGGGATTCCCCCTGCTTAGGAAAAAGCCCTGAGCCAAGTACTCAAGTCCTATGGTGTTTGCAAAGGATAAAGGGGAAAAGAATTTCATCCCAGGAAAGCTGCATTGATGGGCTGCAACCATGTCACCATGAAAACATAAAAATGGGGTGGCCACAAAGAACACCAGGCAGCTTTCTCTCTGGTTTTACCCTACAATTGGCTTTTCTGCCACTTGAGAGAAATAAGGATGCAAAAAAGGAGGAAGAGATGAAAGGATGAAAAGAAAACCAACCAACCATAAGCTCTGCAACCTGGGTGTGGTTCAAGAGTTCAAGAGTCATATCCCCATAGTTTAGTGGTTCTGGAAGGACAAGTTAATAAACCCGTGGTTTTATACCAAGTGTCCCTTGACTGAGTGTTAGTAACTCCAAGCTTCTCTGCCTGGAAGAAATTAATTTGATGTTCCTAGCTTATTTCATACTAGTCAATAATTAATTTCATGAAACATCCTGACCATTCTCAATGAAGTTGACAATATTTGCTATCTCTTCTCAGGAGCACAGGACCATCCAAGTTCTTTGTTTTGCTTCCCCACATGGAGGTGGCAGAAACAGCCATCACCCAGGCAGTTGTGACAGCCTTGTCTGCTTGCTTCTCATGCTGTGACACACAAGCAGTGCGAAGCAGCTTGTGAAAGGAAGGGAAAACAACCTGCAGCAGAGGTGGGACCCTCCAGATCCAAGGGCAAGTGTGGATTTCCACCACAGGATTTGGCCCACTTACCCAGCATGGAGAAAGACACCAAAACACAGATCCCCTGGATGGCTGGAGCTCAAGTCACCATTTGCCTGTCTGGAGCAGGATAATTTGTCAGACACCAGCTGCTGTGAGCCTGTCCTCTTGGGCACACTTGTTATTGTGTTACAGCCTGCCTAAAGAATGTGGGATGTTGCAGAAGGGAAAATGATTGCAATCTCGTTTGCACAAATAATCTGAGGACTTCTTTATGTGAGAGACTCTACCATGCATGGTATGTTCATAAAGCAATAGCTAGGAGGGAAAAGAGGGGTGCAGGAAAAAAAAGAAGGAGAAGAAGCAGCGGCAGCAATAAAAAGCAGGCTGGCGATGCTGGGGAAGTGCTTCTGTGACCACACAATGAGATTTAAGACCTTATGGAAGTGGTCCCCCACTCAGTCACTCCTTTGCCTCGTCTCCTCTGTCCCTGAAAGAGTTACTCGGGAGGATTTCAAGGGTAGGTTTCTAGAGCGACACCATGTCTAATTATGTACAAGACGGAATGAAAAGGTGTAGGCCTGTCTTTCCAGCTCAGAAAAAAATGTGGTGTCCTGCGAATAAGAAATGAACAGACTGACCTTTTCAGAGCTGCTGAAAGAGAAAACCAGATGTATTCCTCAAGAGTCACTATGACTGAAGGGTGATAAAGGCTTGCATTGTGCACTTGAATAAAAGGAAAGCTAACCAGAAAACAGCAGCTGATAATAGTCAGGCCAGGCTGTGCTATTGTCCAAGGCACAAATGTTCAGCATTGGCCTAGACCACACTGCTGGTATACACAGCACAGACTTGGGGGAGAAAAAAATTGGGGAGGGGGGAAAAAAAAAAGGCAGCCTTTTTATTCCTGTTACCTACAGAAGATTGTGTGAAACTGCTAGCAGTTATAAGACCACAGAGGAAGAGAATGATCTGGGATCTTTTCCCCACCACACACAAACATACACATGCTCCATTTCTAGCATTATGTTCCCGTAAGATCTGAATCTAACCATCTGCCAAATGAATAGACAAAACCCAGCCTGTCTTCCAGGGTTCAGATGTAGGGGGGTGGGTAAAGAGGAAACATCACACTGGTGAAGAGGCTGGAGCTTACTGCACTGCAAAACAGGGGTCTCCAGATATCGAGACAACCAGTAAGAAAGAACAATGGCTTTAATTTACTCAAGGACCAGGGCCTGGGTGGGGAACACTTGGAAGGCATAACCATCCCCCATATGAGGCAGGTTTCTGACTCCACCATAAAACCCAGATAAAAGGCAGGGGTAGGGAACAGAGAAAGAGGGAAGAAAGGGGTGATTTAGGAGAAACATAATAATTACAAAAATATAAAACAAACACAAACAACAGAAAGGAAACTCTAGCCCTCGGCATCTCTTGGTCCTGGGGAGCAAACTGGCTTCTCCCTGAGCAGAAGCCACTTGCTTCAATCTCTGCCTCTGTGACTGTCCAGATAATTCAATGTCACAGGCCTTCCAAAGTGTCTCTCAGCCAGCTTTCAATGTCATGTCACTGTCTGCGAACCAAAGCTGGGTCGGAGTGAGCAGATCTTGCCCACTGGAAATCATTATTTTTAGAGTGGGCACAATAAACTACTGCCAGGCACCATCCGCAGCCAACCATGTCCACGCCGAAGTGTAAATCAACTTCAGTGCTTGCTGGGAGACATTGTCTTTTCTCGTTCAAATATGGTCTCTGAAATAACTCTCATCTGTGAATGTGGTGGGAGAGAGGTTCCCTGCTCCCCACTGCCCTTCCATAAACAACAGACGTGCAAAGAAGCTGTGGGGCTTCCTTTTATTTCTTTTTATTTCCTTTTTTTTTTTTTTTTTTTTTTTTTTTTTTTT
>NDXB01004881.1:40421-66428 GCA_002631895.1 Agapornis roseicollis | reverse complement strand
TTTTTTTTTTTTTTTTTCCTTAATAATACAAGGAAGATTTTCAGCAGAAGGACTTTAGGAAGAAAACAACTTTCCTCCAGTGATAAAGATGTCACATCTTGTTCTTCTTGTTCTTTACCAACCACAGGAAGTCTTTTTCCTTTGTTTTTTATTGGCAAAGAGTGAGATGCTTTAAAGATGTTTACAGCCTATGCACATATCAGCTGGCAGTGCCTGCTATAGCCGTTGGCCCATTGCACTTCCGACAGGAGAGCAGAGTCTGCTTCAGACCTGTGCACAATAAAACTATGCAAAACCTTCTGAACTTCTGATGAGCCACAGTACCCATCTGTCTCTCTCCTGAGCTCATTCCTCTTTCATGTGTAGCTTTGGATGCCAATTTTGAGCTGCACAACTAAAAAAACCAAGTAGCAAATGTGTCCACTAAGCAGTTTAGATCAGGCTTTTCTTGAAAGCTGAATAAAAGCTGAACAGAGCATCTTGCAATTCCATACATGGCATACATCAGGGACTGCAAGATTGTGGCACTTAGAAATATAAGCAATGGCCTAGCAACTTCCTCATCAGCAAGAATTCTCCAGCATTTGTAATGTGGGTGGTTTTAGTGTGGTCCACCTTCGCTCTGGAATACAGAAGCAGTTGAGCAAGCTACAAGCCAGAGTCAAGACTCCAGCCCAGCCAAAGGTGACTTTTTAGGCCTCATGTACATAATTTAATCCATGCTGCAACTGATTTTTTTTTCCCCTTCCTATAGTTGGCAGGGGACCAAATTTGAAGGTGGATTGAAATCTATAAAGGTTGGGGTTATCTAAGGAGTTAAGCAGGTGTTGGAACACCATGTCATCTTGATAGGGTAAAGATCCAAATCTGACTGTTGAGAGGAGAGAAATCTTCTCACTGGTTACCACCTAGGTATGCAGGAAGGAAAGCCTTCACATAGCAGCAAGGTCTCTCTGACACAGAACCAGGATCCTCTATGAATAATTATACCTTGCAACCATAAATGTCTTCTACTCCACCCACATGTTGCACAGGATCAAATAGAGACCAATGACTCAGACTGTCATCGGAGAGGATCCAGAAACTGACATCAGCCTTAACATGTCCAGCTGTTGTTGTTCACTGAGTCGCAGACTCATGACAGAACAGTGTGAACTCCCTTGTGTTCCCAGGGGTTTAGGTGGAACAAAAGCATAATATAAATTTGCAGCAGAACAGTCTCTGTTCTGCATCTCCATTTTTTCTGTGCACAACTCAGAGTCCTACAGAAGTTCACAGATGTCTTTTTATCCACCTGAAGCAGAGACCCTCACCCATCTAAGCCAGCATTTCAGAAATGGTTTGAAGTTTGGGATGCTTCCAAATTCACAGCACCATATTAAGGCACTGGACCCTGAGTTCTTAGGCATTTTTCAGACCATCTACAGATGGAGTTTTCTGTTTATTGCTATGTCCAGCCATGAGCACTCTGAAAGACCAGAAAACTAAGTTGATTTCTAAACCCAAGTTGCTCAAGATGACCACAGAGGGCCAGGGTCAAGAATAGAGCCCTCAACTGAATGACTAATGGCAGATCACGTTGACATCCCTTCTCATGTTCACATCCACCAGTCTGCACAAAACATGGCAATTTTTTGTCCCAGCAGTCACATCAAGAGTCATTCCAGATACCTTTTTTTGGTGAACCACTAAGGTAGCTGATAGTTGATCCTATTTCTCCAGAGGAATCAGATGCTCTCCTGCTCTATTTGCTGACTCTAGCGCAGATCTGTGCTTCTCTTCAGAGGCCCTCATCTCTTCTGGTCCTGAGGTCAAGGAATTTCTGGGGGGCTTTCCTACAATCAAACCCACCCCAAGAATTCCTGGACAGAGCAAATAGAAGCAGGTGAATCTTTCTTTCACTTCATAATCTGAATTCCTAGTCTGCTTCAACTTCATGATCTGTATATCTGTAACGTTTGTGCCCTTCTCCATGAGTTCACTCTCCCACACCCTCAGTTCTTAGGGCCTATTGCAGAGACGCAATGGCTCATCTAAATGTACCTTCCCTTTCACCTCAAGTTCCCAGCCTTTGTAGCTCAATAATTTGTTCTATTTCATTCATTTCTCTAAGGCCTAATGGATCTCATATGTTTTTGTAACCTCCAACTTGGCTTAAAACCCCCATAATTTAAATACCACCACACAATCCTTGCATAAGGGAAAAATTTGTAAAATACATTGGTATTCAATTCATCATGTGTATCATTGAGACACTTTTATTCATCAGTGGCTGCTAATACACATAGGATACTGAGATGGAAAACAACCTACAAAATTAAAACATACCAAAATAACCCACTTACAGGAATTTAGTTTTTCAAAGTAAACAACAGACACTGTCATATCTACCACCACTTTCACACAGGGAACCACAGCAGGTGATCTTGCTGGCTTTAGAAGCAATGAATTCTTTCTTGTCTGACCACTAAGTGCAGAGATGAAAGCCTTATTTCACAGCAAAACAGATACAATTTGGCAGTAACTATGACCACTTCTCAACATTGTCCTGCCTGCAGTACTAGGTATGGTTGCTTTCCTTACCCATTCAGTCATTGATATCTCTAGGGATGGTATCAGCTGATGTAAAGTAGGGCTCTGCTGTGGATCTCTTTTGATCCAGATCTGGATGGTGGCCACCACATTTATGTTTTATACAGACAACTGGACAGCCTTATATAAGAACAAAAATGCCTGCTCTTTCTTAAGCAGTTACTTTTCTGTTCCTGGAGGAGATCAGTTTCTTGACTGTACATAGCCTCTTGCCCTGGGTTCTCCTGGTCATCAGTTGGGATTCAGGTAACATCTCTACCCTTTCCTGAAGAAGCAATGGCCAGACCATCTCTCATGACAGGCCTAGATGGAGTAGGAGTGAGAGGAAAGCCTTTTTTCCATGTAGAAAGAAAACTAGAGAGCAACTGTTACTGACAACGTTCTGAACCACAGGTGTCACTGGATACCAGAGGGCTTAACTCCCCATCACTCTGGGTGAAACAAAAAGGATCTGATATTTCTGAAACATCCAACATCTAATGTTCAATGTTCATTTTGATCACCTAATTCCCAAGCAATCCCCCCTTTTCTATGGATACTCACCTATGTAGTCTGATTCTCAATACTGAAGCTGAGTTGATGAAAAGAAAAAGATGCTTATCATGCCAATTATTTCTAGGCGAGGTTAAAACAGTTTCCAAAATGAAGGGGAGAATCCCAAAGATGGGAGTCACATCACCCATCCTATCACCAGAATAAATGACAAAAGTTGAATGAACTAATTTATCTGTACAACCCATCAAATTAAGAGTGTTTTTAAATAGCCTCTTGACTGAGAATTGATGTCTCATTAATCTAAAGTGTATCACAATGAGAGCCCTAGTAATGCCAAATAGAGTAACTCTCTACATTGCAGAGACCACAGGAGAGATTTCACAATAAAGGCCTGCAGCATCTTCTGCTGTAAGACTCTGAAGGTCTGTTGAATATAACTCATCAGGTTTACAAAGGTATGGGCATGCTGTGTTGAGCTGGAATATACTACCTCAAGGGGATGTGACAGGAGCTGTGCAGCCAGTGCTTTCGCAGTCAATGTCACCCATTGATGAAATGTGGCCAGTGGTCAGAATGGAAAACGATGCCTCAGTGAGCTGGTTCCATATCTGACTGCAGCTGTGAGACAGGGCTTTTCTGTCCTGTTTTCCAGCAGCGAGCTGTACAGAGGTAATGCTAATTTCTCTCCAAATGTAGATGGACATGGAAAATTCAGAAGCTATACTCAGAAGGTCCTAGACAAAAACTACTGAAAAACAAAAGGAGCCAGCAGTAGGCAGAGTTACATCTAGAGCTTGGCATAGTTTTTTCTTATCTTTCCTTTTTATAATCTTGCTTAGATACTTTGTTGTTTCCAAACCCCTACTTCCTCCTCTTTTCACCACTACCCTAGTAGTCCTGGTTGTCTGTAGAATTTCATTCAGGATCAGATAAGTTAGGGATAAGGCAGAGTTTTCTGTTTCAGAAACTTAAGTTTAGTTATGTGCTGAATCAGAACTTTACCCCCAAATGCTTCATTATAAAATGTTGAACCAAAGTATTTGGACTGTTTCACAGTTTAACCATGCCAAGTGCAAGGTCCTACACCTGTGTGGGAGCAAACCCAGGCACAACTACAGGTTGGGCAGAGAAGAGATTGAGAGCAGCCCTGCGGAGAAGGACTTGGGGGTGGTGGTCGATGAGAAAATGAACATGAGCCGTCTTCAGTGTTGCAGCCCANGCCCTGCGGAGAAGGACTTGGGGGTGGTGGTCGATGAGAAAATGAACATGAGCCGTCTTCAGTGTGCGCTTGCAGCCCAGAAAGCAACCGTATCCTGGGCTGCATCAAAAGGAGCATGACCAGCAGGTCGAAGAAGGTGATCCTCCTCCTTTACTCTGCTCTTGTGAGCCCTCACCTGCAGTATTGTGTGCAGTTCTGGTGTCCTCAACATAAAAAGGACATGGAGCTATTGGAACAAGTCCAAAGATCAGGGGACTGGAGCAATTCCCATACGAAGACAGGCTGGGAAAGCTGGAACTATTTAGCCTGGGGAAGAGGAGGCTGCATGGAGACCTCATGGCAGCCTTCCAGTATCTGAAGAGACTTATAGGGATGCTGGGGAGGGACTTCATTAGGGACTGTAGTGACAGGACAAGGGGTAATGGGTTAAAAGTTAAACAGGGAAAATTAAATTGGATATAAGGAAGACATTCTTTCCTGTTAGGGTGGTGTGGCCCTGGAATGGATTGCCCAAGGAGGTTGTGAGTGCTTCATCCCTGGCAGTGTTCAAGGCCAGGTTGGACAGAGCTTTGGGTGATACGGTTTAGTGTGAGGTGTCCCTGCTTATGGCAGGGGGGTTGGAACTAGATGATCTTAAGGTCCTTTCCAACTATTTCTAACTATTCTATGATTCCTTTTCTTGTCTTGGTAATACCAGCAGGTTGGAGATACAAATCTGCTAATAATTTGAAACTGCAACATGACAAATAAATGAACTTTAAAATGTTCTTCTATCTAAGTATGTCTGCATGGAGCTGTTCTCAAGGCCTGTTCACTGAAACGTATAGAAATTTAAGGTGTCACAGAACTGACAGGACTGGCTGAAGTCCTGTCAGTTCCTGCTTAGGAAAGAAGGAATGGTAGCAACAGCAGGCACTCAAGAGACACAACAGACCCAGAAAAGCCTCTCTGCCAGCCAAGAAACTGCAGAAATGTCCTGGTGCCTGTGCAGGAGCCTGCTGACCATCACGTGTTGTTTTGCAGCAGCAGGCTGCTTGCCCTCTCAGCATGCTTCCCCCTGCCTCCGCCTGCCACCCTCTCCCACCAGCTGCCAGGAGCTGGCACTTGCTCCAGGTGCTGGCAGCTCTTCTGGTGCCTCCTTTCCAAACCACAGAGTGGCCTGGGGTTTCACATCCAACTGGCCTCCCACGCACCCGCATTTCAGAAAGGCCCCTTACCATCAGTCACATGAGCACAGGAGCCTCCCTGGCTTGTGGAAGGTACAAAACAGCATGATCACAACAGTGTTGGGATGCTCATTTCATAACTGTATGGAATAATTGTTTTTAAGTCCCTATAGGAACTCCAAGTGTTGCATGAATATCCACCCAAGGGAGTACTATTATAATTTAAGTGAAAGGCTCATCCAGGATTTTACCTGGCTTTTGCTCATATATTTCTTTCACCTTAGTGTGTATAGGCTTTGGATCTGAACATGGGCAATTCTTCAGTGCCTTTTTGTCTGGTGTCCAAAAGGCACCATTTAAATTGTTTTCTACCAATTGCAGCCCTTTTGGTGCTGGGGTATACTCAGATCCAGACACAGCTTGCATGGGCATGACTGAAGAGCCATTGAGCCTTTTGGCAGCCATGACTGGGTTTGTGTAATCTTTTGAAGACCTAGACAAACTCTAAATAAAAGACATTTCCTATATAGGCTGGAATCAAGTGATCAAGAAAAAGCATACGGGGTCTCCTCATTCGTAAGTAGCTGCCCTGTTCACTACAGGCCTTTTTCTTTTTTTATTGAGAAGGAGCCGTTGGGTAGCAACTGTAGCAACAGTCACAACTGAGAAGGACAACAGTAAAATGGCAGAAGGGAAGAATTCTGATATGTCCCAGAGATGTAAAGTGTATAAACATGTGCTCACCACCACAGACATTCTGATGTCGTAACTCCAGATAAAGCGAGGTTTTGGAGAGCCAGAGAAGAACCAGGCAGCAGCTACTGTAGTGCTTTCTTGGGCAGTGGCTAGAGAGAAACCTAAACCTTTGGCTTAAGCCAAGAAGAGCAGTGAGAGGGAGCAAAAGCACATCTCCAGAGGTTAATGAGCTTCCTGCAGAGAGCAGCAATCTTCCCACTCCTTCCACAACAAGTGTCTTTGTGCCCTGATGGATACCCTTCCATAATTATTGACTGTCCTCTTTTATTCCTACAGACCCCTCATAGAGTGAAGTTTAAAACGTCAACTCATGGGACATACGTAAGTCACAAAGGATGCCAACAATTTCATCATACTGTCACTGCCACATATCCAAACTCTAGCTATAATGCAGACACGCTTTTCAAAATTCCCAACTAAGTCAGCTGCTCCAAAGGCAGGACACATTCCCTCCAAGCCCTAACTCGTTGCTAAGTACTCGTTGCTAAGTCAGCAGTTGGCTTCCTGCCTTCCTTTTAAGTTATCTGCCATCAAAACATGTCAGAATGGAGGAACATCAATTGTTGTCTGGTAAACAAAAGAGATTTTTTTCCTTATTCTTTCCTTTTGGTCATCTCCTTTGCATCAGCTCCTCACTATGCTGTATCAAACACATGTTGGGTGATATTTTATAAGGGGGAGGATCCTAAATGGAAAGGTGCAGTTTAATCACTTTTGAAGAACCCTGTCAAACAAAAAGCTGAGGCATCCCAGAATTTCCTGCCCCATCTTGTTTTGGATTAGGCAGAAGCTGCTGCATAAGTGCCTAGAGTTGATCCTTCTAGTACATGTGAAAACAGCAGTAGCTCTAGTGTATCACAACAAATTATTGTCAGTAATATATCATCACATTCTTGCCAGCAACAGAGAGTGGAGAAATATTCTATACGGTACAAGGCTAGCCAGTGCATAAGACCTTCCCCAGTGTTAGTAGCTCACTGAGAAGAGTAAGACTTCATTGCCCTGAAAATTCAGACACAATCTCAGAGGAACTGAGAGAGTAATTGTGTAGAGGAAGAAATGCAACTTTAGTGTTCTTTGCTTTTTTTCTTTTTTTTTTTTTTTTGTCTCCTTGAAGAAAATGCCAGATAGGACCATGGTGTAGTTAAGAACTATATAGGTGAATGCTTCCTACTGGCTTCAGAATTCTATAAACAAGCAGATCAGTTATTACTGATAATCCAAAGCTTACAAAATGAACATTAGGACCTATGGGCAGTTATTACTGACCAGGCAAAAATTAAGCAATAGGAATTGATTAGAGGGAACATTCAATCTTTGATGATACTGCATGTCATCTGGTTAAACTCCAGACTCTATCTGTGGGCCAGAATTCGTGCTTTAAGAGGTAAACTGGTAGAGGGGGGTGGGAGGGAGAGGGACAGACCAACAAGTTGAGCTCTAGCAGTTTCTATGAAAACTGCAACTGACTAGATGTGAATCTTCTGTTCACAATATAGGTAGGGCTGAGAAAAGACAGTATTGATAACACAATGCAAATGTCCATTAAAGATGGTAAATGGAGCTACAAACACAGACAGTTTAAGTTCCAGCTCTGCCTCCCATATCTACCAGGGACCACACACAGCTTAGACTTTTACAAAACCCACAGAGGAAGAAGCTGAGTAATACATTGCAAATAAACAGTTTGGTAGAAACTCCAAATTCTAGTTCCAGGCATTTCTTTTGGACTTGTACAAACCTCACAGAAGTTGAAAGGGGGTTTAGAGTATGTTTACTTGGGGGTTTTATACATATATTTCATTTGATATGTCCTTTAGAATATGAAGCTTCTTTAACCCAGAATTTTAGGCAAATTCACTCAGAAAATCTGTCTTTCAACTAAATCTGGAAGGGACTAGCTAGCCCTGGTAGAGAAAGAATGAGAAAGAGCTTGGTCAGCCTCTTTGGCTACCTGTGTGGATTGGTCCTGCTATGTTGTAGACAAAATGCCTGTTAACTTTGTTTCTTTGGCACAGGCTAGTAGTTGCGGTTTCAAAGTAGCTCATGAATCCAGGTCAACAAGAGAGCCCTGGCACTGAAACGAGTTCAGCACAATGCAATAATTTCAAGGTGTAGTCTGACTTCAGAGTGTACACTGACTGAGCTGTGTACAAAATGTTTTCCCTATTCCTTGATGACATTGCACTTGGAGGAGGTTGTTGGAAGGAGAGGTATCAAAGGCTCTCTGGAACATCTTTGGCCCACTCAACCACAGCCCAAGATGCTGATACAATCACAGTCACATTTGTCTGCTTTTGACTCTATAGGTAAAATCAGTGTGTATGCATTTGCAGCTGACTTAGTTCTGAAAAATTCTCAGCATGAGTTTGTAGAAAGGCTCAGTTTCATGCCTCCAGACCTACATACTTAGAACACATGCCTATCCCACTTCTGTCTTACATGCAGAAGAAAATTGCTTACTCATTTTAAGCATGCAAGTTCTTGGCAGCTGACTTGCAAACTACCATAACATATTGTCATCTCCTCTGCTAGAAGAGATGAAATACAAGGCCAGCTAATGCTTGGTAACATCCCATAATAGGGAATGGTCAGACATCTCATCCATTCATACCATGGGAGAGATGAGGTGGAAAGGCTGCTGCACAGGGCAGCTTGCCTCTGCTCAGCAATTGCCTCTTAGACTTTTCTGGTCTTTGACTGGAGGGGGGGAGGGGAGAAGGAAACACAATTCACCCCAGTTAGTGTGATCAAAGAAGTATCAGGCTGAAGAACCAAAAAAAGGCACTGTAATCTACAGATTATATTAATCTACAGATCTGAAGGAAATGAGTTTCAATCACTGCTGATTTCTGCAAATGTCTTTTAAAGGAGAAAGGATATTTTTTTTTAAATTATTCTGTATTTTTTTGCCTTCAAAGGGGCTTCTCTAAATTTCTATTTTCTTTGATATGTGTTGACTTCTCTACAAAGATGATTCTTTTGCTGATATGCCCATTATTCTTCTTATACCTCAGGCTAGTGAGACTCTCATTTACTGTTTCCTTGACTTTTCCCATGCAGTAGTTGGTGGTATCATAAAGGGTTATTATTCTGTTCTCTCTTGCCTCTTTCTTCTCAGCACCTTAAAGACACACCCTAAATAATGGAGTGTCCTCTCAGAGTTGAGGCTACTCTTTTCCCTACCACAGTTTTCAGATCTTATATCCATATTGTAAGCTGCAGCCTTCATGTGGATCATTTCCAGATTCACCACACTGATTGCTATCTCTTGTCTGACCCTAATATGTGTCTCAGAAAATTTCTGGAATATTCTGCCACAAGGTAAAACCTAGGCTCTCCAAAACCATCACAAAACCATATCCTGTGCTTGCAGGACATGAGAAATATCCATAAGTAGAAACCTCAGATTTTACTTCTGTCTTACAAATCTACTCATATCCTTATTGTTTCATAGCTTTTTTCCCACCTGGCATAAAGAATAGATTGACATCTGTAAGGATTTAACTGCCTCTGTAGCACTCCTGAAAGGAGCTAGTGAGATGATTGCAGCTTGCATATAGTACTGGTGTCTTCCCAGTACTTTTCCTGTATGACATTGACACAACTACGTCTTAGTGTTGCAGCATGGATCTTGCAGCACAAAGACAAGGCAGATATAACACAGAGATCACCTTGCACCTTTTCCAGCCTCCGTTTTTCCTGTGGGACTATGACAGCTTGGTACAGATGAGTGCTCAAATTAAAGACTGGCCATGTTTATCTGGGCTGCCAAGAGGCTGAAGCATTTTAGCAGTGCTTTAAAACTGATTCCTGACCTCCCTCTTTTTCTTTTTCTTTTTCTTTTTCTTTTTCTTTTTCTTTTTCTTTTTCTTTTTCTTTTTCTTTTTCTTTTTCTTTTTCTTTTTCTTTTTCTTTTTTTTTTTTCTCTTTTCTCTTTTCTCTTTTCTCTTAATTGATTGCATTTTCAAGTGATTCCTTGTAGTTGGACTTTTCCTCTTGGTGGATCTAAAACTTTTGAAAGCCTTTCACTTGTACCAAACTAGTCATGGTTTGAAAAACATGGTTTACTATTAGATAGTCAAACATACAAAAACTTCCTGCACACTTACAGTGTATAATGATAGTATACTGTATCCTTCTACTACACATATGGAGGATAAATATTAAACCCTTGTTATCTGTTCAAAAGCATTTATGAGTTCAAAGCCTTGGGAAAAACAAACATTCCCCCTGCCAAGAGGTGGAAAGCACATATGAACCTATGGAGAACAGACCATCCTACTAGCAAACGAAGTGGAGAGCATATTTTCCATAAGGCAGCTAAATAGCATCTCTGTGCGTAGCTGCAATGAAGTTTTATAATTGGGCCTGCAGTAAATGAAATTCCTGTAGGAGACTGTCAGAAGATTTAATTTCACTGTTTACTGAATTATCAGCACAATAGTGAATCCCTTATGCCAGCTCTTCATGCCAAAGAAGGAAAATTGCCAATCCAGAGAGCAGGATTCATCCAGGGGGAGGCCTTCTGCAACATGGAGGGGTCTGCTGTCATCATACCCACAGCTTGTTGGGGCAAATATATCCCTGGTGGAACTCTTTTAAGTTGTACGAAATCATCATTTTCATCTTCACACAGAGAGAATGAGTGAGGTTGAGGATAATATTCAGCCAGGGTATCATGTGATGATCCATGAACTAGCAGATCAGGCTGTTCAGTAGAAAACGCCACCATGCATATTGGACCCACTTGTCTGCAGTGCAAGGGGAATATGGAAAATGAAAATGTAGGCAGTGAGGGGAAGACATCAAATAATGGCTCACATTTTATGAGAGAATGCTAAAGCAACATATTTCTGGAATGCAGTAACAGCAGGATAGGGGCTCATGATAGAAACAAATTTAATCTAAACATGCATTGTGTTTTATTCTAACATGTTCTTGTGTTTCATTTTAGCATGTCCATCCACTCTGATACGTCTGCAAAACACATTTACATAAAAACCTCCATGCAATCATGATTCCAAGTTGCTGTGCACCCACTGTTAACTATGCCTTTGCAAAGTGTGTGCAAAAATGGCAGTGTGTCAGGACGGCAGAGTTTTCTTAATTTGTAAAGGTAGCTGATGAAAGAACCAAAGGTAATGAAGGATGTGGAACCTAGACTACTGGGGTTTGTCTCATATTACAAGTGTGCATGTGCATTGCTTATTTTTATCATATTAACTAACTCTGTAGAAAAATAAAATTAATTGTGGAGGGGAAGTCAATATTTAGCTTAGTAAGGAACATATAGCTGGCTATCTGAAGCAGAATGCAAGATGTTGAGGAAAACTGTCATATAAAGTTGCATGTTTAAATTTCATCTGAATTTTTACCCCAAAGGTGTGGAAAGTGAAGTACAGCTCCTTTTTTCTTTTTAAAACAGGACAGAAAAATTATTTACATATTTTTTCTTTTTAAATTGCAGTTATTTTTATGTAGTTGTCATAATCAAAAAAGAAGTATACTCCCCAGAAAAAACAATTCAAAGGGATTAGTAGGCTTTATTTTATTGGAAGCTTGTATTTGTAACAAAAATACCAAATAAAGTTAACTATAATAGGAAAAAAAGGATGTCTAGAGGACAGGACAATATGCAGAACATTCAATTTTGTCCAGCCAATATAAAGTCACCGCTGATATCCTTGTCTAATACATCTTTTGAGGTCAGTAACTGTTAACATAGGGGGAGATGACCCATGAACTCAGCAAAGGACAGGGTACCACAGATGAGAAGTGGGCAGCACCTTTGTGGTAAGCTGATTAGTTCCAAGTGGTGAAAATGGTGTGTTACACGCCCAGGCTTCAGTTATTTTGCTTAAGAAAACTTGTTGGCTTTTATACAACACTGTGAAGCAAGACAAGCTCTGCCATATGGACTCCAAATGTTTTAGGTCAGATCTAAAAGCACACTGTTCAATTATGATCTCAAATTAGTGATGATATTATCCAATAAGAAATGACGCAATTCAGGCTTCTGAGGGATGGAGGATTGTACAGGACTTTAATGTTCAAAAGAGTGTTAATGGGGAAAACAAGGTATTCTCTACTCCTTTTAAAGCAGAAAGAAAAAAAATACCATGTTTTCTGTTTGGGTATACTAAGAGTTCTGCCACCTGCTTCAATATATTTTAACCACTGAGCTTTTGCAACAGGGTATTTAATGTCAATCTGACACATCCTCTATCCTAGAGGACATCTATAAATACCCTCTCAAGAATTCTGTGTAGATAAGACATATGGAAATATTCAGTGATAACAATATTTAAAAAACGGATAGATTATCTTCAGCAAGGAACTCATCATACACATGCTGTTCAGTTTCAGTACTTAATTTCTATGAAAGACTGTGGAATATATAGGAGTAAAATTTTACCAAATTCTAAAACATGTTGCAATCCATCAATAGTTACAGGTCAGCAGCTAATTGTATTTCTGTGCGTTTAATTCTCAGTATCTGTTAAGAGAAAATACAAAGTGAGACTCAAGTCACATAAGCAAGAGAAATACTGTTATTATGTCCAGTGTGGCCTAGGTTTTAGACAAAGATGCTATAATGCTTTTTATAGGTTTTTGGGGTTTTTTCATATTTTGTCATTTAATTGATTATTTTTCTCTTTTTAATCCAATCTCCATGTACCATTCAACACTATCAAATATATTCCCCATAGGTAATAAAATAATGAAAGTAAATGAATTCTAAACAATAATGAAAAATATTTCACTGAAACTGACAATCGAGAGGAAAATCAATTTGGTTTAGAGTCAAAGAAAGGAGAGCTGACCTTTCAGCTGCAAATAATATTCTAGATGCTTCTAGTTTCTAGGAAAAAAGTCTATCTCTTGATGTCAAAATACAATGAAATCATTATACAGCACCAGTATCAATAGGGTATCACTGTATTTAATATGAAACTGAATTCTGGAAGTCTTCTCTTCTGCTTTAGAGGTTCTGGTTTCACTGCATTCAAAACACTTTCAGAGGCTGGAACACGTGACACTGCATGTAGAGGCTAGAAAACCTAGTATTTTGATCAATCCACTTTCATGTAAACTAATATCATTATTTCAGTTTCTCTGTTTTCCACTTCCACTTCACTACGTTTGGTACAGCAAATACCACAGAAGATGAGAGCATCCAAAGCAAACATTGGCTGTAGTTGCCCTATAAACAAATCCAGCTGTTCCACCAGTAACACCATCAGGAAGAACTAAATGAACTTGTACAACAGAATGTGCCTGCTGCATGATGATATTGACAAATACATGTGAAATAGCAAGCTATGGTGTACATTTCCAGATTTCTTAATGTTGGGGGTTTTTTTGTTTGTTGTTTTTTTTTGGTTGGGTGTTAGTTTTGTTTTGTTTTTACTCAGGATATAGACTACTTGGGTGTGCAAGGCATGAAGAAATAGGTAATATGTTTTTACACTGAAGATGAACTTGCAGTTGAGCTGCAGGCATATTTCTAAACATACTTATCTCCACCTGACCTAGAGACCTGGTGAGTGTAATACGCAAATTTAATCTCACAATTTTTTTGTTTGAACAAATCTTGCAGTTACAGTTACAGTTACACCTTCCATCACAAAAGTGCTGTGCCCAAATCCTTGAAACATTTTATCCTGAGGAGTTCACCTAAATAATTTGTGGAATTAAAGAGTTATGGATGGAAAATTACTAATAATTATTCACACAGCCCCTCTGAAACCTGGGCTGAGTACTTTATCCATAGGAATTATTCTTGAAAGGGAAACTGAGTTTAGGACATCTGAACACGAACAGTCACAAATGAGATAGTAACAATGCAAGTACCAACATACCTTCAAAGATCAAATGAGTGTAAATGAAAGGAGAAACACATTTTATGTACACACAGATGCAAGTCTTTTGATAAAGTGGGCTAGCCCTTACCATGGTTAATAGAGAAAACAGGACTAGACAGAATCCTGAGGGGCTATCTGATACTTCCACCTAACTTAAATCAGTATTTTAGACACATCTAAATAATTTCCAAGAAGTGTTCATCCAACTTCCAGTGAGAGATATCCCTGTTTCACATTTTAGGACGCTAACAAGAAGGAATATGATCAAAAGTAGGTCTGCTTGAATCCTGCAACTCTGAAGAAAGACAGCATTATTTTAAACCTAACAAACCAGTTGGAAATAAAATTGCTCAAATGTCAGCTGACATGTCTCAGTATTGACAGGTTAGCTTAGACAGCAAGTTACTTTGTGCTGAGCACTTTAAACACCCAGTGGGAAAAATTCAAATTCCACGGCTTAACTCTTGGAATCACAGTCTGCTCTGGAATTGTTTCAGCTGAAAAATGGTGCTTTTTTCAGTCTTAGCAGGTGTCCACAGCATTGCAGACAGTATGATAATAGAGGCATACACTCAGCAGGGACATGATCAGAAGCTAGGAGAGGTCACAAAATGAGCATAAGCAGAAAACACCAAGTTTAATCAAGGGAGAAAATACAATTCAAGACAAAAAATATGAAGGAAGAGAAGAAGGAGTTGTGGCACTTCTTTCATATCAAAGAATCAGGACAGTCAAGAGCACTGTACAATGACAGCTGAAGACAGCATTTGATTCAAATAGAGAACACAGTAATTTTAAGGGTCTTTATGGCAGATCCTAGAAGAGGCAGGTTGGGAACTGTTTGAAGCCTACATTGTTATTGAATCCTAAACCTTTCTGAGTAGCCCAGAAACAGTTAAAATGAAATTTACAACAACAACAAGTCCTCGCAGAGGTCAAGAACACATAACTCTATAGTGTCCTTATGGTCAGATTATCAACCCAGCAAGCAATCACCTTGCAATCCGTTGTACTGATGAGTAGCATACTGGGGTGTGCCATGTAAGACAGCATGTCTGTTTCCATTCATAAAGCATGGCTTCAGTGTGCTAATATATTTGAAAGAGACAATCCTTGCTCTAATGAATTTTCAGGCTCAGCAGAGGCAAAAAACCCATCCAAGAGTGAAATCCAAATCATGTACATATGCCAGAGAAATTCCTTGCTGTCTTAATCAAGGAAGTTTTGTCATGGTGCCCTTGAGTGAGCATTCCCATGTAAAAAGACTTTTAGTTTTTCTGAAGCTATCTAATGTTCTGGAAGAACAGATGAAGTAATGCAAAGAAGTCACCCACATAACTTCATGCAGTCTAGCTGGAGTAGACTACAGTTAACTCAATAAAGAGACATCATGGTGCAGCAGCTTCTGAAAACACTAAAACATGGCAGTGAGTGGCAGGCAACTCCAGCTTAAGTCACTTTTATGTTTAATAGCAAAGAACTTTATCAGTGAAATTTCTTTCCAGAGGGCACTGTAAAGGAAAAATTACTAAAGAACAAGATACTTTAACAATGAGTTATATATATATAATGACTTGTCAAATATCATGACAATAAGTGGACTGGAAAATCCTTTAAATAAGCTAATTCTATGAACTTCAAATTTATCTGTAGAGTGCTGAACTGTCTTCTTGTACTTAAAAAGTGGTGTTAAACTCTGATCAGTTTTCTGGGACATCAGAGCAGGAGATTGGACCAGGTGACCTCCTGAGACCCCTTCCAGCCTAAATTAGCCTTTGATCCTGTGATCATCACAAAGGGTCTGAACACCCTCTCTAGAAGAGAAAGCAATAATTCACTAAGCAGCAAAACTGAGAGGCAGATGATCTCTGTGAAACACATGTGAGACCCCAACAAACTCACCAGGCTGTAAGAGGTGACTGCATTTGCGCACTTCCTTGTTCAGTTGAACCACTGGCAAGGACACGGAGCTGCTCCTTTACCTGAGAGATAAGCCTCACCTCAGTTCAGTCAGACCTTACGCTCTAAGAGTCAGTCTCTCCCTCACTCACCTTTTGTAAGTAAGAGTTCCACAGGTCTGAAAGTAATGTCAGGCAAATGCCTTTTGAGAGATCACCAAACCATGCTTGTATAGGCCTGCTATGTTCTCAAGAGGAACCTTTCTGGGTGGTAGACTGTGAAGCAGTTCAGCCAACGTCTGGCCAGCTTTTATTCTTATTTGGGTTTTTTCCTTATGGAAGTGTAAATTTTATGGCCATTGCTTGCTGGTTCACTTTCAGTACACGAGGTCAGTAGCATTAAAACAAACAAATGAAAATGTGTGAGCACAAATAGTAAATGACAAATGCTCTTTGCTAATTACTCTGAAGTAACTGTAACTCTCCAATAATGCTGTCCACCTCCAACTGAAAAAAATTAACTATGTGAGTTACGCTTTAACAATACTAAGTACGTTTGTTCTCATTCTGGTCACTTCAGTGCATACAGTTCATTTGTTTAAATATAATCCTAACAGAGTACTACAGAGTTCATAAGTTCTGGTGCCATTGTTTTGTAGATACAACCCATGCGGAAACTTGAATACATCAGAGAGCACAGGTTTCCTGATCTGAGCAGATAGTCCTTATTATGTTGGCCATCTACAGTGATGATAGGATGTGTCAAAATGGACATGAGTATTGTGCTGTTTCACATGACATTTTGTGCTCAGCACAACATAATGGCTACCTGTGTTTCAGTCCTTGTTGTGAAGGTGATGCAGAGATCATTCATTTTGGGACATTCTTCTGCTCAGCTTGGGTTTGTTGTTTGTTTGGTTAGTGGGCTTTATTTATTTATTATTTTAAATTTTACACTAAATCAGTTCATTCTGCCAAGTTTGGCCCAGAACTGAGACAGGGAATGGGGAAAGTGAAGCAAAAACTTAAGGTAAGTCAATAACAGCAGCAACACAAGTGTAGGAAATAAGGTTTCTGTTATATGGCATACTTAATAAGGCACTAGAAAACACAGCAGTCTGCTCTGACCATTCCCAGACTTGGAAGAACTCACAGTTTTAAAATAACATGAGAGGCTGAGCATTAATTTTTTAACAGGACTTTCAGAATTGTGGTTTTCAGATTTTGTCACGGTTTCATTCCCAGAAAGCTGAGATGCAGAGAGGTCCTGTATCTGCTTGGGACTCTGGCACCAGTACAATCATATCACCAAAACCTTCTGCAGAAATATAATCCTACTGACGTTGAAACATGTTTAGCATGCTGCAGCTCTTTCTGGTGTGAAGCTAGACAAGTTTTAGCCACCACTGCATCTTGCTGTAGCAACACTAAGATAAATACAATGGTCCAAATTTTTCCCATCAAGAGGAGTCTGCAAGTGAATAAGCTGATGTATGTAATCTCTTGCAGCATGAATATGTGTTTCATAAGTCACGATGATCAGAAGAAGAAGCACAGCCGACCTGGTCCCACTGAAGCCCATGAGAATGTTTTCTTCAAAAAGAGGAGATGGACATCAGTGGTGGAATGTTCCTTCCACTACAAACATCTCAAATCCTCTCTGCTATTTGGAGTCAGCTCCTAACAACACACAGATTTTCAAGAATTCACAGAAGGGACTGTCTATTAGCTGTTCTCAAAAGTAACAACATTTATATTTTAGTTGTACCTACAAACTAGGTGTTAGATCCATAAAACATGGAAGAAAAAAGACATTCTTTGCCCAAAAGCACTCACTGTTTTCATTCAAGAAGAATGCATGACCTTTTAAATGACCCATTCTACATGGATCTCAGTGAACAACCCAAATAAAGCCACCGATTTAACACTGATCTAATGCCATTGAAAATCAGCAGAATTACATCAGCATGAGATCAGAAAGGGGACATAGGCCCAGATTCTCCAGACACTCACAGAATGTATGAAGAGGTGTAGAAATCAATTTGTATGGGCAGTAACTGAATTCAGCGGAGGAAATGTGTGCTCAAAACAGCAAGAGGAAGCACACCAATGCAGTAACTATAGCAGGCATCTATTTAATTATGTCTTATGTTTAAACCATTTAATTTTAATTAAAATCATTGAATTGATGAGTATAACAGCAACCATGGAATCTTCATAATTTGAACATGAAGAAATAAATTATCATTTATTTGAGGGATTAGTGCTTTCTGTTTTGATTTTAATAAAGATATGAGAGCAAAAACAAAGACATGGATCTATATAACCCCATATGATGAATCATATGGCTTTTCTCTACTTAAACAAAGGAGCAGATATATTAAACATACAGTACGATTTAACAAATCACGATTTCTGTTCTTTGTAAAGGTTTTAAAAAGGATTTGGAAATTTATCTCACTCCAGAAGTCATGCATTACCAGCAAATTTTGAAGTGATTTCTGAATTACTTTTGATGGATTTTACGGCATCAGGTTCTAATGGCAAATCTCTACCTCTCAATCCATCAAATTGCCCTTTCAGTCTGTGGACTGCTTGGTTTGGGGTGATTGTTCAGGGAAGCAAGCAACTTCCTCTAAATGCAGGGAAGCCTAAATTCTCTAAGTGCCAAAGAAGTCATTTAGAGAGCAATAATGGCCATAGGAATTTGTTTCTATCATTGACTTTTTTGCACGTTTCCTGTGAAACAGCCAACAAATACCTGTGTAAACTTCAGTTTTAAATACTGAATTTTAAAAGTGAGGAGGCACCATCTAGTATTTTTCACATGTGGCCTTCATCACCCCATTAAAATATTATTTTGAAAAAGATGGAAAAGTCTGACTATGACAGGAGTTGGTCTGTTTGATGAAGAATTAGTCTCATTGCTAAGAACAATGCATTTCAGTCTTCACTAACCAGGAAGAATTAGAGTGAAAGCAATTATAACCCAGATACATGGTACAGAGAACACCAAACAAATCCCACAAGAATTCAAAACAACAACCATCAGTAAAGTCAGGGGGTGGGTATTATCCCATGGGTGACAAACCCACAGAAAAAAGGGTAACTAGCTAATGCTAACAATACAAAAGCAACTTACACTAAAACTGAGGACAGAGACAGAATGCAGGAGAGATAAAGTTATACCAGAACTGCTGGATTTTGTGAAGAACAAGATAAAAAACATGCAGGAAGTATAAAATACATCCAGCTGCAAAGACAAACACTGAAGAATAGCATGGACACATAGGACCAAAAAAAACACAAAACAATGATGCAAATAGAACAGGAGAATAACTAAAATGACAATGTTTCTCAGTAAAGAGAAAAAACTTAACTAAACAAAAACTCTCCAGAACCCCAACAAAGTGAGGTCTTGGTCTGCTGCTGTCTGTGGAGAGAAAGACATTGACAGATGATGCCAGAAAGGCGGAAGTATTTGATGTCCTTTTGCTTCACTCTATAGAAAAAGAGGTCAACTGCAACCAGGTGGCAAATCCAATGAATGCCAGCAACAAAGAGGTAATGTCAGGCCCAAAAGGGAAATAGTGTGTTAGAGAACACTCTGATAAATTGGTCTTATCAAATCATCTCCACCTGATGAATTTTATTCCCCACTACTTAAAAGAGCAGGCTGAGGCAATTTCAGAGCTGTTAGTGGTTTTCTCTGAGAAGCCAGAAGAAAGTGTTGTGCCCTAGAACGCTAAGAAAGAGTGAATACCACATGTGGCCCTAAACACAAGAAGAGGGAGCTGGAGTTGTGGACCAGTCAGGGTGATCTCTATTCCTGCTAGATGTTGTGTTAGCATCCTAGATACACTTATCTGTAAGAACTTCGAGGAAAACAAATGAGCAGCAGCCAACACAAGTTTATGAATAGCAAATTATGTCAAAGCAACCTTATTTCTTTCTCTGACAAAGAAACAGACCTTGTGTGGATGGAGATAATAGGTCTCATCTATCTCAAATTCTATAAGGCTTTTTACTTTATAGAAGAAGACATTCTAAGCTAAGAATATCTAAATAAAAATGAAATAACATGGTGTGAGGTGGTTGAAAGTCATACTTGGACAAGAACTATTAATGGTCGACTGTCAAAATCTAAAGATGTTTCTAAGGGGATTCTGCAGGATTCTGTCTCCAAAGGAACCCTATAGTGGTAGTGAGGCGCATCACTCTGCTCTCTCAATGGAAGTAAGTAGAAGATGGAGATACGTGTGACAACAAAGATACTAGGGCTGTTGATCTGTTAAAAACCACAGAAGTGCCTGAAAATGGTCACATAGGAATTAGGGCTTCTACCCCCAGAAAGGTGCCAGGATCAATTATTTTGTGCATCTGCACCAATGCACACAGCATGAGGATCAAAGAGGAGGAGCTGGAAGCTATTATACAGTGGGAAAACTGTGATATAGTTGCCATCATGGAAACATGGTGGGATGACTCGGAGTGCTGCAGTGGATGGCTATAAATTCTTCAGAAGGGATAGGCAAGGAAGGAAAGGGAGTGAAGTAGCACAGTATGCTAGAGAGTGCTTTTGAATGTCTAGAGGTGATGATAGAGTTAAGTGTTTGAGGGGAAAGGCCAACAAGGCAGATATCATGGTGGGAGTCTGTTACAGACCAGCCAACCAGGAGGAAGAGACGGTAGAAATATTGCATTGATGGCTGGGAGAATTCTCACAATTACTAACCCTTGTTCTTGTGGGAGACTTCAACCTACCAGATGTCTGCTGGAAGTACAACATGGCAGAAAGAAAACAGTCCAGGAGCGTGTGGAAGATCACTTCCTGACCCAGCTGGTGAGTGAGGCAACTTGGGGAAGCACCCCATGGGACCGGCTGTTCACTGGCAGAGAGGGACTTGGGTGATGTGGTGGCTGGAGACTGTCTTGGACATAGCGGTCATGAAATGATTTGTGTGCAGTTCTGGGAGAAGGAGGGGGATCAGCAGGACTGTTGCTCTGGGACTTCTGGAGGGCAGACTTTGTCCTGTTCAGGAGACTGGCTGACAGAGTTCTTTGGGAGGCAGCCCTGAAGTGCAAAGGAGTCTCGGAAGGCTGGACATTCCTCAAGAAGGAATTCTTAAAGGCACTAGAGCAGGCATACCCAATGTACAGGACAACCAAATGATTTGGCCCAGTCAGCATGGATTTGAGAAAGGCAGGTCCTGCTTGACCAACCTGATCTCCTTCTACGACAAGGTGATCTGCTTAGTCGATGAGGGAAAGGCTGTGGTTATTGTCTATCTAGACCTTAGAAAAGCCTTTGATATCATTTCCTGCAGCATTCTCCTTGAGAAACTGGCTGTTCATGGCTTGGACGGGTGTGCTGTTTGCTGGGTAAAAGACAGCAACCAGCTAGATGGTGGGGCCCAGAGAGTGGTGGTGAATGGGGTTAAATCCAGTTGGCAGGTGGGCACACGTGGTGCTCCTCAGGACCCAGTACTGGGGCCAGTTCTGTTTAGTGTATTTATCAATGATCTGGACAAGTGGACTGAGTGCACCCTGAGCCAGTCTGCAGACAGCACCAAGCTGGGTGGGAGCATTGATCTGCTGGAGGGCAGGAAGGCTCTGCAGAGGGATCTGAGCAGGCTGGATCCATGGGCTGTGGCAGTGGCATGAGGTTCAACAAGGCAAAGTGCTGGGTCCTGCACTTAGGACATAACAACCCCATGCAATGCTCCAGACTTGGCAAAGAGTGGCTGAAAAGCTGCTTGATGGAAAAGGACCTGGGGGTGCTGATTGATGGAGCTGAACATGAGCAGCTTGTGCTCAGGCAGCCAAGAAGGCCAATGGCATCCTGGCCTGTATCAGCAACAGTGTGGCCAGCAGGACCAGGGCAGTGATCATAGAATCATAGAATAGTTAGGGTTGGAAAGGACCTTAAGATCATCTAGTTCCAACCCCCCTGCCATAACCAGGGACACCTCACACTAAACCATGTCACCCAAGGCTCTGTCCAACCTGGCCTTGAACACCGCCAGGGATGGAGCACTCGCAACCTCCCTGGGCAACCCATTCCAGTGCCTCATCACCTTCACAATAAAGAATTTCTTCCTTATATCCAATTTAATTTCCCCTGTTTAAGTTTGAACCCGTTACCCCTTGTCCTGTCACTACAGTCCCTAATGAAGAGTCTATCCCCAGCATCCCCTTCATATACTGGAAGGCTGCTCTGAGGTCTCCAGAGTACCCAGTTCTCCCTATAGCTTCTGGAGGGGGGCCTACATTGTCCCTGTACTGGGCACTGGTGAGGCTGCACCTCAAATCCTGTGCTCAGTTCTGGGCCCCTCACTACAAGAAAGACATTGAGATGGCAGAGTTTGTCCAAAGAAGAGCAACAAAGCTGCTGAAGACTCTGGAGCACAAGTGTGATGAGGAACGACTGAGGGATGTTTACTCTGGAGAAAAGGAGTCTGAGGGAGACCTTACTGCTCTACAACTACCTGAAAGGAGTTTGTAGCAGGGTGGGGGTCAGTCTCTTCATTCAAGAAGCAAGCAATTGGAAGAGATGGCCTCAAGCTGCACCAAGAGAGGTTTAAATTGAGTATCAGGAAAAAATTCTTCCCCAGAAAATTTGTCAAGCATTGGAACAGGCTGCTCAGGGAAGTGGGTGAGTCACCATCCCCTGGAGGCATTTAAAGGACATGTAAATGTCCTTTAGGAACATTTAGGGACATGCGCTTAGGGAAGTGGTTTAGTGGTGGTCTTAGAAGTATCAGGCTAATGATTGAACTCGATGATCTTAAAGGTCTTTTTCAATCTGTTTCTGTGATTCTATGATTGACCATTTTCCTTAATAACTTAGATGATCAATGGAAATACATCTGAAGAGAGCACTGAGGTTGGAAGGGCTGCAAGTGAGCTAATAAGAATAAAAGTTATTTTGGCAGCTAACAGAGGTGGTCTGAAATTGGCTGAATACAATTCACAAGGACCAGGCTGGCCATAACTAATCACACAGGTACGTGATGCAGCAATAACTGGCTCACCAACAATTGTGCAGAGAAACATCTGGGTATGACTGTTAGTCACAAAATGAAGATGAGTCAACAATGTCACACTACTAAGAAAGGCTGGCATGATATTCACATGTATGAATAGGAGTGTTACCTAGCAGGCATATGAAGTAATCTTTCTGTATGCAACCTCTCAGCCAGAACACAGTGTCCAACTTTCAACACTACAACTGAAAGGACACAGAGACTCCCCTGGAGAAATGACAGTTCAATCGAAAATCTTACAAAAGTGACTGAGTAGGAATGACCAGTTTCTCTCTAAAAATAAATTGTTGTTTTTTCTCTCTGAAAAGAAAAATCTGTGGTGAGTCAGGAGGGTAATCCTTACCTACAGCTGAGTTGCTGCAGAAGGGAAAGATACAAATTCTTCTGCACACCCAAAGATTTAAAATGCAGTGAAGAAGATTCAGATTAGGCAAACATCAAGGGAAAATTTCTGATGGTAAGAGTAGTTAAAGACTGGGGAAGATTGTCCATGGAGGTTGTGGAATCTCCATCTTGCCAGCTTTTAAAAGAACAGGTTGATGCAAATAAAGGTAGAGACAAAGATAAAAGATTGCTTTCAAAATGTGTCCTTTTGCCTTTCATATTGCTGTGATTCAAATGCAAAATGAGAATGGTATTGCTTACCAACCTCGTGGGGGTTTTCCAAGGACATTAATGAGTACAAGACACTGAGTGCTGCATAGATACATACTCCAATGTAACAGATAAATCACAATCCTCATGTCCAATGGGGAGAAGGAAAAAAAAAAATCAATGCTGCATTCTTTTTAGTCTCATTGACATAGATAATTGATTTTAAAATGTTACATGTTAGATGTGGAAACTGAGGCAGGGGACACAGCATGCCCAAAGTCACATGTCAAATCATTGGCAGAGCTGGGAGCAGACCCTATATATTTTGTTGTCACTAAACCACAGCAGCAAATGCCTAAAGCACCAGAGGCCCTGCATCATGACCCGTAATGTGTGTTCTGGCAAAGAGACAAGTCATGGTTAGCTGTATAAAATACTGTTGTCCTCTCTGGTATCTGAATAAGAACATACTGCCAGCCATCATTAAGGTCTTACAATGGTGCTTTCTTTGCTTAAATATCTACAAAATTCAGGCATATTCTTCAAACTTTATACTTCTACAAGGTAGTCAGATAAGTAGTCAGATTGATATTTTATTATGATTTTTCACTGGATGTCAGTGGGTTTCCCCTGAAGAAATGCCTAATGACATCAGTTTGCATTTCCCCTGATTTCAGCCAAAACACAAGGACTTTGAGCAATATACATTCAACAGAGCAGTAATTAGAAGGACCCTTGGTTATCCTGGAAATGAGATTCAGATGGCAGAGATAAAACTGGTAGATGCTAAAACACAGACGCCCTCTCTAAAGTTCTGGGAGATGAAATGGCCCTGCTGTATATCACATCACACTGCAGTAAATTGTGGCTGATGAAGTAACGGACATGGGAACTCTGAACTACCAAGGTGCCTCTAAATGAGCTCCGGACTCCAGAGTGCTGAGCCCCCTCTTGCTTGAAAGGTAAGCAGGAAAATGCACATAAGCCTTCATTCTGCTTCTCAGTACAGGAAAAACAGGTCTTCCATGGCACAAAAGCCTTTGAGGAGCATGGCTCCATCCTGCAGGGTGCTGGAGACTCCCAAGAATTCTGCCCTTTTTGCCCACAGATGGATCCTGTTAGGAAGGCAGGACTCTTGGTGCTTCAATAACCAGCAGCACAGCTCTTCTTTTCAGGCATGGTAAGTGCATGCAAAGAGATGGCCCCTCAAGGAGAAGGGATGTTTCCAGTATAGCAGTTGAAGTTTTCCTTGTGACAGCAGGAGATGCTGTCGAGTCCTTATTTGCGGGATTTACTAGCTTCCATGCAGGCACGCTGCCGGGAGACCGCTTGCTGTTTGATGGGGGCCTGAAGTTTAAAGCTGCTTCCAGAGTTTTGTTGAGACAGACAGGATTCTGTCAACAGCACACCAGACAGAGAATCGTTAATACGAACACACTTTGGGATGCTGCTGTGTGCATGCACTCTTCTTGGTGGTTGCAGTTCTAAACTAATTAATTTCTGTGATCTGAACTGTTCTTTTATTAGTAGTATCAGCATGTTCAATGCTGCATAGTTATAGATGATGTGCTCCCTCTGGGGATCCTATCAGTATGCCATTGTAGGTCTTCATAACTTGGAGGGAAATCTCTCCTATGTTTCCTTAGTAGTGTTAAAATTTTTCATGCTGATATTTATTTCCCTTGAACACTTACTGCTTTCTCCCTCTTTGTAAGCTCCGTGTTTGCTCCTTATGGGTTTCAGTGGCTGTTCAGCTCTGTCCTTGACTCTGACTGCTTGGAATGACCTTTCTGATAATTCTTCTTCCCTCCCTTGGGCTGAGGTTTGTGGGTAAGGCAAACTCACAGTTTCTTTGGATAATCTGACTTCATTATTTTCATTGTCAGGGGAGCGTGAGGTTCTTTAGCTCCTTGGTGCACAGCCTTCAGGATGAGTGATACATGGGTTTCTCCTATCTCATGACAGATAATCTTGACAAGGCTCCTCTTTTCTATTGCTCGTCTCACTAGATACAGCACATAAATATAAATAGACACACACATGATCCTTCTCTGTGCAAGGGCCCATATCAGCTGCATTGCAAGGTCTTGTGGGATTCTCAGCTCTTTTTCACAGCTCGGGTGGGAATGTATCAGCCAAGGTTCCAAAGAGCAACAGCTGAATTTGGATGCCCTCGCCAAGCATCTTTTAAAGAGTTCTGATTTGCGGAAGGGCAAGTCAGTCACTTAACACTGGGCTCTTTTGAAAACCTAATGTTGGGTATAGCTGCTTCTTCAGAGAGTACTCCACTAATTATTTTTTTGCCATTTCATTCTTCTTCTGCTTCACTTCCAGTTCACAATTTTCTTTTACTTTTTTTTCTTCTTCTTTTTT
>NDXB01004881.1:28901-40303 GCA_002631895.1 Agapornis roseicollis | reverse complement strand
TTTTTTTTTTTTCTTTTTTTTTTTTTTTTTTTTTTTTTTTTTTTTTTTTTTTTTTTTTTTTTTTTTTTTTTTTTTTTTTCCCCCAGAATCCACAAAATTCCATGTTCCACCTGCCCTTGGATGGCAGCTGGATTCTGTTGTTCACCAAAACACAGAGCAGTTGCTTGGTTGCAGGAGACACATAACTATCTATAATAATCTATCAGGATTTGTGAACTCAGGTATCAGCAGGGTCCTCTTGTTCTCAAGCAAGAAAGCCCTATTGTACTTGGAGTCTTCCCCTACTTAACACTGGTACAGAAGCACCTCTGAATCAAGCCCTCTTCATCAGTGCTGGAGTGAAAGCTTATCTCACTGTTGTCCATTTCTACCCCCCACTACCTGGAGCACAGCTACCTTATCTACTAGGCCTTGTGCTTGCTTCCATTGACACTTGCAATTTTTTTCTGTGTTTTACTTGTTCTTTTCAACAACATTCATCTTTGTCACAACAAACTGCTATATTCTGAGTACGGATTTATCTGTGCAGATCCCGTTCCAAATAAATATCTAAATAAAATGTAATATTTCTTCTCCACAGCCATGCCGTTTGTTTTTCGCCTGGAAGCCTGAACATTTATTGATGAAACCATATTTGTACTTACAGCAGCCTCTCCAATCATTCCTTTAGTCATGTTCTGTGTAGTTTGTAATAGTGCATGGAAGTAGAAAGGGAAGGTATGCAAATATCAATAATAATTACATTCTCTGTATGCAGATTTCCTCAGTATTTCTTGAATTCATCTTCTAAATTACTTTTCCACAATTTAGGCAAATGTAAACATGCATTTTAATAATTATAGAATAGTTTAGAGTGCAATCTCTACTCAGTTAATCCACTTAATTAAGGGAGTACTGTAAATAAAGATAACATATACTCCCTGATATAAGGTTGTCTTAATACTTACATTTTTTACAATTGAAAGGGTTGCTCTTCTAATTCAAAACCCAGGACAGACAGTTTTATTGTTACAATGGTTTTAACCATTCAATCAAGTTTAGTAAAGTCATAATTGTTTTAAGAGAAATTTCCAGAACTAAGGCCTGACACTCTCAGACGTGCAGAGCTCTTTAGTCAATGATGTTTGACTACTGACATTATGTATTTTACATAACAATAATACAGTCCTGGACTTCCACTGTTCAAAGTAGAATATTACCATAGCCTTCATATCTGAGAGATAAATGTGTTATTAATGCTGGTTCTTTGGTCCATTATTGGTTTTACAAAGGCTTCAATAGTCTTTGCTGTTCCAAACCTGGCCAATACCTCTTTCTCTACTTTGAAGTTAATAACATGACCAACAGATGGTGTTTGAAGTCCTAGCAGTATCCTGGAGTTAAAATTCTGGCTGTCCATGAAGCCACCTCTCCCAGACATTCAGCCTTTTGTACTACCACTGACCCACCAGCACACCAGAACGTTTTTATGCTATCCTTTCCCCAGTACTTTGAAGGACCACAGCTCTCAGAAAGCATCTGAGATGCATCATACTCCTTCAAACCTCTTAGGGTATGACAGGAGCTCCCTTATTCCAAAGCTGGAGCTTGTATCTTTAAAGTGATTCACGGCAGCTGCAGGCATCTTCTGCTCTGCATGTGATGTCTTTGGAAGCAAATGAAACAACAGGCTGAAGACAAGCCTCCTAAGATCTGTTGACACATTGTCTGTTACACCATGGTTCAAATAGTCCGCAGCAGGATACAACAACAAAATTCATGCCGCCAAACCAAGATGCTTTCATATATGACTTTATCCATAAGCCAGGAGGGAAAAGATGGATATCACCCACCTTGGCCTCATCCCAAATCAGTCTTACTGGGGATATATCTATAAATCAACCACAAAGCCATCTCCAGAAAGGGTCAATCCTTGTTATAAAATATCACTTGCACAGAGCTGTAAATTTAAAATGTGCTTTACAGAAATAGACTGGTGAGCACTTTGCCCCAAAAGACCTGACAGCTGTCTATACCCCACTGAGCTACAGGGACCCTTTTAAAAGCAGTTGCTTACTCAGAAACAAGAAGCTGCCTGTAGCTAGCATTCAATAAATCACCACTTTCAACTTTGGTTGCACATTCTCAGATGTGTAATCAGAACATAGATTCATAGATTTTGAGGCCAGAAGGGATTGCTCTGATCATCCACTCTGACTTCCTGCATAACACAGGTCAGAGAACATCACCCAGTGACTCCTGTTGCAGCAGGAATTATTCTGGCCCTCTATTTCAGATGCTGCTGTTGCAAATGCTGTCAACCAGTGAAACATGCTTATCCCATATAACGCCATGCACATCACCTTATTCTGGAAACTTTCCAAGACAGCAAGCCAGACTCTTAGATTATATTTGTTTACAAGGAGAAGATACAAAGGAAACGATCCCCCCAGAGAAAATTCGATGTTGCCCACCACCTTGTGGGGAATATAGTGCTGTTCATGAGGCTGAGAATAACAAAAAGCACATGGCTGGTTTGGTTTATCCCTGGTAGTTCCAGCACTCAGAGCAGCAAGGTTCTGCACTGAAACCAAAGGAAAATAAAACCTTCATTACAGAAAATAGGGATACACACTATAAATACTCCCAGGCAACAAGGGATTTTTGTTTGCCCCATTTTTATAGAGAGTGGAAAGGTTTGTAGGAAGAGGCAATATCTTTTATTAGACCACCTGATAGATTTTGGGGATAAAAAGGGCAAGGTATCAGCCATGCAAGGCCTTCTTCACATCTGAAATATAATTTTATTGATACTGGCCTTAGGATATCTCAAAGGGCCATGGGGGGTTTTCTTTCCTCATTTCTTAGAGAAGAAAACTTGTGTGTTGTCTGTCAGCCCCACCTAATTGCTTTGGAATCAGTCAATCGATTTCAATCACATTGTCAGAGGGAGGGGCAAACGTTTTGCAGACATTGCATTCTCTCACGTTTAAAGAAAATAGGTCACAAGGTAGAAGACAGACCCAGATGTGTGTCCCTATGAGGAAAAATTGCAGGTTGATCATAATACAGCCCACACCAGTGAGAAAAATAGGAAAGTGATTTTCATCAGTTTTATAGAGTACAGTACTATTTGTTTTCAAAATCAGATTCCCTTCAAAGAGTCTCAAATCATAATCCAGGTATTAAAACCAGCTTCTTTGAGCATGCCTGAATCACCTTCCCCAGTCTACTGTCTAAACTGACAAATGTTGCTGTTTTCATTCAATAATTGCAAGCACTTTTTTTCCTATATCTGTGATTGCAATGGTGAAAGCTCATGGCTGTGGTTAGCTAGAGCCCTGGACAAATTCCCTTCTCCAAACATCTAGCTGCTGACGAGTGAGCTTTGCACTGGAGCACAGATAGGAGCTACGAA
Organism: Agapornis roseicollis; assembly: GCA_002631895.1. Classification (NCBI taxonomy): domain Eukaryota; kingdom Metazoa; phylum Chordata; class Aves; order Psittaciformes; family Psittacidae; genus Agapornis; species Agapornis roseicollis. Next base: position 36,906 of record NDXB01004881.1, on the reverse strand, counting down.
TCAACATCTGTGCTGTTGCATAAGATGTGGCAATGGCAATCTCTATCTCATGAGACCATTGCTGTTTACTGAGGAATGGGTTGAGATCTAGGTCTGGAGTTCCCTTGGGCAACAATCTGCAACTGGGGAAGCTCCTCAGGCTGTGATTTGCTCTGAAAACCCTTTTTTTCACCCTGTCAGCCAAACCCTGACAAGAAGGGAAAAACAGCACAAGAGGTGTTGAAGAGACAGAAGGTGTCAGAAAACAGTGATTTGACAGCTCTTGCCTTGTGGGCAACTGTGCTGACACAGGGTTTTCTTCTCTTATCAAGGTGTTTTGTAGTCTTGTCTCATTCTGTGTGTCCAGTAGCCTTCCCTACTAAGCTTTCCTAAAGACTGATTAAAATGCAATCTTGTTCAATTTCTCCTGTGTCTCCTTCTTTTCCAGCTTCCATTCTTCCCTCCACATTCAAAAATCTATGATTTCTTCCTGCTTTTAACACTTTTTGCTGAAAGTTTGCCTCTAAATTTGATATCATTCCTGCTGACAGTGGTAGCCTCACACTTGTAGCTCGACTGGGAATCACATGAGCAGGTTTCCACTCCCAGCTTCCTGCCTGATCCCAGATACACAACTGATCTTTACCTACAGGTCTTTTCCATAATCTGGGGTTACTAACGTATTGCACAAAGAAATAGTGTTTGCTCATTCCTGCTTTTGAAACATGGAGCTGTGCTGTAGAACTACCAAGTGTTAAATATGTATTTGGTTCTCTCCATATACTACCACAGTGGTAGGGTTGAGTTAAACTCTTGAGTCCTGAAGAGCAGAGCATAGGTCTTGGGCAGGCAGTGAAGGTGATACCACAAATACTGGGGCAGCATAAGATATGAAGGTAGAGTCTGGCATCAGGGTTGCTAGAAGGACGTGTTGTGGGGAGCTCTGTGCAGGAGAGAGGGGGAGAACCTTGCTGGGTGCTGGGTGTGGAGGACAAAGAGTCAGACCAGAATAATATCTTGGCTATACTTTTTGCAGTATTGCTGTTGCATGTTCCTCCTCTGCAGCCATTGAAACTAGAGCTTCCCCACTACCACCCTCCCCCCCACCCAGTTTGACTTCCTCTATATTTAACTGCTCTACCTACTTACTTAAACAGGAACAATAATTTCTCATTTATTAAAATTCAGGCATGTTAGACCCAAAAAACACATAGTGCAATTAGTCCTAGTAAAGGTAACGTTGTCCCCCAGGGTTCTTTTACAGAAGCATTTCATAAGCAAAGTCTTACCTTTAGCAAACTCTCCAGTGGTGTTGCAGGTGTAAACTTCAGTGTTTGACCCATCAGAAGACAGAAGTATGAAGATGTAATCCAGATTATCAGATCCATAAGAAGACAAATTAATACATATAAGCAATACCCAAGTACCAATACGCAGCACCATGCATGTCTCTCAGAAATACATGTTAAAACACTTGGTTAGTTAGGAATATGGATTTTCTGTCACATGCACAATCTCTGGCAGCTTCAAAGTGTAGTAATAAAATGTTAGCAACCAAAGAACCTGCAAGACTCATTTCAGCAAGCTTTTTTAAAAACAGAACCTGTATTATAATCAAAAGAAGTGATACATTTATTTGATCTATTTTAAGAATGAAGTCAGCTCGAGGTCAATTGCTGATCAAGAACAATGGAGGAAAACTAGGTGAGATAATTTTAAAGCTGTTTGAATTAAGACACAGATCCAACCTGTTAGAAAGGTAATTTATAAGAAATCATCTCAATTTACATAATTCAAGTGGTTTTATCCTGGTACCTTGAAGAGGTTGATCTACATATGAATTAGAAGATATTGTTACAGATAATTTTCTCCCTAAAACTCCCCAAGTCAGAACTCACACATGGAAAACATGTGCTGTGGAAGAATGATCTAGCAGATATGAAACTTCTGTTTCCAAGGGAGTAGCTTAGTGTTTCAGGGAATACACAGTGCAGTCTCCAAAAAGGCACCGTTTATCCCAAGTAGCAACTGAGATTCCTTTAGTGTGGAATTAGGCAGCCCAACACATTCTGGACGAGATGAGCTCTTCTGGTTAATAACCAAAAGCCACCTGCAGAACTTCAGTAAGCACCCTTTTGTCCTCCTTTAACAAGCACACTCTCTCACGTATAAAATAGCAAGTTTCGCTGAAGACAGCCACAGCTGTCTTCCCTTTCCTTGCAAATGAAAGGGTCTGCACTCCTGCTACAAAATGGTTATCAAATGCAGTGTCAAAGCAAGTGTTTCCCCTCCATTGTAAGAGGCAAGCTGAATACTTTCGGCACAGTTTTTAGTGTCTTCAGACCCAACTGCAGCTGCACACACTCCAAACATTCTGCTGGCGGCTTCCTGTTTGCATTCCTGAGCTGGAGAGAAGGAGGACATTTCTTTCCAAGTCTGCTGCCCACTCCTGGTTTTCCAGCTCACTCTTTCTGCCTTTCTTTGTTCTTCCTTTAGGAAATCTTTGAGATTCATGAGCATAACAAGAATCTCTTCCCTCTGAACTGTGCTTTTAAATTGGCTGGTTGTTTCAGAATGGGAATGGGGTGGGGGGGGCAGGTTTGGGGGAAGGAACCCCAACAGAAAAATAAATCCAGCCTCTCTGGCCGTGACAGTGTTCATTTACACTAACAGCATTCTGGTGCTAGAGTGAACCCTCTGTGCATGTGTGTGTGGCTTGCACTGAGATCAGTAAACCAAGTACTTTCCAAAGATACAAATGCCATTGTCTCCTGCAGATGCCGATGAGGCAGGTTTTGCATTCACAACTGTCGAGCATGCTCTTTATGGGGCTTTATACCCTCACCCACTGTATTCAGAAGACCACACTCTGCCCTCCAGGAGGGCTCACTGGGAGACAGACATGCACATCTGAGGTCCAAATTAATGTCTGAATCAGTGTATGTGACTCAAGGATGCAGTATTGGGACTGACAGGCTCTGACCATCATTTCAACTCTCACTGCAGCTATGAATACTGATGCTTCTCCCTTGTGGTAATTTTCCTTGCCCATTTCTGCAGTGATGAGGGATCACCTCCTTTTCTCCCATCTCTTGCCCTTTCTTATGGAGGGAGTCCTTTCTTTGCTACACCTCCACTAGCATTGTTGTTAAATGTTTAAACTATTTACCTGAGACATCCATAAAATGTTTTAAAATAAGAAAAGAACTTAAATCATTTTGCAGAAAAGCTTAAGTTTCATATTTGCTGCTGATGCTGCAGGCAGACCTCAACCAGTGGGTTAATGCTTCTTTTATAAAGTGAAGACACCTGATTTCTGTCACTCCTTGGCTTAAAAATGCACCATCAGCCACGGCTTCCTAAACAGCCATATCAAATAGACAGAGAAAAGCAACCAAACCAGTAATCAGATTCCACTGAAGAGACACCAGCACACCTGCTGTCCCTGTCCTGCTTTCAGGAAAAGGACTTCTGATGTGCAAAGAACTCTCTGGAGTATGTGGGGCAGATAAAGTTACAGGAGCTTAGAGGATTTTTTTTCAGCTGATGCTTGGGAAAAGTGTTGACCAGGAGAAGCTCGCTCAGGAGATGTAGAGGCTGGGGTGAAGACTGACTTGCATGAATCTGGCACTTCTTTCAGTAAGTGTTGCAGAATTATGCTTCAACAAGGGAAGTGGTAGGTGTCTGACTACAAAACAAATGGATACACAAGTTCTCGGGGGTACTCCTGCATGTGAGTAGGAGAAAGACTGTGGAGCATGACTGTACAGACTCCGACAGTTCCAAATGCTCTTTGTTGCTGCTCTGTAACAGAGGTTGTTGTGTCCTCTGCACCTTGGGAAAATGAGGGGAAAATAACATATTTGTGTAACTGCTGAGAGGCTTTGCCAAAGCAGCTGCCATAGGCTCCATGTCAAAGCACCAGGGGAGCTCCTAATCCCCTTAGAAATTCAAAGACATGTGAAACATTCTGTCATTACACTGTCTCTCTTCTACTCATCTCTCACTCTTTGACTCTTCTGCATCCAGTTCCAGCTTCAGACAAGGGAAGTGGCAGCATGATAAAATCACATTGTTTCCACGAAAAAAGAAAAGAAAGGCTACTGTCAACAACAGGCTTTAATTGGATGGATGGGTCAAAGAGACAGTCTTTTCCCACTGCAGAAGGCTGGGACACGGGGTAAGGGGACACAAGGGGAGTCAGGCAGTTCTACCACGAACAAGCAGTGCTGTATGTGTGCCACAGGAGATCAGCTCAAAAAATTGCAGCAAGATCTTCTGACTTTGAAAATGGGTGGCCAGAGCTATAGGATTCACAAACAGCTGTCAGCAGTGTTCTATTCAGTGGGCACACTGGTTTATGGCAACAAATGCTTGAGTCTTGAAGAGTTTTAAAAGTTTACACTGAATTTGAAATAATAGAATCCAGGTGAACAGCAACAGTAACAACAGTTTTTATACATGGGGAAAAAATCCCTTCATGAAGCCAGATTGATTTAGCATCATAATTTTATCTCTAGTTTGGTTAGTCAAGCCCTTGGCAAGGCAAACCACTTTCTTCAGCGAAATGTTTGGCTTCAATTCAGGGGTGCTCTGTTAATCCAGAAGCAACACTGAACCCCATTTTCTCACCATCAGTACTGCACCTGGACAGTTTTTGATATTGCAGAAGAAAGTTAAACACAGTTCAATGAGTTGGGAGTAAGGTGCATACTGATCTGCTTCTGCAATCATAGCTTAGAGACAGCAGTCTGAGTTCCTGATGCTTTTGCATTTTGGAGGCAGTGAAGTGAGGCCCTCTGACAAAAATATCACCCAGTGTGTTTTTATTACCACATAATCCATGCCTTTGCCACTTGTCCACATACCGCTCTTTAATGCAAACCTCATGTCATCCTGCTCCTTTCAGGTCCTGATTAACTCTAAAATGCCCAGATTTACAAAGCCAGTGGAGAAACAGATCTTTTCTAGTCAAGAATGTAGAAGGGGAGGGGAGAGGAGAAATGGGAAAGACCTCTAATTGCTTACTGCTTGAAACTGATAAAATTAAAAGTAAAAATAGGGAAAGAACTGCACTTTATTTGATGTCTTCTGTGCACACAGATGAAACATCCCTTCCTGCTATAAAGACACAAAGTACACCATCAACAGTTCCCTATTGTTCTGGGCAGCTAGTGGTGTCTGTACTAAGTTTTTAAACATTTTGCTATTATCTGGAGGATGGAGAACCAAGGTTTCTCCTGCCCCTTGCATTTGCTGAGTGAATACTGACAAATGCAGAATTAATGGTATTAATTTTAAATCACTGTTCAATCAGGCAACCTTCTAGGAATCAGTTTGGTTGTTTTTTGTGGGTTTTTTGATTGGATTTTTTGGTTTTGTTTTTTTTTTTTTTTTGAGAAAGCTAGGAATCAGAGAAGTCTTACTCCAGTTTAATTCTAAAGCTACTTGAGACAAAGTGCTTCTTAAACAAAAAACCACAAGACTGAAAATTGAGAAAGTTTATTTCATGGGAGGCTTAGAAAGATTATTTTCAGGGAAGTAATCAGAGTTTCTACCTCAGTATCAGGCAGGCTACATGACTTTTCTGAGACATGACCCTATTTTCTGTGTGATCATCTAACACATCTGGAAGTTTTGGAGAATATCACAAAAGCTGCAGTTACACACAGAGATATTTTTCTCTGCTGTAGCTCAGATTCAGAATTCACAGAATTCTCCATAAGGAAGCATAGAATCATAGAATAGTTAGGGTTGGAAAGGACCTTAAGATCATCTAGTTACAACCCCTCTGCAACACCTCACACTAAACCATGTCACCCAATGCTTCATCCAACCTGGCCTTGAACACCGCCAGGGATGGAGCACTCACAGCCTCCCTGGGCAACCCATTCCAGTGCCTCACCACCCTAACAGGAAAGAATTTCTTCCTTATATCCAATCTAAACCTCTCCTGTTTAAGTTTGAACCCATTACTCCTTGTCCTTCACTACAGTCCCTAATGAAGAGTCCCTCCCCAGCATCCCTATAGGCCCCCTTCAGATACTGGAAGGCTGCTGTGAGGTCTCCACGCAGCCTTCACTTCTCCAGGCTGAACAGCATCAAGAACAATCAGCTCTGTACCAACTTCCTGCAAGGATATAAAATTCAGGACTGAATTAATACCACGCTGCACTAAAGGCATACCATAGTACACCACTTGACACAAAAATGGCAGCAAGCATACAGCTGACCACCTAAACCACTGCAGGCTTCCCCTGAGTCTCATCAAGGGAAACACAGAAGACATTCTTGCTTATGCTACATCCACTTTTATAAAAAAAGAGACATTTTTGTACTGTGTTATGGCAGTGAGCTTAACAGAGAATTTTTTTCTGAATAATTTGTGCAGTCCCATCTATTATAAGATATTTGGCATGATAAAAATCTGGAAGTTTGCCATTAAGTTGCAGTAAGTTCAGCAAGTAATGCTGATAGGATTTGAACATTAACTCACCAATGGAGAATGCCAGTGCATTTGTAGGATCATCAGTGTAATGGATTCTGGCATTCCCTTCTTACCATCTTTACAAATGTCACTTTCATTCTATTGTAAATTAACCCCAATTTCTTCCAAAGCTCCAAAATAAGATTTGCTTGCAAGCAACCAGCCCCATCTACCTTGCTGCTGAATATATTACAGCAGGAAACATGTACGAGTAATATATGGGCAAATCATTAAAGATATACATTGGACATTCCCTGATAAATTCACAGATTTGATAATGTATTACCTTAGACTTTCTTTTCTACCACTGGGAAAGAGTAACCAAGGGCACAAAGTGTCCCAAGTAAAAAAGCAGCAGAGTTCTTCAGTTATTGATCTGGTTAACACAATGTGTTGGATCCTGATTTGTTGTAAATCACTGAAGGACCCTTAAAGTGAAAGACGCAACACCAGTGCATCCCACTGATGGATCTGCCCTCAACCCTGCCCATTTAATATTGGAGGATTTTATTGCTTACTACAGTGTAGCCTCCCATCCCTTTATCAATTATTCATTCTGGAGAGCAACCTTCTCTAAGCAGTAGCAAGAAAATCTGTAGGTTAGATCTAATTTACTCTTTTAACCAGTTTACTCCAGTATCAAGTATTTAAATTGGCCTCACTGTGCTTTCATACGTTACAGCCATATATCAAAGCAATTTGTGCAAATGCCAGCTGAGCAGCCAGCTACATGTATCATGTATTCTGAGATTACACAGTTCCAAATGTCTTTGTAAAGCAAACCTTTCATGAATAAATCAGAAAATATGCATGCTTTATGTAGAGCAAGGTATTCTATTTAGGTCACAGGAAGGTTCTGCCAGGTTTGCTAAAATGAACAAATCCCCAGTGTGCATTCTCACTCCACACATTTCATAACACAAGCAAACATCTCCCAGTAAGTCACCACTGTGCATTTGTGACTGCTGATGACCCTGCACTTGCTAAGCATTGGCTTGATCACTGGAAGCTCAAATAGCTTGCAAGCCTGGAGGCAAACTTCTCTGGTGCCCATGGCTGTTCTGTCCCACACAAGTACTGGCAATGATAAAAAGAACAAATCGAAACAAAAACTCTCCTTTCTGTGAGAAGGATCCTAGAACATGCACATTTTCCAGAGGGCTGAAGGAGAAGGGAGCAACAGGTTGGTCCACATAACACGATGCAAAGCTCTGAGTGCAGTTTGTGGTTCGTGTGCAGGGAGATGCCAGATAGATGAGAATCTGACCATTAAGTGCAGAATACCTAAACAGCAAATCCAAGCTATGCAGTCATCCATTTCCTCTGCCTTCAATACAAGATGCTGTTGTTGGTCTGATCATTCTTCCTGCAGCAGAAATGTCTATGATAAAGTTCCAAGCATAAGGATTTCCAGATTTCCAGACAGGCTAAAATGATAAGTTATCTAGAGTGGAGGAACGAGAAACTAAATACAGAGCTTGCTTTCCCTTTGAAAGGTCTGGCAGTAGACAAGGAAAATACTAAAAAAAAAAAAAAAAA
>NDXB01004881.1:13179-27134 GCA_002631895.1 Agapornis roseicollis | reverse complement strand
TTTTACACAGAAAGCAATAAAAGGAACAAAAAACAAGAAAAAAAAAAAAAAAAAAAAAAAAAGAAAGAGGTTTTTTTTGTGTAGAATCCTTGTTTTGCTTTTTAATTAACACATTTTAAGGTATTTTTCTTTCCCTTTCTGAGTCTCCAGAGCATACCTGGGAAATGTTTCCCAGCCTCACTGTTACAGTAGGCTGTAAACCTTGCCTGTTTCAAAATGCAAGCCAAGATGCTTAGGTTTCCAGGAAGGGGATCTTGACAAGAAACACGAAATATCAGGAGACTCGTGATGAAATCACTAGTGCCAACAATGCTACGTGTTAAGATTTTTTTTAAATTAATATTACCTTGGGGATTAGCAAATGGTCCCAAACTATACACACTGCGACTGAAAACACTCTTAGTGCATTAATCTTCTCACTAATGATTAACAATTTGTATTCTAATGGGACCTGTAGGATCCAGCCAACATTGAGTTCCTGTTGTTCTAGGGCAGCGTGTACACGCAGTGGGGACATCAAGCAGGTTCACTGATAAAACAAGGCAGACCAGGAGTTGGAAGGGAAACCAAGGTACACATAGTTGAAATGTCTTGCCAGAGATCACACAGCAGGTCTGTATTCCAGTCTCAGCAAGTCCAAAAATAAATATATATACAGCACTTCAGGCTCAGGAAAGATTTTAATTACTAACAAAGTAAACTAAGATAAAAAGAATATAGGCTGAGTGTATATATTCTTCATAGATAAGTTGAACGCCAGCTGAGATGAGGAACAGGATTCCCTCAGGAGTGATTTCTTGTTAATTGCACAACTTCAGGCAGTTTCTTGGAAGTCCTTATAAGTTGCAGACATGAATTTTTCCAGGAGGGTCACAGCTTTTTGTGAAGCATCAAGCTCTGCCCACTGGTGGAGGATACAACAGGCAGTATTGTCTATCCACTGGCATTTCTTACAGATGTCAAAATAGCAGTGAGAAGTGTGTGATGCTACTGAACGCTCCTTGTCTTGCAGCAAGATGCAAGCTATATGTGGGTAACAGGCCAAGCAGCCCTGGTTCAGACCTTACATTACTTTCACACAGATGTTACCCCACTTTTGCAATCCTGCCTGTGACATACATGAGAATGGGCGAAGGCCATACAGATCATGCTAATCAAGGAATAATTGAATAACATATCAACATAACACAGACATTACCACATATATAACATACCACATAAAATATGCCACATACTTTTAAAATAAATATACCTCTGACTGTAGCTCTCACACAGACAGCTGCATTTTTTTTTAAGGCTGATAACACAGTCCCCTTTTCTAAGAAAAAGGATAAATTTTAGTGTATTTAAAAACCACTGTTTTACACTTCTTCAATAATATTAACTCCTGCTCAAACTTCTGGAAAATTATATGAAAACAATCATTCCTAGATACTTCTGAGAGATTTTTAAGGGATTTCAGGGAACTAATTCTTTGAACTTTTTCAAGCCTTTGCAAAGGTGTCTTCTATCTATAGATTAGCTGTGTTGGGCTTGGCTGTTATTTACTGTGTACATCTCTAGTTTTGCTCTTCCAGTTCAACAGTGGAAGTGGAAATCCCTCCATGTTCCCAAGCACTCATATGGAACAAGTCAACCAGGAAAGGCATGCTTCCTAGCATGACTGGACAGAAATGTGTGAAGCATACCCCAGCTTGAAATCACTCTTTGCTGACATAGGAACATCTAGCCAATAGTTAACTCAGATTCTTAAAGGGCATAAAGCCTCCCACAGCTGCCCTGAATTATTAAGGCCAGTTGAGACTTGCAAGTTTAGACTTGCTATCTTCCAGTGACATGCTCCTCAAGCACACTGTGCCACTATGGTCCAGGCAGCTGCGAAAGGTTGGTAAACCAGAGGAATGTCTTCTGCTTGGTCTTGCATAAGGAAGCAAGAGGTATGTGCATTTTTGTCCCACAGCAAGGCCAAAGCAAACACCAGTGCAAACTATAAAAGAAACTGCTAGTTTGCATGGCCAGATCTTTAGGGGATGTAAAAACTCTCCACCAAGTTCTGTGGAGCTGTTCTGATTTACATCAGCTCAGGACCAGAGCTATAAACTCCCTCCCATTAGGTACATCAGATTTTATTACCACTAGCACAATTCAGATTAAACTAAGATCTTTTGTGGACCAGCACATCTGAAATCAGAGTTTGTCCCCTGGTCATTCTGAAAAAGTGGGAAGTTCCATGTAAATGATAACGCATCTTGCTCATCAGCGGTATGACTTTCAGGGCCAGGGGCAAAATTGTTTGGAACAGCCACAATCTGCAAGAATAAGAGGGGCAGATGTTTGTAAAACAACTCACTATAGGGTATCAATGAACAGAAACATTTTCCATGTATTTTTATGTCTTTTAAAAGCCAGCTGTCCTGAATGCATGTCTGTCCTCCAATAACGCATGCACAAGCTACTTATTTTTACAAAACTAATGAATGCCCAGTAGATGCAAAAGTTGTGAGTTTGCCTTTTGTGTTTGCTTTATGACTACTGAAGTGAGGCATAGAGGTTGGAGCTGCAGCCCCTTACACCCACTCTGTCCTATAAGGGGTGTTGGGTGGCACCTCGATTATCAATTGGATATTTAATAATTGCAAATGTTAATGTTAGATAAAAATGAGAATGGTATAGGAATGTCAAACAGGCAGCTTTTCCAACACCCTTACGAGCTTTCTAAAACAGAAGCCATGTGTGAAGCACCTTGCTTGTCAAAGCTTCCTTTACTTTGATGTTGAGCTGCCACCCTGCATGGACAGGAGAGAGGTCCTGAGTACTACAAAGAGCAAACACTCTTTCTGTGTGTACCCCCACTGGCTTTCTGGGCAGCTGAGGATTGTTTACCCATGAGGAAGGGTGATAGCTGGACAGAGGATTTTTCAGCAGTAATGGCTTGACTGAGCTGTGTGCAAGGCAGGTGGGCTCTGACACTGTCTATCTACCTAGCGTGTGTGTGAGTAAATCCTCACATACACTCTTGTTTCTTTCTGAAACAAAACCACATGAGCACAGACAACAGCCTTCCTGCATTCATTCCTTCCTGTCTTCCTTCCTTTGTGGGCCACAGGCAAAATGAGTGAGGAGCAGAGCTCCAAATAGGGCTCTTGCTGTGCCCCTTTGCTTTTAAACAGGAGATCTAGAGGGTTTTGGCAGATTGTTTCACTTCAGGTATGATAGTGTGCAGCAGAAGGGCTCTCCATAGAAAAAATGAAACTTTGGCTTGTTCTAACCAGTTCCTCAAATTTTATTTTTTCTTCAGCTGACAGTACCTGCAGTGGGAAGTGTCAAGTACCCCTAACAAATGACTAAAACGGGCAATACTGAACTTCACAAACAGGCTGCCTGACAAGTCCTCCCCATCAACACAGACCACAGAATCAGCATTCAAATTACCAGGAAAGCTGACTCTATTGACATCTGGCTCATGTTTCAGCACATTAATTATCCTCTTGGGTTCTCCCATCTTCAGCTGCTTCCACACAGATGCCATCTCATCATTTATCTGCTTCAACATTTTCTTCCTAACCTGAACAACTGAACTCTTTTCTTCTTGCATGGCATTCCTGCTTCAGCAGATGCTTTAACACTGCCAAACAAGCCTGCCCCATCGGTGTCTGTCTCAGCAACATTGTGAGAGCACACCAAGCTAGTAAAGGAAAATACACTATTTTGTTAACACTTGGGTGCAGCTGCATCACAGTAAGCTCTATCCAAAATGACAAAAACATCAGTAAGAAAGAACTCCCATCATCAGGAGCTTCAAAAGAATGATGGGACACAGCTTATCCTATCTTGGAGAAAGCTTATTCTGGTTTTGGGACAGCCAGAGGCAGTGAGAAGTCTTGTAAATGCAGCATGTCCCAGGAGGAATTCAAGCTCAGCAGGGCTTAGTAGAGGATCCAACATTTACCACAATAGAGAGTATGAAAGGAACCAAAGATTGTGCTTGAAAATAACCTGAGAAAATTCAAGCAAGTTGGTGAGGCAACGTAGACCATTACATGTGAGACTGAAATATAAATCAGGATCCCTTGTGTCTTGTCCTGTGTCTTGCCTGGCCTGGGTCTACTATTTCAGTAGAGCAGGAAGCTTACTCCAAAAAGCAGGATGCCATGCTTTTTAAAGTGTTGTTGCTGTGACTTTGGAAACACAAATGATGCCTCCTCCAATGGACTGGATTTTGCTCATTTGGATTTTGACGCAAGGATAATGGCCGGAGTCTTTTCTGAAGCTCAGGTATTCAGGTCAGTTGCTTGTGCCAACAGTTCTCTACACCTCAGGATCAATAAGCCTAGTGAGATTCCTGGGCTTTGCAATGGCTCCATTATAATTGCAAAACCAACAGCTTTTATCAATAAATCAACCTAACAAGTAACATGCGTAGGACACCCCATCAAGGGTACTTCTGATGATGCAGCAAGTTGTTTCCTTCACTGCACAGTTATTGAGTGTACAACATAATTCTACTGTTACATCACATTAGCTATGTCCAAGTCTTTAGGACACTGGAGTATACAGAACAATTCACAAGTGCTACAGCAGATCACAAGCAGTAATTTATTTCTCTTTATATTCACTAGGTTATACCACACCAGCAGCCTGTAGCATCTTTGTGAGGAAAAAGTTAGCCATGTAGTTCTTACTCTTTATACAGGCTAACAGCTGGTGAAATGGTGATATAGCTCTCTCAATCCCCAAATCAGAATTAAGATTAATTCAGGAAAGCCTTTTGCAAGACAACCCACAAAATAAAAGCTTCAACAAGTAAACATGAACCAGTATCATCAAGGGAACAAAAAACCACTAGCCTGTATCACTACTATGCATTGTGTCCGTTTCATGCTTCAGTCATGCAACTTAGCATATAGATTTCATAATACTAAAATAACCACATATTTGACTGCTCTGTTACTTGTACAATATTCAGCTAATTATCTTATGCCATATTTGCCTGATGTTGATTCACAGAGTCAAACTTGGAAAGAAAAAGATGTGACTAATACCCAAAAGTTAACATTAACCTTCTTGGACTGTAAATGGAGGGCATACTGTTGGGAGTGATTTTCAGGAATTCTGTCCATCAGTAGCTATCCATCAAAGCCCACTTAATCTCCTTCTGGTTTAGATATTAGTCTTTTGGAGAGCTATTTTTTAGTCCAAACCAGACCAAAAGTATGCCCATAACACATAGTCACTGCAACCTTCTCACCATTTTATCCTTTTAAAGTTTGGAAAGCCCTAAACCACCAGAGAGGTGTCTTAATACAAGACGTTGGGGGAAGTCTTTCCATTCTTGTGGAAAAAGGTTAACTACTCCATCCTTTCACCTGTAATGTCTTTGCCGAAGGAAGCTCATGTTAACCATCATACCTGACTTTCCAGTCCTGGAACCTCTGGTTCACTGGAACACTTATCTTCAGGGCAGTAAGATCAAGTTGGAGAATATTTAAGCAGGTGGAGTGTGTGTAAGTCCATGGGACCTGAGGGGATGTACCCACAAGTGCTGAAGGAATAGACCAATGTCATTCTGAGGCCACCCATGATTATCTCTGAAAGGTCAAGGAGACAGAGGAAAATTCCCAAGGACTGGAAGAAAGCAAATGTCACTCCTGTCTTCAAGAAGGCAAGAAGGAGGATCTTTGGAATGGCAGGCCAATCAGCCTTGGCTGTAACCCTAGAAAGACAATGGAGCAAATCCTCCTAGATACTGTTTACTGACAAATTAATGACAAGGAGGTTATGAGTAGGTAGCAAAGATTTATAAAAGGGAAATCATGCCTGACCAACATGCAATGAAATGACTGGCTCAATGGATGGAGATCAGCAGATGTTGTTTATCTTGACTTCTACTAGGCCTTCAGCACTGCCTCCCATAATAACTTCATGGACAAACTCATGAAGTACAAACTAGATAAATGACCAGTGAGATGGATTTAATGCTGGCTGAGCTGCTGGGCTGAGAGGGCTGTGATCAGCAGCACACAATCCATCTGGAGAGAAGCCACCACTAGCCTAGCTCATGGGTTTATGCTGCAGCCTGTACTGTATAACATCTTAATTAATAACCTGGATGATGGGGCAGAGTGCACTCTCAACATGTTTACAAATTATTCTAAACTGGGACAACAGAATGACACATGAGACAGGTGTACTGCCATTCTGAGGAACCTTAACAAACTGGAGAAATGGGCTAATGGGTACATTGTTCAACAAAGGGAAGAGACAAGTCCTCCACCTAGGCAGGAATAACTTCCCTTTATGCTACCAGCCAGCTGGCTGAAAAGCAGCTTATCAGAAAAAGATCTGAAGAATCTGGTAGATGCCAAGCTGACCATGGGTGAGAATGTGGTTTTGTGGTAAAGAAGGTCAGTGGGATCCTGAGCTGTTTTAGAAGAAGTGTTGCCAGAAGGTCAAGGGAGGTGGTCTTTCTACTATACTGAACCCTGCAGAGAGACATATGGAGCTCTGGGCTCCTCAGTACAAAAAAGACGTGGAGTGAGCGAACCAAGTCTAGTGATGGGCTCCACACAACAGGAAATACAAGCACCTACGGAAGAGAGTCCAGCAAAGGGTCATGAAGATTATTGCAAGATTGGAGCATCTGTCATATGGAAAGAGGCTGAGAGAGCTGGGACTGTTTTACCTGAACAAGAGAAGGTTCAGTGGGGATCTTATCAATACACATAAATAAATGACCAGAAGCTGTAAAGAAGATAGAACCACCTATTCTCCTGTTCACCTATTCTATGCCTCCTTATGAAAGGGCAAGAGGCACTGGACACAAATTAAAACACAGGAAATTCCATTTAAACATCATAAAAAACTTCCTTACTGGAAGAGTGGTGGAACACTGGAGCAGGTTGCCTGTGAAGGTCATAGTTTTCTTCCCTGAAGACATTCAAAGCTGGACTGAAGATGTTGTGAGAAATCTGCTCTAACTGACCCTGCTTTGAGGAAGGGGTTTGTGAGACAATGTCCAAAGATGCCTTCAAATTCAATCATGCTATGACTCTGCGATTCCGACTGTTAGCTAGACTATACTTCTTACCTAGTATTTTAGTTGGGTAGATGCCAGCATGAAGGGTTTCACTATGACTGCCAAAGATTGATTTCACTCTTTCCAGGCTTGATTATCTAACAAAAGGAAATTAGACATATTATAAACTGGCAAAGGCCTCAAAGACTCATTGTTAAAGTGGAGAACATGAGAAGGAAAGGAGAAGCACACGTTCAGGGTATATAATTTCATGCATCTTACCACATGATTAAGTGTTACCACAAACTTGGTGAATTCTGAACACAAGCAGTTTTTCCACTGTGTAAAATACAGACTACTCTGAATTCATCCCAGTTGATGAATCATTTCAGTACGTCCTTATGGCACACCATCAAGGTTTCTGAAGCATGCCAACTTCAAATCTTCATCTCCAGCCATCACAACAGGTTCAAAAGCTACTCCAGCTTGCATCATAACCATCACCCCCTTTTTGAGATGTCTTCAGGAGAGCCTACTCTGCATCTAGTTTACCAGAAATGGGCATCTGTGCATTTGGGTCTTCTTGGAGCTAAGTTCTGTCACAGCTGTAAGGAGATTACTAACAGAAAACACTACACTGCTACACCCTGGCTCACCTGAGAAGAAAAACTGGAACCTCTCATGACCCATGAGTCAAACAAGTTCAGAAAAACATGGCTATTGACTGCATTCACATCTGTCAGTAACATCATTCCAGTGCTAGCAATGCTTGTGACATTCAAACAATCTGGGGCTGTCTTTTTGACATCAGAATGCTTAATCCATGGCTGCTCTGTGGCTGACAAATTGATCCATCTGCAAGTATGCATGTTCACGTGGCCCTTATTAACCTCAGCAGTACCTTGAGGGTGCTCAGGGTGGTGGATATACATCTTTACAGGTGAAATAAAATGTAAGATTGGGCATGCAACAGATGTTCAGGGGACTTCACATTGTGCTGTCTGCCATTGCTCCTTTTTCAGTTGTTTTTGTTCCATTTACATGTTTATTTTGCCTTCATGTAGGACCATTCACATTGCTGAAGATTTATTGAGCTCATCTACCATTATTCTTCCAGTTGAAGCACATTTATATTGCAGTACTTCTGAAGTTGCCTTACATATATTGATTAGCTACAAGGCAATGTAGCACATGCAGATACAGGAAAAGCCCACTTGTCTTTAGGCAGCTCTTGTTCTCTTCTGGATTTAGAGACAATCAGAGAAGTCAGAGCCTAAAATAATTACTTATAATTTATCTAGTTACCCTCCCTGAACTGTTCCCTGCAATTATAATAGTGATGTGCCCAGATTCACTTCCCTTTGAACACTAGAACTGCAGCTGACTTGGCATGACTTTTGGACATGTTATGATCATGTTGAGGTCATAGTGTTTTTCAAAAGAAAGCAGTCACCTTGCACTATCTATAGTCTATTTTTAGAAGTATTAGTGACACAGTGCATAAGCACCTGCTTACCCTGAACAGCTTCAAAGCACTGAATAGTATGCATGCTTTACACAAAAATGGAGCATTCATACCACCTTTTACAAATGTAGAAACAAAATAGATTATTCTTTGTTGGATTTGTTGATACAGTTGCAATCTTGAGGTACAGGAATCAGTGTTTTTCTTCAGAAGCCCAGCACTCTCTTGCTTTATGCTTTTGAAGGTTACTCTGGAAACAGGCTGGATGGTAAATAGGCTGCACCACCTATATATATGCATACATATATTTACTTATTTTGGGTTGGAACCATCAAATCAGCAAGGGTAACATCCCAGATTGGCACAAAGTCTAACATAGGAATATGTTCATGAAAGCTTCATGTGTCAAACCAACAGGCATATGAGAAGATGTAAAAGTTAACTCTTTTTTCTCCAGGGTAGGTGCTCTCTCATCCCAGCACATGGGATGTCTGACAGTGGAGGGATATTCATGGAGCTTGTGCATCAAGGTGGTGGCCACCCTCAGGACTGCCAGGGATTAATTCTTTCTGGCAGGGAAGTTTCTTTTTGGTCAAAATGATACCTAAAAGATAGGGGGCAATTTCAGCTGTGCAATTTTAAAGCTGTAACAACTTTACTACAGCATCTAAGGCAGATGCTCAGCTCATGAGTTGTCTCATCAGAGTTTGGGACCAAATGACTCTGGAGATTTATAATGAAACTTGATGCCTTTTGAGCAGAGCTGTGCATATGAACTGATACTGCTATGTTTTGGACAAAAAAAAATAGCTCTAACTACAGTGTTTCTGAGGTCAGTGAGGAAAAAAAGGCTGGAAACTTCTCCATGAATATGGGCATTCAACCTGGTGACAGAGACCTATTGGATCTCCTCATTTATTTGATGAAGCACACTTTGTCCCTCCTTTCTCTTCCTTCAAATCTCCCTGATATCTTCTTTGCTTCTTTCCTTTTATTTGTGCTTTCTCTTCCCACCTGCTCATAGTGCCTGAGGTTTTACTGATAAAGCTCCTCCTAATGCTGTGTAAAGACCTATTTAATAACACAGGAAGAGCAGACTGGACAGGTTTGCTCTTCCAGACAATGGGATCTATTCTTTTCAGCTGCACATTTATCCAAGCTGATTTCCTCTACAGGCCATTCACTGCCTTCTGAGACTCTGCTGTGGGTGCACAGAAGGTAAGCAGTATTTTCTACAGGTATTTTCTCATATCAGCTGGCACTGTTTTCACATTTGGCTTTTTTTGCTTCTTTCCATACCTGGACCAACTTAAGCATCTGTGATAAAATCAGATAAAACAGCCGATTGTAAAAAGAACATTATTTGTATTTAAGGTTCTGAGCAATAAGAAAGCATTACTTGACTTAGGGTTCAAGGTGCCCTATACTGCCAAATATCCAATTAATTTAAATTGCATAAAAAATGTCTAGCAACAAAACCCATGAGGACAGAGGTGAAGTGTGCTTTTCAGTCAAGCCATTCATTCCACCTAATTTCCTCTCTTGTAAAAATAAAACTTCTAGATGTACTTGCAATCTCCAAAGAGAAAGTCTATGTGTTGTTTCTCCAGCTGCCGCATTTTCAGTGGCATGTTGTTGCATTGCATGTCTTTTATCAGACTCCTTTGGGATGTGTAATGCACATCCCAATAGGAAGCTGAGGATGATACAAATAATTATAACGTGTGATGCGAACCCACTGTTATAAAGTCAATCTCTCAGCAAATTCATCAACTCGACACATGATGTACAGTACCAATTTTATGTAAATGATTCTTCTAATCCTGCTGGGCAAAATTACTCCCTGATGTAAACTCTGTTATATTCGGTGGAGTTGTACCAGGAATTCATTGTTTTGCTCATAAGATCTGAAACCACACTTCATATGTCTCATTCATCTGGAAACCATGGTAATAAGAAAGAGTGTAATCACTTCATTCCGAGTACCAGAGGTATTATGTTCTCTTTTGTTTAAAACAAAAGGCTACCTTAAATATTACACATCAGTCTATTATTGTTTTAAAAACATAAAATATTAACTAATATTGATTTATGAAGCTCTAAAAGAATGAAAAAGCTCCATAAAGACAATGGACTGGATTTTCACTGACTCTTGCAAATTTTGGATTAATAATTAAAAAAAAGTTTAATAATTTGAACATAAAATTCATCAACAGTGTAAACTGTTGCAAAAGAGACAATCAAACGAGACTGAAGGCACTGAGCAGATCTTCTTAGGGATATTCTTTAAAAAGATGTTAAATTGAACTCCAGCCCCCCCCAAAAATCCCAAATAGTTCAAACCCAGTACGTAACAACTGAGTTACTCTAAGGTAATAAAAATGTGTCAGTTACACTGAAGTTTGAAAATGTACATAAATGATGCTACCCAGATTTTATTTGCACAAATTACTTATTTTTAATGGACTACAGTGCTACTGTATATGGAGTCTAAATTAAAATCAGATAAAAATACTGTTTGAGAAGTTCCTAGATACAACCAAACTTTGCAGTACAGCCTCAGCCAGGACTTTAAATTCAAATGTCCCAGGCTTTGGAGGTAGCACAGCTTTATGACACAGCACCTTGAGCTGTTAAAAGTGATGAATCCTACAAATTCCAGGTTTGGGTTAGGGGTTTTGTTGTAAAATCAAACCCTATCACCATCTGTTCTCCTTTTAAATTGTCTACCAAACTGAAAGAGGACTTACTTTTCACTTCCCTTCAGAGATATTATAGAGAGAGTGTATTCTATGTTCCACATCTATTGATACAAGATTTCTGCCTAGAGGAGAGAAAAAAAAACAGAACAAAACAAAATAAAACAAAAAACCCACCTTATATAATTTTAAGCATCTAGATTAACATTTTCTGATATGTCACTCAAGAACCATGCAAAATTGCAAACTTCTTATCGGAGAACATTTGTTCTCATTGCTTTGCTTTGATTCAGCTCACAGAGCTAAGTGGGATGATCAGAATATTTTCAACAACTTTCTCAGTCCACTCCACTAAGCAAAGTTAAATATGAGTGGTGGGAGATGTTTCAGAAAGTCTCTTCAGCATGGCTATTACTTGCTCAACTATTGCTTTATACACAACTGCTAGTTTTGTGCACCCTTCTATTACATTCAGTCCACTCCTAATGGTAATGGAACAAACATAAAGCAATAAACCCTAATGTAATCTTTGCATTTTTCAGTATTGTTATTGGACACATTTCATTCAAGCATGTTACAAGGTAGACAACTGATAAACAAAAGCAGAATCAGGTCCAGTAATATATGTGTAATTGCTTCTTTCATTTTAGGTAGTGTCATTGAAAGGTACTTGAATGAAAGAAAACAAAAAAGGCAGCCATGAGATGTCTGGGTTTGCTTGAAAAAGTAATCGAAATGCTTTGTATAGTGGAAATGTACCTTCATTTTTTTTTTTTTGTTTTACATCTTTTGCCCTCCAGATGGTCTACTGTGATGACATACACCTGTTCAGCGTCAGCTATTACCCATAGCGACATATGGCAGCTCACATATTGCCTAGGCTGAGGGGATCTGGGATTCAGGTCACCTGGGGTCTGTTTTCAAGTGGTGCGATGGCAGCTGTGGGAAACTTGATGACTGACAGAAAATTGCTGTTCCTCTCACCAACAGAAAAATGTAGATGTCTTTAGAAACCCAGCAGCTGTATCCTAACTTCACCACATAGGTGCAGACAATACAGCAAATGGCTCCTTCAGCAAATACAGCACAATAGAGGTGCAATACTATCATTTTACATGTTTTCACTGGTAGGAGTTGTTCAACATGGACAACATTGGCTGTTACAGTAACAAGTCATGAAGTACGCTGGCTAGGGAGGGCTGAATTGGCTCACATCATGATGAATATGTGGACCTCTGCCCACTCCTAGAACAATGTCTAAAATTAAGTATCTGTAGGTACTGAAATGTGCAAGTGGTTTCTTTGTTCCCCTGTTACATCTAATTTGTGTGGGCTGCTACAGAACTATAGCAATAGAACACAACAGAAGGTAGCTTAAGAGAGAAAGTATTTTGGGCTCTCTAGAAGCTGGGCTGATAGAAGAAAGGAAAAATGGAAGGAAGCAAATATCTGGAGTTTTCATCATTGTTGTTGAAATCATTTGTCTAGCTTTGGAAAATAGACCTTCTTCATGATCTTTCCAGCAGAAACAAAGGAGGAAGCCCATGGGTGACATGGTGCTTTCAAGATGTTCTGCTAAATGTGGTTAACATTTTAGTTGGGTTTCTGGTGAGTGGCTGAATTTCTTGGAGCTTCTCCAAATCAAAAAGAAAATAGCAACTTTTTAGAGACCCAGCATACCTCCCACATTTCTAAAAGTTCTTCCCTGCTGGTGTTTTATTCTGCATCTGCAGCTGAGGAGGGCAACTGCACTGCAGGTGAAGATAAATCTGAAACAGAACAACAAGGCTTTCGTAAAACCTTATTTTGAACATCTATAGTTCTGAATCCAGCCAGTCGTTACATTTAATGAACTGTGTAGGAAATGCTTTGAAGTTTAAGTAGAGAAGGATCAATTTTTTTTCTTTATCTTCTAATTTTCAGTGTCTCTTCAGTGATACAAGGGAGTTTAGCCCTCATGTAATAGGGCTAGCGTGGCTGTGGAACACACTCTTGTTTTGGTGGTCAGTCTCTTACAGCAGCAAACTTTTAAAAATTCTAAAGAAGATGTTCCCCATGCCTCTGATTTAATAAGCTATTTCTGCATTTACCATACCCAAACTTAAAAGTTAATGTAAAGAAAGAAATATAGTTATTCAAACAAAAATAGGATTTTGCAACAGGACACTCTCCTTTTTTTTGGAGTTCTTGGTGTCACACGTTTTAAGTCTTTTGTCTTCTCCTTCTGCTTC
Source organism: Agapornis roseicollis (assembly GCA_002631895.1). Taxonomy (NCBI): domain Eukaryota; kingdom Metazoa; phylum Chordata; class Aves; order Psittaciformes; family Psittacidae; genus Agapornis; species Agapornis roseicollis. The sequence continues at coordinate 13,724 of NDXB01004881.1, read as the reverse complement.
TTACCTAAGGAAAATAATTTAACAGCCGGCACAGCAGGCGAATTTTGTAGGCCTTATTCAAATGATAACTCAACTGGGTGAGGACTGAGAACAGTACGACAGAATTAATCACTTTTCAATCAAAAATTCTTTCTAAATGGCAAATGATTTGTCCTTTTCAGTGTTCATTTTCATATTTTGCAGCTTTCTCTAAAAAAATATCACCTTGCTCCCAATAATACAAAGGTTTCACCAAGCTCCCGTATGCTGTCCTCATTTCCATTGTTTTTATTTGTACAAGTTAATGGTATTGAAGAAAGAAAAACTATGAGGAAGGCAGAGGAACAAAAGCTGTGAAAAATTATTCTGAAATATGTCACTTACACACCTTAGAAAGCATGAAATGCATCTGCTTAAACAATGCTCCTACAACATCATAGACATCATCCTCTTTCCATCAGTTACATACAAGACTGTGTTCTTGGCTATATCCAAACTAAACCCACTGAAATTTGTAGAGTTACTGGTATTCACCTGCAGTACAAATTAGGCCTAAAGGTGAAAAA
>NDXB01004881.1:0-13050 GCA_002631895.1 Agapornis roseicollis | reverse complement strand
AGACATAAAAAAAAAAAAAAAAAAAAAAAAAAAAAAAAAAGGTAATTTTCTATTATAAAATGAAAGGATGCTCATTTTAATCCACTATTTTCTAACAATCCATGTATTTCACCTTTTCATGCTGCTGACTTAATAAAATCAAAATAAGAGAAGAAAAACAATGGAACACCTTCTTTGTATCACGCAATTGAGTGATTTCAATTTTGGGTCATCCATTCAGGACTTCTAGGAGTACAGATGTTTTATTTTCCAGTGCTGGACAATAACCATGTGGTGAGAATCAATAGCTCCATGTTTATAAAATGGTATCTGGGTTTAATTTCTGCTGTCTGTCAATTGTAGCCTTTGATCTTGGCCTGGAATTATTTTTTCCACTTCACTCTAAGTGACTAGAGGCTACTGCTGTCACTGACTCTTCAATTTCTGATTTCACTTTGCCAAGATGTAAAAGATTTATTTACAAGAATTCTCCCAAATATGATCCTTAACTGCATTTTTTTCCTTCTACCCTCAAGGTATTTTGTAGTGAGCTGTCGTAGGATTAACCTGAAGTAAAATACCCAGCACACAGCAGAATGGAACAGAGTCTATGTGAACAAACAGATGTATTTAAGCAAAGAAGTTCAGTTTTAATAACTAATTGCAGCTGGGACTTTGATATACTCTTCTTTTTTGAATCCAACTGAAATTCTTGGTAATATGTGTTAAAAGTTGTGGTTTAAATTTCTGACGATCAAGTTACACTGATTAAAGTAATGGATACCAGACTCTGCATCAATGCAGTTATAAATATGGATGAAATGAATGTACATTACACACTGTTATAAATCTGTGTGTTCAAGGAAAAGTATAAATCTCCATCACCTTTTCCTCCTTGGGTTATGAATGGTATGGCTGTTTTTACAGTGTTTTCGATGAAATTATGAGTTGGAGTAATTTGCTTGTTCTGAAGGACTTCTGGGTTTTTACAAGCATTTGAGTAGCATTTTTTTCACAATGGCATGTCATTAAAACATACAAAGTAATGTGCACTGGAAAGGGTATGTGACTTTCCAGACATGAACACAAACAGGATCATGGTGCATTCAGAGACATTTATAAGTATGTACAGCATCTGAAGAGGTTTCTGCCCTTGCAGACATTTGCCAAGTGTGGCATAACCATGTCTCTTTTCACTCTTTCCTTTCAGTGGCTATCAGTGTGCAGCTAAACATTGGCAAATAAGAGGATGTGGTGAAGCCTTATGGTTAGAGGGAAAGGTCTGATTTTAATCTGTGATAAACCACTCAGTTGCTGTGTGCTACCAGAGTAAGTCTCAGAGCTTTTTTTGGGTTTGATGCAACCACAGGGACTTCAATGAATGTTAGGTTGCAACTCTTTACCTTTGATCTTCAGCTGGTTTCTGATGTATTAAGAGATAGATGAGTTCTTCGTACAAGTCACAGATCTCATCCAGAAGAAACATACCAAGCTTCCTGCTGGCTTTGAAGTGGGACCTGTGCTCTCCTGTGAAACACACATGGAGAATCTCTAGCTTACCTCCTCTTTTTTGGGAATGGCATTCCTCATCCTCCAGCTGGGATTTTTCCACTTTCCTGCTGACAGGGAAGGTGGCCTCAGGAGTGGCAGGAATAGCATTTCCCTGTTAAGTGTACAGTAAGTCCATGATATGATCTACTCTTTAGTCCTCATGTGTGAAGTCTAAGTTCTTTGAGTCACTCTAGGGAAGAGTCTAACAGGTTATTTCCATAATAAGTCCTAGCTTCAGGAGCTTCAGGATGACCTGTTAGTCAATGAGAGAGGCATCAATCTAGGATAACTGGAAATATCATGGGGGTAAGGGGAGATGAGATGGTTGTGTTTTCTTTGTGAGTGATTTTGATCCTTCAAACCAAACAGGGCTGCTTAAAGATAACAACAGCTCTCTTTAATCTGCTCTCTCGGCAGATTCTGTGGAGAGCAATTAAAGAGTTTTTCTGGTTCCTGGAATTTATCCTGGCAGATTCTCCTGGAAGGCATGCTAAAGCACATGAAAAACAACAAGGTGCTTGGTGGCAGCCAGCATGGCTTCACTAGGGGGAAATCCTGCCTGACCAATTTGGTGGCCTTCTACGATGGGGCTACGGAACTGATGGACAGGGGTAGAGCAGTTGATGTCATCTACCTGGACTTGTGCAAAGCGTTCGACACTGTCCCACACGACATCCTTGTCTCTAAATTGGAGAGACATCAATTTGATAGGTGGGGCACTCGGTGGATAAAGAACTGGCTGGATGGCCACATGCAAAGAGTTGTGGTCAATGGCTCAGTGTCTGGCTGGAGGCCAGTGACGAGTGGTGTCCCTCAGGGATCGGTGTTGGGTCTAGTCTTGTTCAACATCTTTGTTGCTGCCATGGACAGTGGGATTGAGTGCGCCCTCAGCAAGTTTGCCAATGACACCAAGCTGTGTGGTTGGGTGGATATGCTGGAGGGAAGGAATGGCATCCAGAGGGACCTTGACACGCTTGTGAGGTGGGCTGATGCCAACCTCATGAAGTTTAACCATGCCAAGTGCAAGGTCCTACACCTGGGTGGGAGCAATCCCAGGCACAGCTACAGGTTGGGCAGAGAAGAGATTGAGAGCAGCCCTGCGGAGAAGGACTTGGGGTTGTTAGTCGATGAGAAAATGAACACAAGCCTTCAGTGTGCACTCGCAGCCCAGAAAGCCAACCGTATCCTGGGCTGTATCAAAAGGAGTGTGACCAGCAGGTCAAAGGAGGTGATCCTGCCCCTCTGCTCTGCTCTTGTGAGACCTCACCTGCAGTACAGTATTGTGTGCAGTTCTGGTGTCCTCAACATAAAAAGGACGTGCAGCTGTTGGAACAAGTCCAGAGAAGGGCCACGAAGATGATCAGGGAGCTGGAGCATCTCCCATACAAATACAGGCTGAGAGAGTTGGGACTGTTCAGCCTGGAGAAGAGAAGGCTGCGTGGAGACCTCATAGCAGCCTTTCATTATCTGAAGGGGGCCTAAAAGGATGCTGGGGAGGGACTCTTCACTAGGGACTGTAGTGGCAGGATGTGGGGTAATGGGTTAAAACTTAAACAGGGGAAGTTTAGATTGGATATAAGGAAGAAATTCTTTCCCATGATGGTGGTGAGGCACTGGAATGGGCTTCCCAAGGAAGTACTGAATGCTCCATCCCTGGCAGTGTTCAAGGCCAGGTTGAACAGAGCCTTGGGTGACATGGTTTAGTGTGAGGTGTCCCTGCCCACGGCAGTGGGTTGGAACTAGATGATCTTAAGGTCCTTTCCAACCATAAGTATTCTACAATTCTATGAGTTAGCATGAAGCTCTCTTTCTCTACAAAGATTTATAGAATCGTGCTCCAGCCATGAAAGTAAAAACTGGCTGGAAACTGATTGTTTGAGCCAAACTCTCTAATACCCTATGACACAGTGAGGTCCTTGTGGCAGGAAAAATGAGATCAATTGCCAGGATGATACCTGTAGTTTTCATCATCTATGGCATATATCTTAATGGTGAACCTAATACAAAGCTGTATTGCAAAATTCATTTGCTTTATATGTTCAGGAGTTTGTGGTTTGGTTTTGTTGGGGTTTTTTTTATAAGTTCCATTTAATTTCAGGAACTTTTCCTCACTGAGACTGATGCTAATTAAATTCAGTTTTCCCTAAACTTCTATTTTTTTCTCATAAACTTTTCTTCACCATTTGTTATTTCAGAGAAGTGAGGCTGCTTTGTCTGACAAACACTACATTTTCAAATATATGATCATGTAATTTTCGGAGCTCAATTCAGGCTGCACTGAGTACAGCTCTTATAGGTATACTCCAGCCTCCTTGGTGTAGCGGAGGTCTGAACTGTACTTACAACTGTTGGAAATTGGCAATACACATGGAAGTCAATGGACAGGTTTAATCAACTCAGTATCTAACCTTTAAACATCTCCCTGTAGCTGCAGAAATTAATGTAACACCATGAACTCAGTAGGTTCATTGCAAAAGACATAAATAAAACCCAAGAGTTTGATAGAATGTCAGGAAGTAATTTTTACATTGAAAAACCTCTGACCTGCTCCATCTCCTGTGCCCTCTCTGCTTGCTAGGCTCAAGGATGGCACACAGTCAGAGGTCAGGCCTTGTCCCTGAATAAGGAAACTCAATCAAGATGAAAGCCATGCCCAAAGGCTTATCCCAACACCCTGCCCCAGTGATTTGTCCTAGCACCAGGTAGACAGAAAGCTGCAAGTTCCCGAGAGCTGGTGTACATAGGGCTGCCAGGTGCACCAGAAGAACTGCCCATGTTATAGGACCTGAGTGTGTCCTGCTGAGGACAGATGTTGCACAGAGACACACAGCAGTAGATCACTGTACCCCACCCCTGCCAGCAGCCTCTGACTGCTGACCATGACTGTGCTAGTCATGCACATTCCTCCTCAGAGAGACCTGCAATTCCCCACATCTCCAGCGGGCATGTAGGATGGGTTGTGGTGCTGCACAGGGTTGGAGGCCAAGGTTTGGCCCATCTGTCGTTCCCCATGTTTAGTTGTCAAGTGCTTTGTAGAAAACATCATCCTTTCTCATTCACTCTGAAGTCTGCAGCCTCTCTCACATATTCTTGTCCTAATTAATGCTTCCTTTGTCTCAGACTCTTCCTCAATTCAGCCCTCACTGAATCAATGGGCAACCTTGCATTCATCCCAGCAGGACTGGGTCAACCCTAAGGCAATTGACTGAACCTCCTGCTGCAATGAACAGCCACCTGGCAACCTTCCTTGGTCTCTAGTCATCACAGGCTTCCCTCCGTGGTTTGCATTGCTTTTGGAGTCTGCCAACCTTCAGTGCCCAGCCAAAGCAGCAACAACTTTCTCTGAGAAGTAGAAACTTCTGCTTCAAGTTCAATTCACAGGTTCAGCCTAAGGTATTAAGGTATAGGTAAGTGCTTTTCTGGCCCAACTTTTACACTGCAGTGGTAATCTTCCTGCTTTACATTGGAACAGCAGCACAGCTCTGCTATGTCTATCCAAAAATTTACCAAAACATGTCCCTTGTAGCGTAAGTTTTAGCTTGAGTAGCCTTGTGCTGAAAATAAGGGAACCCAGTCTTTCACTGAATCTTTTCACCCAAGATAAAGCAGCTAGAGAAAATAAGAGCAATATTGATGGCTGAAGGCCCTGAAGACCCAAACTATGCATTAAGACAGAGCTGGGCTCTTTCTGTTCTCCAGCTTCACATCCTGCCCAAGGTGTTTTCAGGGAGCCACAGTTGGAGCTCAGAGGCTGCTGGAGAAAAAAACAGTGGCAGGCTTGCTATCCAAACAGAACACCATCCTGTGAATTGAAGGGGCAGGGCCTAGGGAAGGGGCTGACTACACCACATCCAAGTCCCACCCTACATGCAGCTCCTTCTGAGCCTGGTGGAGGTGCTTCAGACTACAGACCATCTGACAACAGTAGTGGTCCCAAAAGGAGGGAGAGCTGGCCCCCGTGACCAAGTTTTTTAGCCTGTGATTCATGATACAGTCACAGCCAGACAAGGATGTGGACACAGGTCTTCAATGAGATCGGCTTCCATGGTTTTCAGCTGGGTTTCCAGGTGTCTTCAGTGCCCACTCTTAGACGCAAAGCACTCAAAACGTTAGCTTCTGGTAAGAGATGTCAGGTTTGGTTGTCAATAGAAAGGGTTATTTACCACATTACTCCAATCCATTTAAGGTGACCTTATAAACTGTAATTACAGAAAGATGGAACCTCAAAGTATGTGTCTTTACCAGGTGCCAGCAGCACCTGCAACATCGGTGCCACTTCTCCATGGGATGACTTCAGCACAGCTGAAACACCAAGCAGCAGCTGTCCTTGACATGGAAGTCAGAGTCTGCATTGCGTATCTGGCTAATCTTTGAACATGCTAAATTTTTTAAAATGAGTACAGAGTCAACCACCAGCCATAAAGATAGATTTCATCCTTTTCATCATCTATTGCTTTTCTGACTGGCTCCTTATTGCAAGCAATTTGCTTTCCATTCCCTGAAAATTATTATCAAATACTATGGCTACACTGAAAATAACTGCACAAAAATAAAAAGGAAATTGTATCTTTTGATTCTGCAGAAGATGACAGTTTTTTTTCAATGGAAGGCCTGTAGTCAGTCCTCCATGTTATTGAAAAGTTCTGCTGGGTCCCAGGCAAATAAAGAACTGCAGGGTATGCATGACTTTTAACATCCATGCACATCGCGTACATAGCAGGAAGAGAAGTGGTCTAATACATGGTAATGCTCTTTGTGGCCACCTTGACAGTGCTATGAGATCAAGTTTTCAATGCCTTAGTACTTCCTATTGCAACTCAAGTCTGTTTCCTCAGCACAAGATGTATTCAAATGATGGTCAGCAGATTATATGATGTGTCAGCAGGGCAGTTTACTTCTTTCATCTCTTTCAAGTGCTTCCATCAGACAAACACAATTTTTGCCAGACACTAAGATGTCCTGTTCTTTGCAGAGACTGCTTCAGCTGTGACACTCTTCTTTCAGACTTTTGCCACATACCTGCAGGGCAGGTGGGGCAGAGACATTGCTGCCCCCTAAGCAGAGGTACTAGCCAGTACTACCATCCCCAAATCTGAAGATGCACTGGTCTCTAAGCACTGACTGTCTCTAGCCATCCTGTTCTTTTTCTTCCTGGTAATGGAAAATAGCTCCCTCCAAGCAACAACTCTCTTTGGCAGACAACACATGCAGCAATGAAATTTCTGTTGCCTATTTCTCTCCTATTTCAATGGTCTTTAATGAGCAATGATGTCCCTCTTTCTTCATGCCCTTTCTGACATAAATGCACCTCTCTAGTGTGTAGTTTTACCTCAAATCCCTGAGCAGCTTAATGCCACAAAACAGGACATGTCTACAAGCTAGCGAATTCTGAGTAATAACTACTGCACCAGGCGCTCAGGAGATGGCATGTTATCCATCCCAACTATTTACTTGGAGGAATTCTGTTCCATGGAGTCACAATCTAGTTCATTGTCTCCTGCTAGAGCAAGGAGGAATTCTGGCAAACCACCATGGAGACAGAAGGTTTTAACATCCAATGGCCCAGAAAAAGTTCAATCCTCTCTTATTTTGCACATATTATGATTTTCTTTTCCTGTTTTCTTATGAAATATAAACCATGATGTGTGATTGCTTATGTATTAATGCACACTATAAAATATGCCTGAGTTAAGGGCTATGGGAGAAATCTTGTAGCAACATTGCACAAGTGATAATTTTTTTTCTTCAGCGTTTAAAAATAGTGAATCTAAATTCTTTATGTCAAAGGATATTTAAGTTGGCACCCTGGAAGGATTTATTTATTTTTATTAGTATTCCAGAACATTTTGCACTGGAGGGACCCTTGTGGTCAACATTCTAGTGTTGCCCAACAGTATTTTTATTTCTCTTCTATCAGCTTTCAGTTTGCTCTGCATCCAGTACGCGGGATAAATTCTGTCAGTTGCTATAATAGATGTTTACTAATTGGAGTTTGTTTTTAAAATCACAGGTAATTTTGTCTCTTATCTGTGAAGTCAGACTATCACCCAGCAGCCATCAAGTCACTCCTGAGACAGTTTGACTCATACTGCCCCACACCATGTTATCAGGTAAAAGCACAGCTGGAGCATTGCTACTTGGGAGTGTCTTTTCATCCTCTTTTCTGGGTTTGTGTTGCCTGGTCAACAAAATTGCTTCCATGAATACAGATTAGATTTTTGGATGAAAACATGGGAACGGATGGCACACAAGTCCTCTCCCTGTACTCTGTACATGTATGCATTATAAGTTTAGGAGTGATCCAATTATCAAACACAAATCAAAGAGCCAAATACCCTGGACCAGCAACACTTTCAATCTCCATGTCTGACATATAGTCATCACCCAATCTCAGCTTGCAAGCTGGGTAGCATATTGATATCCAACCCTGCTCATGAGGATGTCAAGAGTGATACTTCAATGCTCAAACAGACAACAATAAGCAGCTAACTTAGAAGTCTGGCTATTTTGAGTCTCTGAAGGTTAAGGAGAGTTTTCAGGATGTCAGAAGAAAATGGTGGGACAGAAATTGGAAACAAGCCTTTTCAGGCAGAATCCCCAGTTAGAATTAGCCCTGCTCAGTCTTGCAGTCTGGCACTTGCAAATACACAAATACACATCACAAATGTCGCAGCAACAGGGTACTACAAAACAGGACAGCTTGATTCAACTCTATTCCTTTTACCATTTGCTATGCCAGGTTCAAGATACCCTACAAAAAGTGCTATGCAGTAGCCCTCCAAGTATCAGTTCCTCATTCAGAATTTATATATCAAAAGGGAGAAAATCTTATTTCGAATCTTTCTATGCTTCAGTTTCTCATCTGTAACTGCAAATCTCTGTGGTGATCTGTTTTCCACTGAAGTTTTATACATCGAAAGCTGTGTAAAATTCCTAAGTAGCTGATGTGGGTATTAGATGCACATATACACAATTGTACAAATGCATACACACACACGTGCAGAAAGGGAGAGCTGCTGATGGGAAAAAAGGGGGAAAAAATCACTTCAAACCACATTTTTGTTTCAACTAGAGATAACTTGAGTGTACTCTTTTCCATTGAAATAATGAAGCATCTTTTCAGCATGCCAAGCATGCCATACATTTTGGACATGAAGTCACAATGTGCCAGCAGCAGCACTGAGGCTATCAGAATATAAAAGTACTGGTGGTGATCCTAGAAAGAAGAGCACTTATCATTGTAAGCAAACCAACAAAAATGTTGTGCCACATTAATGTATATAAGTAAAACTGTACCAAGCAAAATAGACTACTCAGGGTTGCGTTCTATAGATTAACAATAAGTCATTAATCAAAGCATACTGGCATAAACGTGAACTCAGCTTGAAGATCACAAGGAATAGCAGGGTACCATGCACATACAAAGAAAGGAAAGTTTATCATAAACACAACAGATAGGGTTATCAGGTAGCATGTTATTGTTTATGTGGGCTTTTTAATTGCATCTCTTCAAGCCCTTTACATGAAACTCTTTCTACAAAGAATAGATAGTTCTCATGTATCTGAAAATGTTGGCAGGTCTGAGAGTCTGGAGCTGGATCCTGAAAAGCAGTCAAAACTTCCTGCTTTTTGAAAGTGAAGTCTGCAGCCTGACATCCAACACTTATTCATCAGTAGTGGTGGGAGCTAGGTGAGAAACTATGGAGTCCTTGGCCTAGTTAGTCATCTGAGTCCTTCCTAAAGAAAGATCTGTCAGCTGCTTTGAAAGCTGCAAGAGAACAAACATCAATTAAAAGGCATTTCCACAACCCGATCTCCTGTTGTTTTGCTACCCATGTCATAAACCCAAGTTCATTTCCTCTCCTGGATGCCAGACACTCAGAACAAGATGTTTTTCATCGTCTACACAAGGACTTTCAGGTGACTTCCAAAAGGCCAGCCCCACCATTCCTACTTGATAACTGGAAGGTTACAGGCTGCTGCTGTAGGCTCTGCTGCCACTCAGAAACAGCCACTTCATCTCCCTAAATGACCTGTTGACTTCATTTGGTGACCACACATGAGTGAATCGTATGTTCCATCACCTGGTTGCCAGCAAGAGAGAGTGAGGCAGGCAAGAAAGAGGAAAATGTGCTTAAAGCCTGGATGCAACCAAGCAGCAAGCTCAGCATTTCTGTGGTGGGAGTGTATTTAGAGCTGTCATTTTCAGAGGGCTGACAGAGGTCACGACTGAGCTGTGACTTGGGCAACAGCACAGAGAAGGGATCTGGCAGGACATACTTTGTAAGTGTTCCCTCTCTTTGCTCCATCAGTTACTGCCAAAGTCATCAACTTTTAAGAACAGCAATTGGCCTCTTCTAAGGATCCAGAACCTGCAATCTCCTAAATGAAAGCTGTGTCCACAGCACCAGTGCTTGATACCAGCTGATATTTTGTTTGTGAAGCTTTCTGTTGTGTTCAGATACAACTTTCATTGCCCACAACTAACACATTGCTTTAAAGTTAAACCGCTTTCTAAGTTCCCTGCTGTTAATTAAAATTCTACTAATAAGGACAGAAATAGCTCAAGAGTAGTTTGGGAGTTAGGAAGTCCATGCTTTTTGAACCACAAAAGTGGAAGAATCTTCTCCATTCTTGTTTGGGCCAGAAAAGTCTTTTCAAAGACCATACAAGGCATTTTAGTGGCTTCTAGTAAGTGCTGACTTTGAAGTCCAGCATCAATAACAGGAAATAGCAGGAAACAGAAGCACCACATCAGCAGTATCAGCTAACCACATTTTGATAGCACATGCAGGAATAAATTCCTCATCCTTAATTAGATCACAGAGAACTAAATCTTTATTTTCACCTGATTTTGTATGTGTGTGTGTGTGTGTGTGTGTGTTTAACATCATGAGTATCACACTTGGATTCATTTAGACACACTGATTCATTAGGCAGCCCATGACCTTAATAAATTTAGATTACCAGGAAGGGGTAGTTTATACCAGCCTCTTAGTCATAGAAATGACTCATGATATCCACCCACACTAACCTTTGTTTGGTCTCTCCAAGTATGCCAGGGCTTGTCAGCCTTTCACAAATGGAGTTCTTTGATTCCCTCAATGAGAGAAGGACATCAAGGAAGTCTGGTTGCAAGAACAAGCTGCCTGTGCAAGAGACAGAACAATACCATTGACCTTGAGGAGCTGAGGACTTGTTTTCTCCAAGGACATGATGTACTGCTGGAGGGAAGTGTCTCACATGACCTGAAGTAAGAGTGCAGAGGGGGGAGCAGGGCTTGTTCTCTTCACACAGGCTGCCAGGCTGCTTCTTTGGGAAAATACTCTTAGAGGAGTTTCCACACGCAGCAGGGAGCAGAGAGATTATGGGGATTTTGTTCTAGTTCTGACCATTTGGCCACATTCAAAAGGGAATAAAAGTACTAAGGCAAACATAAAAAGAACAAGATGAATCCCAAGTACACCCCCCCACACACACATGCTCTCTTGCCTAACCTAGGAACTCCTACCACAGTTCTGGAGCCATGATGTGAGATATTTCAGACTTCCTTGGTAGCTATTTCTGGAGACAAATACTTAAGAGAGACATAAAAAGCTATTTTAGTAGTGCATTGCTTTGGGCAAAAGAACAAAACCACTCAGACCATCTCTAAGCTGATGTTGACAAAAGCCTTGGAAACTGAAGCTTGACAATCTTTCTAGACAACCAGGAAAGTCCTTGAAGGACTTCCCAAATTCAGATACAGACCACTGGACACAGTGGAATCCTGAGACATTGCTCTGAGAACGAGATCATCACAAGTGAAAAAATATGATCACAAGATAGCTAGTTTGGTAAAGGACCTCTTTTCCTCTGCTTATCTTTTTATGTGCATGTATACTGCTTCAGATGATTTGCTAAAGCTACCATCAGCATCCACAAATGCAGCCTTGGCAGAGTTTGCCTAGGTAGAGATTTCCTTGGCAGAGTTTGGTAGAGAAGTTTATCTCAGCATGTTATTCAGTGTCATGCTTCATATATATCCCAACACACGAAGCAGCCGAGCCATCACCATGAGTTCAGTTTTCAGGTAGATCACAAGAGGTTTAGAGGATTGGCCAACCTTAGAACTTGGCAAAACGGCATAAGGCAGTGGAGGATAAAAATGAGGGTTGGTAGAGTTTGCTTTTTCTCTAAGGCAAGCTGCTCCTCTAGCTCAGGAGTTCAATGATTTGAAATGACTTGAGCAACTGCTTTATCCCCCGGCAGTTAAAGAGCCTTTCCAAATTCATATTTGGGAAACCTATTTCATTTAAGTTTGAGTGTTAGAGAAAGACCTCAATCTCAACTTCAGAACATTTGACTATGGAGTTGGTCAGTGTGAGCATCAGTACCCCAAAGTCTTCCTAAAATGCCAAAGGCACTAGAAAAGTTATAAATGCTGAAAGATACTCACTAGGAGAAAATCTGCATATGAAAATATGCAAATATATTAATATTTTAATGTACTGTTTTTTCAATTAAATGATTCATGCTAAAAAGTATTTCTCATCAATTGGAAACAATATTAACTTCCTTCCAAATCAGAAGAAATTAAAATAAATATAATTTGGTTTTTCCTGTTTATCTTCTCAGTCAAGTAGGTGGAAGAGAGAGTGGAAGAAAGGAGGAAAAAAATTCACAAAAATTAACTATTTTATTTGCAGATCTATTTTGTTTTGAATCAAAAAGTATTTTTTAATTCAAATCATTTAATTAAATGTATCAGAAAATTACACTAGCTATTTTCAGCAAAATGAAAGGCTGTCAGTTTGATAAAAATTTTGACAGGCAAGGTTTTCTATGTGTGTTCTTCTGATCTTGAATTTGGAGATTTAACCTATCACAAATTCAGATCTTTGTTAGAAGATGGTCCAGTTATTCACTTACACCTGAATCATCATATCAAAAATTTCCTAGTCTCTCATAGTCCCTGGATGAAAAGCTTTTTCTTTTCCAAAATAAGGTCCTTTTGTCCTAGTTGTCATGTACTCCGTGCTACACTTGCACATTTTAAAGATCACTTTGCTCAAGACAAAATTACATGCTCAGGACTGCAACATTCATTTTGCAACTGCAGACATTTTGTCTCTTAGAAATGATAGTCTCCTTCACTTGCCTGAGTATCACACACCTTGGCACACAAAGCAGAATATCCCAGAATCCAGGGAAGCATCTCCTCAGAGGTGGAGCAGGAATCAGAATGAACCCTTCAGGAATATTTCATGATCTCTGCAACCTTGGCTAGCTCAGGCTTTGTCAACTTGCAAAATATGATCTGTCTTCGTACCAATACACTGCTGTCAAGTCAACAAATTTATTGGTTTTGTGGCCACATATAGGAAGCTTTGACTTGTGACACGACATGAAGACTTGCAAGTCTCAGGTTTCATATGAAAGTGAAGAGGGGGGGAGAAAGATAGTGGAGAGAGGTGAAGGGAGGGAGGAAGGGAGGAGGGGTGGGAAGGAGGGAGGGAGGAAGGAAGTGCCGGAGGAAGG
>NDXB01004879.1:322569-333687 GCA_002631895.1 Agapornis roseicollis | reverse complement strand
CCCTTTCAGAGATCTGCTTTGTCCCTTTCAAAACTCCTGCTCTGCTTGTGATAATTTTCCCACTAATTTAATTTTGCTTTCTTACAATTATCATATTGCATTTCCAGCATCCTAAAAATTGCTTTGTGTTGTTACTGTGCTTTCTGATCACCAAGAAGTCTTTACTGTCAGAATCATGCATTTTTAGTGCTGAGTAGCTATATAAGTTCAATTATTCATACACTAACAAGATCACTTTAATGAATTTAAATAAGCTTATACAAAAGGAAAAAATTACTATCTTTTTCTCAGCGTTTCTTATACTTAATATTTTGTTCCAGTTCTAAAAGATGGAGGTACTGACGTGTTTCTGGTAGTGCTGATGATTTGCCACTAGATGTCAAGCTTTACTGTAAAGAATTTTACTGCCACACATCTGCACCAAAAGGATTTAACCATGCGGTAAAATGCTTGGCACTAATTCTTCTCACAATTATATTAACATATCAACGTTTATAAAGAGACTGATGAATACCTCAAGTGCCAATCAGTGTAAATCCAAAGTGATTGGCATTTTGTTTCCATTTTTCTAGCATTACGCACAAGTTTTAAGGCTCTCTGTCAGAACAAGTCACTGCTGAAGTGACCCTAATTGTTTGGGAATGAAAACAACTTCTCTGCATATCTGAGTATTTCAGGTTCTCTCGCTGAACCTTACTAAAAATCAAGCTCCCCCAATCACTGAAACATTTTCTTGGAGCTCTTTTTGCAAATGAATTGGAGAATATTCTTTAGCCATCAGCTCAAACTAAGTCAGCCTTTGCATCAGACATCATCATACCCTGCCACATCACATTACAGAGCATGTGGGGAATTCAGCTTCCACATGCTATGATCTTCTTCCTCATAGCTCTCGATAGCTCAGGAGGTTCCAAAAATGTATCACTTTACATCACTCCAGAGCAGCAGCAGCAAAAACTGAGTTTCCTTAGAATCATAGAACCATAGAACAGTTAGGGTTGGAAAGGACTTTAAGATCATCTGNCTCAGGAGGTTCCAAAAATGTATCACTTTACATCACTCCAGAGCAGCAGCAGCAAAAACTGAGTTTCCTTAGAATCATAGAACCATAGAACAGTTAGGGTTGGAAAGGACTTTAAGATCATCTGGTTCCAACCCCCCTGCCATAAAGCAGGGACACCTCACACTAAACCATGCCACCCAAGGCTTTGTCCAACCTGGCCTTGAGCACTGCCAGGGATGGAGCACTCACAACCTCCCTGGGCAACCCATTCCAGTGCCTCACCAACCTAACAGGAAAGAATTTCTTCCTTATATCCAATCCAATTTCTTCCTTATATCCAGTCTTGGGGCACAAAAGGAGGTAGTATAAGTAACTTGTCTCAAAGAGGTAGAAAACAGTGCTCTAACAATCTAGGATCCAAGGATTTTCTGAAGCCATCAAAAAAGAATCATGGGAATGTCCTGGTAAACTGCATACCATTTGATAACCACAGTATAATAACTGCATGCTGATTGGTGATCACCTTTTTGAGGTGCAGTTTTGCTGCCGGGGCAAAACTACCCTAGCACCTCTAACAAAAAATCTTGGACCTAGCCTCTAAATCACAAGTAAGCTGAAACTCAGCAGTGATTATATCTCTGCTGAGACCTTCAGAACTCAAGAACTATACAAATAATAAAAAACATAGTACTGTGCATTAGAATGAAGATAAAAACACCAAAAACTTTATTGCTTTGCTATAAACTTGTAGCACAGATCAGACAAAAGCATCCTCTAAGGAGAACTGGGTTTACTGAACTATCTGTTTGCATTTGCTACCTAAGGAATATGTTTTCTAAAAGCTAGAGCAATTGAAATTAAAAACTAACTAAAGGAAAAAAAATCCAGGAAAGGTTTTCTGTTTCATGTCTTTTGCATTGTGGTGTCACCTTGGAAACAAATTGGTTGCCTTCACTACAAGCTGTGCTTTCAGGGTTTTCTTGCCTCTTCCCTCATTTTCCATCCACTATGACTGCCCCAGAGAGCTAGGAAGCTTTTTAACCCATGCTCAGAGCTAGTATGTTGCTATCAAAACTGCACACTGGCAAATGCTTCAGTTTCTCTCACAGTCATTACAAGAAATTGAATTGTTACATGAGAATTATCTCTGGAAAAGCAGTAATAATTAAGCAAATTGCTTCTGGTGTTAAAGTGATCCTACTTAAGAGGGACTTGAATGATTGACCTCACTTCTTGTAGTTTACACACTACTTTATCATAGTTAATGTCTTCAGATTTGCAATGTTCTTGCAAACATTTGATGAATTTTAAGTAGGTAGACAGGCTGAAAACTCTTTGAAGTTGTGCAACCCCAAGAAAAATGTGGGATGCATAAGTTCCTAAAGAATGCAGTTTTGCTCATTTTAACTGTAGTTAATAGGTTACGGTAAAGCTCTTTATTACCCAGGCTAAAGAAACTAAATACATGGGTAATATAGAAAATTGTGTAAACTAGGACAGTGGAACATACATGGGGGTGTGCTGAGGAGGAGAAAAGTCCATGAGTGAGTAAGTCAGCACACCATGGCCAGTGTCTCTAATTTTGCATTCAGTGAGACATGTATGCTGGGGAAATTAGAGCTGATATCGCATTAGGGTGAAATCTGTGCTTCCAGTTCAAAATTGAATGTTGACTGGTTAGGGTCTGATCATTTTAAAGGCAGTCTAAATCAGAGGTGCTATTTTTGTCCCATTTTCTTTCAAAGAACATGAGGTAAAGCTTCAGTTCTCCTTCTGTTAATCAATTTTAACTTGCTTTCTTAATCAGGTTTTTCACAGCCTGTATTAAATAAAGTTAATCTTTACCAAAACCATACCTTCTCTAGATATTTCTCCTCTGTGCCTCTGGTATATATGATCAGGACAACAGCTAGAAACAGTCTGAACAAAAACATTTCCAGGTGTTACTTATACATGCAACACCCCAAGGAAACAATCAAGAAATTATTTCTATGCAATCCTTAGGACTTTAGATTTTTAGATTATAAAACTGTTACTATCAATATTACTACATAAATCTCTATTCCGCTTATTCAAACAAGTATTAATTATTTGACTCAGTGTACTTGCTCATGAGCATCATGCTCATTCAGATTGGTGCTTTTTATTCCCAGAGGCACTGCTGCTCCTCTGTACATCTCAAGTCAGAAGGCACAACGATGAAACACAGATAACTTTTCTAACATCCCCATTTATTATCATAGTGTCATATCATACATATCTAAAGCTGTCTTTCCTAAGCAGTATAGCCTTTTGAGGCTCTCTTTCTCCACTTCTTCTTCCTGGAAAAAATGGATTAAATTGTATTAGTCATTAAAATACATGTTATGAAAACACACCTGCATTACTCAGTTTACTCAATTTGTATTCTCTGACAATGCCCAGTGGTTTCCTGTTATCCTCAGATGTGCAGGCCTAGCCTCTCGCTTTCCCAGGCAACCAGAGATCTGTCCCAGGATTTCATCATCACTGGTCTAGCCTTAGTTATTGATAACCATCTCTACAAGCTACTTCTCTTTCAGTGCCCCATCTCCTTCTCTATTGTGTCCACCTTCCTGAATCTTAGCTACAAGAACCTGGAAGAAATTGGAGACTCATGGTAGATAGGTCTGAATTTCTTCAAGAAGCAAAGCTTATCCACAACACCCTTTTTGCACAAAAGTACACTGTCCTGCCATTTGTTTTCACGTAACAGCTGCATTCTCTTCATACCTCCAAACAAGACTCCAGAATGAAAGTATAAACTGAAAGAAAAAACCAGGATGTTTACAGGACTCTCATTTAGGTCATTTCATGCAATTTTCATTCTCCAGCCCACCAGTCTTTCCTTCTGAATTACTGCATTCTCTTCAAGAAGAATATTCAGCTTTATTCCATAGATTCTTGGCCAAGATATGCCTGCTTTTTTCCCTTCCCATGGTGCAAATAACTTTTTTGCTCTAGCAGTATGTGAAATATTTGTTTACAGTTTTAAGTAATGTCACATTGCAGTCACATTAGAAGTCTGATGGCATTCAGATGTTCGCTACTCAATAGAGGCTTTCTTATAATATGGTGAAAATCAGTTACAAAAGAAAAAATTCTATGGGGTAACTCTTTTTTATTATACTCCAGATAAGATTTTCCAATTTGATCAGTAGGAATTAAAATACTATACATGCACTTGGCTTTTTTTGGTCAGTATTTGTGGCCCTTATCTTCTAGGTAGTTTCTGTCAGTAGATAACTATTGGCCTTTCTTCTCTTCATTAAGCATTGTTTATGGCATTTCATCTGCCATTATTTTATTTTACTAGCACAGTATTTGGAGGTAATTCCAGGATTTCTTCCACTAGCTTCTCAGCATTCAAAAGATTAACAAAATTCCCAAGTGCTGCAGGATGTGTACTGGTGATTAACACTGTCATTACTGACCCATACCAAAACAATGGTAAATCATGACAGAAGCAACATGATATTAGGAGATGAATTCAGTGATCAATAGAACCTCATTGCACTCTTCATTACATCTGTGCCATATCTGGGTGACCTGATTATAGCACACATAAAAGTATGCAAGCTTCAGTCTAGCTCACTTGGTGTTGGCAAGGAAGCTGTGACTGCAGAGGATTCAGCCCAGGCCAATGCACCTACTTTGTGCATTCTGTATTAGGAACCTTGTTGCAATTCCTTAATATGCCTAACACTAAATTCAAGACAGCAAGTACAATACCTACCTATATGTGCTATGCTTATCTGAATACAGCCATTTCTTTCATTATGGAGGCAATTAAGCATTGTAAGAAAAGAAAAAACAAAACCAAACCAAAACCAAACCAAGATACAGTTTCATGCCAAATTCTTGTTTTCTTTTACTAGAAAGAGCATCTTTCACTACTTGCCCCGCTTTAACTCTATCAGTCCTTCTCAGCTGTGAGTTGTGAACAATGCTGGTAACAACTCCCTCCTCTTTGATTAGGATGTGAGAAGTAGCTATTGTTATCCTCAGCCAGTCTTTACAGCAGCCAGACAACTCCAAGTAGTCTTTAATTGCTGCCAGGAGCTCAGTTCCTGGAGGGTAAGGAGCATGTTTATGCTACCTTCGCCATGTCCTTACAGCCTCAGAGGCTGGAAGGCTCTCAGAAGACTGTTTTGAATCTCAGACGTTTGGGAGATTCTTTGTGGTGGAAACACTGTCCAGCTTTCCAATTACTATTTATAATCAGGAAGTCAAAATCAAGGTGCATGATGGTTTGAACCACTTACTTGAGCCATAGCTTCGAGTCACTCAGCTTTGCGAAATCTAATACAGAAAACTTCACCACAAAGGAATATAGAGTGGTATTGAACTGAAATAGGTGGTTTAACTCCTTTCTCTAGTAAAAAACCCCAATGTCTTAAATATACCTAAATGCATTCCACATTGTTGGGTACCTGTTGACAACCAATATTCTTGCAACTGTACTCTTAATATAGTGTTAAGCAATCCTGACACTCCAGGCCATGGCTGTTGGAAGATGGAAAACCAGGAAATAATAAACAACCTATATTTTCATAATTGCTTTCATTTTACATTTATTAGTCTACTAATATGTTTCACACAGTTACCAGCCCTGTTTTCTTCTCAACAGCCAACAATTGGAGCTATTTGTTTTGAAGCACAGCTGTGTTAAGTCTTGCACTTCTTTTACCCTTGGTTACTCCCAGTGCTGAGGAATTCCTCAGGATTTTTTGTGTTTCCTTTCTAGAGTCACTTTGCACGAGGAATGATTCCAGGTGCCTGTCAAACTCTTGCCAAAAGAACTCTACATGTGTTCCTGGTCACAAAGACAGTACTTGCCATTGTGCAGAGGCATCAGTGGACAGTGTGGAGGAATTCTGCAATAAAACCTCTGATCCTTGCTCTTCAAACCCTTGTCTTCAAAATGCTACCTGTTTAAGCTCTGCTGGAAACCTCAGCTTTACCTGTGAGTGCCCTGCTGGGTATAATGGACCTACCTGTGAAATAGCTGTCAGCATGTGTGACACAAACCCTTGTGAGCATGGAGGCACCTGCCAAAATGGCCTGGCTGGGCCCACTTGCCTTTGTAGCACAGGATACACCGGTACGCTCTGTGAAATGGATTTTGATGAATGCATTTCTGAACCGTGCCACAACGGAGCAGTCTGCAGGGATGGGGTTGATGAGTACTCCTGCTACTGCGTCCCAGGCTACCAAGGCAAGCACTGTGACTTGGAAGTGAATGAGTGTGTGTCAGATCCATGCCTGAACGGGGCAACGTGTCTCAATCAGATAGGACAATATGACTGTATCTGTCCACCTGGGTACACAGGTAAGCGCTGTTGAAACAACTTGTTCTTTGCATCATGAAGAATCATCATAATTCATGTTCCAAGTTCAACTCACCTACCTACATATTTATTCATGTCTCTATTTCTACCTTGCCTTCAGCTTTAGCACCAGTGACTGCTGGCACATTATAGATTACCTTATCATTGTGAACTACTGATGTGAGATAGAGAAGGAATAAAGAAATCTCACATTTGCTGCAAACTACAGAATAGTTTTGTGCACATAAAGCTATATCACAGGGCTAGGTTTACTTTCCTTTAAAAAGAAACATTTTTAAAATGCATGTCCTCAGATAAAACCTCTGTTTGATAGGGTTAAGGACTAGATCTAATCAGATATGCTCGATTTGCTAATCACAATAAGCTGTATTCTTAAAACTAGATGTTATGCATTACCATCCTCTTGTCTGCCCCTCCTAGAAACAGAGGATACATTTGCAACTAGAACATTACATAAGTTAAATAGAACGGAAAAGTATTATCAGGTTCCCAAACTGAAGATGTTTTTGATAATCCCATTTTATGTGGCTCCATTTTTAAGTACAGGTATGATTTTTATTGCCTGCTTCTTCTGCTGGAGGACATAGAATCTTTGCAGGAGACAGCTCCCTTCAAATTTCAAAGCTGTATTCAGGGGCAGGACTGCAAGAGGTAGCGCACTGAATCATTAAAAGGAGAAAAGGGGAGGCATTTTGGTGGTAGATTGCCAGTCAGGTAAGCAAAGGGAAAAAAATAATAAAAATAAAAGGAGTCATAGAGCAAAAAGAGAGAAAAACCCCAACTATTGCTTCTAGTGATTCAAACGAATAAGAAATAAGAGATGTGGTTTACAGCTCCATCCCCAAATCCCCATGCAGGAGGGGAAGTCAGAGGTAAAAAGCAACTTTCCTGTGTCTGACACAGCACTTGTTGGAAGCCAGCCCTTGGTTAATATCCCTCATGAGCACAGAGAATGTTATTTGAAGGAAGCTTGTTACCTTCCCACCACCCTGCTGCTGCCAGCGGGTGTCTGAGCCCAGGCCAGCCACTACACAACTGGAGGAAAGCCGAAGAGCAGAAGGAAGGAAAAGCCTATTAACAACCAGCATGGTTACTCTGCAATGATCAGACTCAGCCCAGACCTCCTGTCGTATTCAGGAAACTGTATTTGTTTAACTGTCACTGTTAGTGGGGTCCAGGCCTGGATCCATATCCAGGGAACTCTGTTTGAAAGAGAAAGAATATAAACCTTAGAGACAAAAATAGAGAAAATCTAATAAAATAATGACACCCAAACAAAATGTAATGAAGATTTAGATCAACACAAACTGCTGGAGGTAACTCTCTGCTGGAGCTTCTCCACTTTCACCACAAAATTCTGCTGTTTCCCAGGCTGATGCTCTCTGCTCTCACCCAAAATCAAACAACATCACCAAGTGCTCCACACTGGGCACAAGAGGAGTTAAGAAACAAGGAGAGAACCAAGGAAGGAGAAAAGGTGTAAAATACAAAGAGGCTGCAATGTTTTGACATACAGCTCTGACACTGCTTCCAGCAGCAGAGAGACTAATCATAGGAATTCTATAGAGTAGCGGACTGTTCCTTCAGCAGTAAAACACCAGCTTTTAAAGGCTGCTTAACAAAATGATTTATCAGAAGCATTCTTTCTTGTTGTATTCTGCACCTTGCTGTGAGTTGTGCTAAATGCACAAGCCAGAGGGATTACTGGATGAAAGCCCTGAGGTGTCCCCACTGGTAATAAAACCCCTCATTTACTCTGTCAGAGGATCTTGCCAACCATTATTATCCTGGCCTGACACCACGAATTACTGTGGGAAGTCATCCAGCCTCATCTCATTTTCCTAAGTCATTAAAAAGGTTATATCTGTTGATATGTAGGTAGAGAACGTACAGTAAATCTATAGCAGTAATGTCAACCAAATGCTTGAGTTACTGACTGCAGTTGCTACTTGTTTCATGAACTATGACTGCTATTCTGAAAATAGCTGAGAAATGTCACACATAATTCTTACACAAATGGAAGAGGTTAGAACACACCAAGAGCCAAAGACTGGAAAATTTAGCATGAAATCCACAGTTTCTATGATAATGTTCTGCATGTGTAAAATTGTTTACAAGACATGTGTCACACAGCTGTTAAATAATGAAGCTCAATTGGTTTGTTGAAGTTTTGTTGATGACCTTAATCAAATGCATTTTTTCCACCATTGCACTAATTGCACTCGTTTTTAATCCACCCCAGCAGAGCACGATGTAAGAGTTTGTTATGACCCACCTCTAGGTACTTTAATTACCTTGCTGGACACAACTGAAGTGGGTTCTCCATTGCCAACAACCATGTTAGCATGAATTATCAGGGGTCATGTCAGATCCAAAACCCAGTCTTAGCCCAAGACAACAGCAGGAAGAAGTGTTTCAGTGAAAGACAAAATAGGTGCAATGAGCCATTTTCATTCCTTGAGCAATACCTTTCACTATGATGTAACCATGGCTGGGATGAACTCTGTACAGTATGAGGAGATTATTCCTGATAAGTTCTCATGCATTAGTCTTATCAATGATGCATATGCCATGAAAATATTCAGGGTAGATGTATCATAAGCCTTTAGGCACTTGAAGGCAAGTAAGGGCTCAGCAGCCTCTGCAATGGGATGAAGCATCACAAATACAGATCTTGCTTCCCAACAAGCTCATGGCAATGTCATTGTGGATACTGATAGCAAACAACATTGCCCGTCAAACAGCAATGTTGCCAACAAAGTGGAAAGCTGGTTTTCCTTCCTCAGCTTTCAAGTTTCAAAGCAGCACTCCCAACCCAGCCAACCTGACAGAGGATTCAGCCCAGGTTACCAGCTCTGCTGAGATTCCCAGGTACAAGACTGTGATGGGGAAGGAGCCCAGCAGTGTTTGCTGCACATCTAAGGGTTTTGAAAACGAAGATCAGCAGAGGGCAGGTACATGCAAAGTGTGCTTGTTGCAGTTCGTAACTCCACGGTGCTGAAACCTTTGATTTGATTTAGTCCTGCTGTTCTGATTGTGTCTGCATAGTGCAGTGTTGCAAAACCTGTAACAACTTACATCTGTGCATGGAGGTTAGTATAGGCCTGGGCATAAAAAGGAGGAGCCTTGCTCTGAGAAACTGAACTCTTCACTCTGTCTAATTACTGACAAACTCTCTTCACATCCTTTCAAAGCTGGTGCCTAGAAAATAGCTGTCTGACACTTGATCCAGATTATGGCACGTAACATTACTTTTGGGGACAGCACTACAGCACAGGAGAGCACAAGGGGTGACCTGGATACCAATTTCCAGCTGTATTAAGAACATGCAGGTCATAGAATCATAGAATAGTCAGGGTTGGAAAGGACCTTAAGATCATCTAGTTCCAACCCCCCTGCTATAAGCAGGGACACCTCACACTAAGCCATGTCACCCAGGGCTTCATCCACCCTGGCCTTGAACACTGCCAGGTCCTCCTGGAACTACACTGAGCCTGCAAGCCCCTGGTATCTTTGACCAGAAGGTGATCTTACAATATACCTGTAGGATTGCAAGTTTGAAAATATTGGCTGTATTTCTTTCATCCTTGCCTGCGTTAACTTTTTATTGACTGTGGCTGCACAAAAGTGCACAGTAGGATTCATGTGAAAAGCAAGCAGTATAAGAAATGACCTCAGGTCTTCAAAGAAACTGCAAAAGTTGTAAATAACACTAATATCTAGCTTGCCAGTTTTTCAATTCAAACCACTTGTGTGATTTGAATTCATACCTGCTGAAATACTCAGCCTGCTCTAGGATGGGAAGCCTTTGCTCTTGATGGTGTAGCCCCATGCAATAACTGTGGCAGGGCTGGTTGGTGCTCTTTTTCCTTTTTGGCATATGATAATTGGCATACAGCATATTTATGACAGAATGTTAGACTGAGGTGCAAATGCAGATCTAATCCTTTCATCTCTCTTTTTCACATACAAGAAAGCCTGACAGCAGATTCAGTAGAGGCTAAGAAACGAATTTCCCCTGTTTGCATGGCATATCGAATTGGCTGGATGCATTATACAGAGAGAAGTTTTCTTCTGAGGCAACATTGCCAAGGGCAGGTTACTGGGCTTGATAGATTAAAGACATGAACCAAAACAACAACGCTATGTTCTCATGTTAATTGTCAGGCTGTTCTCAGGCCTGTAGTTTTCAATTTGGCTGAACCGAGGATCAGTTGAACAGGGCTTGTTTTGTCACACGATTTTTAGTGTTCACAGTAAGCTGTTAACAAGCTCTGGCAGATTTACGGTCACTAGACATACTTCTGCAAACACATTGTTTATAATTACAGTGAATTCACAGGGCAATGACCACAGAGGGATTGTTTACTATATCTGGATGTAATGTACATTACCATAAAGCCATAAGAAAGCGTTTCTGTGCTAGGGTCTCGTGGTAGTCTCCCACTAAAAGTAGTGGCTAGCTGATCAGTGAACCTTAAACTGAAGGTATGGGGTTATTGACTTCTGCCGTCCAGTGTTCTATATGTAGTCTGAGGGAACTATAAAAATGTGTTGTCTAAAATTAGAGCAGTAGTATTTTTTATTGCTGGAAAGATAAATTTGCACTTTAATGTATAAATACAATGAAAAATACTTATGAGTTAACATGCTCCATTTCTTTTTTTTTTCATTTCAAAATATTTCCAGGTATTTATCCATAAAACGAATTTAATTTATTTTCTTTTTTTCTTTTTTTTTTTTTTT
>NDXB01004879.1:249125-317722 GCA_002631895.1 Agapornis roseicollis | reverse complement strand
AAAAAAAATCAATACTTCTTAGAAGAAATAATCTGTCAAAACCAATTTGAATTCACAAGCAGGGCTTTTCCCCCAGACAAAACCACATATTTCAGGAAAAAGCTCATTGTTGGTTCCTAATTTCTGCATTTTCTCCTTGAGCACCAGATGGTCTCGAGTCTGGACTCCACTATACAAGCTGCTAGCCAAGACTACACAAGAAGCCTGTGCATGTTTGGGAAAAAAGCCCATACCTCCTCACTTCCAGTTAGAGTGAACATTGAATTCTGTGTTGCAGGTACAGCTGTAACTGCACTGGCACTGGATTTATGGGCCTACACTGTGAAACCCTAACTCCCTTATGCTGGTCACAACCATGCTACAATAATGGCACATGTGAGGACAGCACTGACAATTACACATGCCATTGTTGGCCAGGTAAGCTCTAAGTTATTTAAATGCTCTCATTCCTTGTGTGGTAGATATAGCTTTTTCTGTTTGTTTTGGTTTGGTCTGGGTATTTGTTTTTTGTCTAATACAATGAATGGTTGAAGCTACCTAATCTTAAAATACTCTAGGGGCCCGTATTTAGATGGGCTTCACTCATCATGAGCCAGAGCCCTATGGGTAAGTTGCTGTCTTTTTTCAGCTAAGGATTGTTTTCCCTGCACAGCAGAACTGGGCAAACCCAAAAGTGCCAGTATTATGGAGTCAAGGTAGGAGAGGAGTCAAAGTTGGAAGCCATCTCCTAGTTTCTTAATCCGTCAACCCGTGTGATACATTGATCACTGCTACAGCTGGCCTTTTTTTAGTCTTCATTAACATGACTTTTAAACCAACCTAAAAGCTCATGTTTCAATTCAAAATGTTGTTTGTTTATGAATAAAACTTAAGCTAGGTGTTACACTGGGAAACTAGTCTCCTTCACCACTGCAAGTTTTTGTGTCTAGCAGTGCAGGGTGAAACATGCTGGGCTGTGTTCTCCTCTACCAGCAATGCTTTCATATCCAACTGTTTGCAAAAAGGCTCCCACATCCCCCGTGTAGACACAGAACCTGAGTTCTCAAGAGGCTCTGTGAATCTTTCAGCACATGGACTAACTTCAAGAAGTCTCTGTAATATTTGACATCTGCATCCTTACTGAGGATGCAGGAGCACAGCTCACTGTGAGGAGTTAATACCACACTGTTCTTGGACTACACAGTTCTTGGTGCATTAGGAATGGAAAAACAAGGCAGAACCCTTAGCATTTTCCAGAAACAGGGGAGTTAAATGGCACTTCAAACTCCAGGTAAAGCACTTTATGAACACCAGTTAATTTATACTCCCTGACCTCCTTTTTCATAGGGAGGTGGTGAAGAAAAGAAAGAAAACTTTACAAAGCCCGAGAACATATCTACACCTCAATGCAGGGGCTTGTTATCCACATGGATTCCACATTACTTCCAAAAAACACCCTTGAAGTCTGTACGGCACAGCAAAGCTCAGCTACCAAATGCAGAATAGCCATAGCAATATCCTGCTGCTGAGCCCTGGCAGAGAGCTGCACGGAAATGTTCACACCTTCAAGAAGCAGAGGAAATCTTTTAGCACATGACAAAGTCTGAAACCAAGCATTTCTGATATTCACAGTATATATTCAGAATAGTATTTTGGTGTTTGGAATGAATGAAGAGCACATGAATTGAATGCCTTTCCCTCATGGCTCTTGGCAGGATATGTGGGTTCCCGCTGTGAGGAGGACATCGAGGAGTGCAGCAGCAGCCCCTGCCTCCCTTGGGGTGACTGCGTGGAGCGCTCCTGGGCCCACTACTATGGGAGCATCCCAGACCTGCCACCAGCCTTCAGCTACGACCAGGCTGAGGGATACATCTGTAGCTGCAGGCCAGGCTTTACCGGTAAGATTCCTTTGGGGAAAGCTTAGGAAGTGATTTACTGCAGCATTCTGTTGTTTAGGCCAGGCTATAAATAAATCTCTTAAATAAGCTCTGTGTTTTAAGGTGCCCTAGTGTGAAGGGTCCCTCTGGTGGTCACTACGGACGCGTTTCATAGGGATTTGTATGGAATAAAGGGAGCTGGTTGCACAAGTTACAAACATGACAGGGCAGCAGCACTTGGGTATGGTCCCTAAGGCGGCCCAGGCGGGAGAGAGATGTGGTTTCTTTGATCACGTTGTCCACAAAGCCTCACTGTTCATAACCACATTTGCTCAAACAACACATAAGCTTCAGTTAGCAGGTGTTCTGTTGCGAGTTTGAAATTCACTGTGCACAGATATTCTATTACATGAATGACAACCATGAATAATAAATGAGAGTATTTTCATAAAATGGCCATGAAGAAACACTCCTAAGATGTTGGCGTTTCTGTCTGTACAAACCTTGGATAAGCAAGCAGCAAGGGGAATGGCAGGAACACTTCATCTGAGCACAGGGCAGCATTTTGCATAAATATAGTAGTGTAGCGTGTTGGTGCTATTCTACAGCTTAAGGGAAAAATAATTCCAGGTTATGTACATAGATGTGTTCTTAAGGGGGAAAAAACGCTGTCAAATTACAGATAACCATAATCCTTAAAAAGATGTATTGAGACTTGCATGTAATCCAGCCTGCACTATTTAACGCTGCCACAGACAAGTTGAGTTTGGATTTTACACTTCTGGGTCTACAGCATTTTTCTGTCAACTCCATTCTCTTGTTCTTTCTAAAGGAAAATAATAATGAATACATAGATTCATTTAACCAGCCCTCAATTTCTTACCCATTTCACCTCCTGAGGAGCATATAAACTTTCTTGTGCCTGCCAGTGAGTTTCATGACTGATGCCTGCAACATAGCAGGTTGAAAAGTATATGGAGACTACAGCTTTCACTTGGAATTCCCAATTTATTTTTAATTAAAGTGGCATTAAGACTTCTTTGCTTTTGTCCCATCCTTTCCCCTTAACTGTCCTTCCCTATTCTGTCACTAAGTGTTGCTGTTGTTCTTTTTGTTCTGCCTAAGTACTATGAGGCTTCTGCTAAGGCTTGCAAAGTCACCAAGGCTGTCCTAATCACTGTTACCTCTTCACTTGCCACTTCTTTCTGGTTGCTTCCTTCCAGTAACGTCCATCTCTCAAGTTTTTTTTTGCCTCCCCTCTTGCCCTAGCTTTAAAACATCTATGCTCTGTGAGACAACCCAGACAGTGTTTCCTTTTTTAATCATCATCCTTTATCCTGTCATTTCCTTATCAATTGCCTTCACCTGGATTGTTTGCCCGATTTGAGTTGTGATCCAGCTGGTTTCATTCACATGGATGACTTTCCTATTCCCCAGTGAGTCCGCACAGACTCTAACACTGAAAAAGTTATCAGAATACATTTAAATCAATTATTCTTAAATATTTCAACAGATAAGCTCCTCAACCACAAAGCAGGAATCTCCAAAACATGACTGAGAGAAGTCTTAGAGACCCTGAAATTTCTGCTGAGTTCATGTGCAAATTACATTAATTTTTTAACACCTTATGTAAGCTTAGTTATTACATTCCTGTTGGATTATATATATATATATAGCATATCTATAACTATACATACATAACTCTCAAAAAAATCACAGAATAGGTCTACTAACCAAACAGCATGCTCAGACAACTGGAGGCAGGAAGAACATAATCTTTAACAAGGATGGCTATAAAAGCTGCATGTGAAATGTCATTCAGTAACATACTGCAAAATAATGGCACAACAAGGTTAATCTGGCTGCTCTTGTCAGCTCCTTCCCTGCCTTTGTTTTTCAGCGTGGCCTAAACTTTAAACTCTTCTTTTTGCTGGCCTGTGTGAGGTACAACGCAGTCAAGCAATTCACATATTTATTGAGAACACAGCAGGATTACTCCAACAGACACCTAGCATCCTAGTCTCCCAGGCTTTGCTCTAACAGCCTTTAGGTACAATGCAGCCATCCTCCCCAGTCACCCCAGTAACACTGTGCATTTCTCTCTGGCCCTTCTCCCAGGTAGTCTGGAAGCAGAAAATGCTCAAAATGAGCCTCAGCCTCCTTGTATGTCAGAAACATACACACAAAAAGCCTAAAGGGTGAAGTGGAAAATTTACTTCTCATGATGATAAGTAATTTCTCCAACTATAGCCAAGTTTATAATATACACACCACATGTTTTAATGGGAATTAAAGATGATTTAGGATTAGAGTTGGTAGCAGGTAGTATGATTCAAGGTAGCAGATGAATTGCTGATCAGGATCCCTTACTATATGGGTGCTTATCTAATGTATATGAACCAACAGACACCTGGAAAAAAAGGGTAGATCCTTCATCTGGGCAGCAGTACATTTCATTGACAGCTGAAGTCCACTATTTCTGTGGCTGTAGGTCAGGAATTGTGCTTTAGATATAAAATCTCAGATTCCTACTGAAGCAGGACAAAGATTTTCTTTCAGAAGTCATATTCAGTAATTTATGATGCCTCTTTCCTCATTAAAGCACTCACAGACTATTATAATCATACTTCACCGTTCAGGGTAATACGAAGAAATAATAACCTATAATACCCTACATTGTGAGGGCTTGATCCAAAAGCCATTGAAATCGATGGAAAGAGGTCATTAAATTGAGAATGGTTGCCATTTTTTTAGCAAACATAAAATGGTATCTTTGAATTTAATGGATAAAATTGCAAATACATCACTGTAATTCAACTGAAAAACTGAAAATATCTGCCTTGTGGACTACAGTTTTAGCCCCCAGGGGCAGTAGATAGTGAAGCCTACGTCAGGATAAAATACTTCCCCACCCAGCTGTGAGAAAGGAATGAATATTATCTGGCAATACCTTGTTACAAATAGCGATTTTTCAGGTGACTTGAAAAATAGTCACTGGCCATAATAGAAGTCTTGGAAGGAACAAATCTGCAACAAAATTATTTATACAATTGGATTCTTCAAAATAAAAAGCAAAAATACCAGTCTGGAGACTCATCCCAGCTAGAAACAATTTGAGGCCATCAGATAGAAGCCAAATCCTAGATAAAAAATTTCTGCACAGATTCTACAAAGGGTTAAATTCTCCAGCTCCCTTTTAAAACAAATGTTTCTGGGATACTCAGGTTTCAAATGGTCTTGGTACTTCTGCAGTAGCAAGCCCTAGGTTTTTTATATTACCTTGGTTTGCTGTCCCCTCCCCAGCACAACAGCACTTTTAATAGATTGGGCTTTCATTGAAGGGGCTTGTGATTTGTTACTGCTAGCTGAAGGCAGTACTTACCCTGAAAACTGTCCCCGTTTGTACCATGGATATATTGTATAGCTCTAGCACTGCACCTTTTTTAAAAAGACTGTTATTTGAAAGGTTAAACTTTTCACTTTGCTCATGAAAACATGTGGGAAAGGAGGAGGAAGGCAGAGCTATGCATTTGGTAGTGACTCATTTCACCAGGTTGTAATAAACTTAACACCATGTCAAAATTAAAGAGCTTCTGAGCTTGCAAAGTCTATCAAGTGACACATTCCAGTGTTGGACTGAGCCAAGGAGCAGTGAGTGTGGAAGGCAGGTGGGTCCTGTTCCCTGTGCCTTGAAAGCCATGCTGCCCATGGTCCCCAGGTGTGTGCGACAGCACTGCTGGCAGGGATGAAGATCATCCATTTTGTTTCAGCAGAGTGATTGGAAGAAGAGCAGAGCCCACTAACCTATTTCTAGGCAGAGTGCCTGCTGCCTGCTGACATGCAGACGAGTGCTGGCTGCTGAGGACCTTTTTACTTCTGGTGTTGTTATCCGCTATGTGCCAGCTGTGCCATCAGCACTGCTGCTTGCTTTGGCATCATGAATCCCTAAGTGTTCTTGGCCTTTTCATTTATTTGTCTTGTTTTCTGGTTTTCCCTTTTAAATTTCTTTGGCCCTTTTCCCAGCCTGTTGGACTGCTGCAAGAGAAAATGATATGATCAGACTGGTTTCGTATGCATATTGAATTCCTGGCATATGCATCGGAGAAAGAAACTGTCTCCTGGAGCCAGAAGATAGGCAGATAAATGGCCAGTGTGGGAGAGTACTGAACACTCAACTAAAGAAAACCTCAGCCCAGATACTGAGCTGTGAACATCATGGGACCAGTGCTTAAAACCCAAATCATTTGGACTTTCATTCTGCACTTAAGCCAGAGTGAAAGAAACACAGAAGCACACAGGCAATTGGGCTTCCATTTCCCTGCACATCTTTAGATGCTGCAATAGGCAGACCACCCAGCAGGCAACAGGCTAGACTCTCTCAGCCAGGTATATTCCCCTCCCCTGGTCTGTGACAGTATATACAGGCATAGATATTATTTATGAGTAATGGGTAGGATGGGTGGGATAGTAGGCACAGTATCACTAACTTGGAAAGCTTGAAATACATGCATGTATTTTTGGTTTCTTTATTTCTTAAATTCCCTTCTTAACCATCAGTAATGATCACAGAGCTGCCATCTTTCTTAGGTAGGTAAAGTGATGTCAGTCTTGCAAAAAAGAAATCAAGCAGATGAATAGAGGAGTTCTCATGCCCAAACTCCAAATATATTGTTTTCCTTTATTTCCTCATCTCTCCTTCAGCTGTACACACCACAGTGGTCAATCTTTCCTCCATTACACCAGGCTAATTCACTTTATTGCATGGCCTGTCATCACAGTTTAAAAGGTTATTTTCTCTTGATTCTGAGACCCTATAAGACAAGACTGTTCAAGGAAAGAATAAGGACAAAAAGGAGGAGATACAGAGAGAAAATGAGGGTCTTAAATTAAGAACTTTTTAAGGGCACTGCTCATCTTTTCAGTAGGACTCGAGCTTCTCCCACAGGCAAAGCAGGGACTCAAATTCAGCATTAACAGGTCTGGAGGTACTGTTAGCTAATAATTATTTCCACAGAAACAAAGGTGCAAGAAGGAAAACGCTGCTGCTATCAAGCACCAGTCAAGTTTAACTGGTTTAAGGAGAAATTCCAGTACATGCGTGAATCACTGAAAAACAGAATTAGGACTTGATGTATAGATAGTCTTCTTACCACTCTGTCACTGCAGAGAGGCTGTAATTGGGGATGCAGACATACACCTTTTCTGCCTAAATTCATTTCACAATTGGTACAGGACCCCCTTTACACTGTTAGATTGCTGTGAAAGATTTCCTTACAAAATCAACTTTGTGGTGCTGGGCAGTTGTGCAGCAAAACGTTAAAAAATGTCACTATTTTCTGAACATGGGGAAGAAGGTACTGCTTTCCTAGAGACATTTCTACAATGCTGCCTTATTCCAGAATCCATGCTCTCCCTACACTCTCATGTTCAAAAGCACAGGGTGGGAAGGAGGAGGAGACCTTTCTCTCTGCTCCCAGCCAGTCTCTAGCAGCTCCAGTATTACAAGACCAGTGTGGGCAAGGGCTGTACCAACGCAGGATGCCCTGAGGGCCTGGCAGGCGCTTGCTGCTGTAAAAGCACTACACAACAAAAGACAATTAGCACTTTAAAGTACTTTTTCCACCTCTACTAAAGCCTCTGATCTTGAAAGAACATTTGGAGAGGCTTTTAATGATTCTATCCCCTAACACTATTTAACGTTTCTTCAACTGCTAATCATCCTGGTAAGGAGATGTTCTCCTTGTTGTCAGGATTGGTTCATTTTCAGTCTTCCTCATCTCCTCTACTTTTGCCACGGAGTTCTTTCTTCTCCTTTTTTTCTGCAGTTTTGGTCAGGATAGTCTCACTGAATGGCAGAGTGCATCCTTTAGCTCTGCTCTGTAGACTACTCTAGGGAAAGAGGCAGACAGCTTTGCAGACTCCGAGGATGCAGCGTGCTCCCTAGATTCTTGCTTGTCTCTTTACTCACTGTTGATCAAACTGCTTTCTTTGCAAAAAGTGCTAATTATTTCTCATATGCTTAGCTCCCAAATCAAATCACTGTTCAGTTAATCTAACCAGTCTTTCTCTGGTTAGTCTCCCAGAAGCAAAGCTGAGGTTGGACTCAGAACTGGCACACTCTGTGCTGTAATGGCCATATGAAGGAAGCAGACCTCAGAGCATTGATGGCAGCACTGACATTAGGCTATATCTGGAAAAATTCATGAATTTGCCATTCCTTTATCAGTTTCCATTACAGAACTCATGGAACATTTCTATTTAATTTCTACTGCAGGTAGTGCTCCTCTTCAACCATTGTAAGAAATACCATTTAGTGCAAGAAAGTGTAGCTTTTACATTCTTCAACCACATAAATCACCACAGCAGCTAATACTGACTTAGGTAATTTGTAACAGCTCTTTCCTTAACAGCTTATATCTGGAGATACTTTGTGAGATCCTAACAGCGTTTTTTGCAAAAGTTAATCATAGAATCATAGAACAGCGAGGGTTGGAAAGGACCTTAAGATCATCTAGTTCCAACCCCCCCTGCAATAAGCAGGGACACTTCACACTAAACCGTGACTCCCAAGGCTTCGTCCAGTCCTAGGATGTGAGAAGTTTTGGCTCTAAACACTAGGTACACCCACAACCATGGGACAATCTCCCTGCATGCAAGAGCAATTGTTTGAATGTACTAGTTGTAGTTGTAATGGTTACCTAATGTTTATCACTAAACAATTATGATTTAGTGGGAGACACTTCAGAAAACTGCAGCCTCTATCTCTAACCAGTATGGATACAACTTGATAATCTTTCTGTATTTACCACAGTATTCTGCAGCTTGGCTTTTGATTCACTAAAATCTGACCATTTCATGAAAACAAGCAAATTCAGTTACATATCACCATTGTGAATTGTGTTTCCCCCTCTTCAGAAAGACAGAAAAGAAGATTAAAGTCCAATATGATGATGAGGACACTTCCTTTTGAAGAGCAGAGTCTCACAGCAATCCATGTATTTGTACATCATTACCAGATCCAGTTACCTTATTTAATGTGCTCCAAGTAGAGACTGATACAGTTTCAGATCCTAGCTACAAAATATGAACAAAGCAGGGCACTAGCTATGCAGAACACTCCTTTTAATGAAATAAAATTTGAATTTATTGGAAACTTCAGCTTGTCCCTATTATTCCTATTGTGCCAGGGAACCTTTTGACAGATGATGACTTTTACTGGCAGTGACAATCTACGTTAAAATTTTGTGAAAGCTGAACCATGATCATTAAGAAAGGAGCCCTTGGGCTTTTCAGGACAATGCTTTACAGAATCAACCCCTGGACCTGGAAACCTGTTTTTAACCCTGAAAATTGCACGTGAGGCCCTAATATACTTATGTATATTTTTTCATGAAAAATATGCATTACATGAAAAGCATCTCTCCTCTTCTTGTTGCAAGTTTCACTGAAAATACAGAGGCCATAGCCATGACTACTGCATTATTTGGCACCAGAAAATGCCCAAGTGCAAAGTTGTTTGGGTTTTTTTTCTGAGTTAGAATATATAAGATTAAAACAGTAGGAAGCATCTACCAATATTATTTTCAAAACATATATAGATTCTTATGCTTTAAAAATTTGACAGCTGACCCATCATTACTATGATGTATTTACTCTAGTTACACTGATATGTTAAGTTGTACAATGTAGTCCGATGTGATTGACAGAGCCTGCGAGCAGTGGATATTTTGAATCTGGCACATCTCTCTGTGTTAAACCATGTTGCACACAAACACTTTTTAGCATGAAAAGCTTTTATCCTTGAAGGGAAGGAGGAGGGGATGAATGGCTTTCAATCCATCTTGCAAGACACAGGCAGATAATGTCCTAAGATTTAAGGAATCTGTAAGTCCAGTGCCTGTCATAAAGTGCTTTAGAAAACAGGGAAAAATAATAGTAATAAAAGACAGTTGTTTATTATTTGGCAGCAAAAATAATGCTTTTCAAGCATCTATGATTTTCCTGTCAATCATTCCTGGTGGGTCATTCCCTCACATGATCGACTACTTGTTAAAACTAGTTTAAATATGCAGTAAGAATTTTACTTCTGGGCTCTCTTCAGGCTCTGCCTACTTACCTTTTTGATTTCTTTCTTAATACTGCAAATAAACTTTTCCTAGCCTTTTTAATTGGCATGCCACAGATATTTATAGTCTCCTACAACCCATCTCTTGGTTGAGTTTATGTACATGCTCAGTTCTATCTTTGCCTATTGAAGAATCTCTCTAGCCTTTTAATTTCTTGCTTGCTTCACCAGCCCACCAACGTGCTGGAACCAAACACAGGACTCAGTTTGCCTTATTCTTCCTGTTGCTGGAAAAATAGTAACCTTCATTTGCTTTATATAAACAGAAATTGCTGTGCATCTCCTGATATACATTCTGATGTAAGTTCTACATGGCTAGCACACCGTGGCATTACACATAATCCAATATATTTCCTAAAGAGAGGCTTTTCTTGCATATACACATTTATTCAATGGCAAAGACAACCACTAGTGAAAGCAAAGTTTAAAGTGTGGTCTAAGCGATAACCATGCACAAACCATGGAGAAATCAAAGCTAATGCACATACTAAACTGACAGCAGAACTTTGCTCATCTTCTTAAGAATTTGACCATCTCAGGAGCTACTTTACAGCATATGCTTTTTAGCATTGTATTGTATAAGCCTACATCATTCTGGTCAAATTACAGTCCAATTGCAAAGTCAAGAAGATGTACAACTTTTTCCCAAATAGAAATGAACTTTCTTTAAATCCACACATTGTACATTTTTCATTAGCTGGATAAAGTGCTTAGTAAGTAGACAGTAAAGAGAAGACCTATATTATGGGACTAATATATTATACTTCCTCAATGCATTCTAATTTATGGAATATTTAAGGTCAAAAGTCAAGTGATAAACAAAATGACCCAATTTAATAGTTCAATGTTTTTCTCAACAGATGATTTTGGAAACAGCCTTAATAATCTTACCATTGTGAACCCCATTAAAATCCAGTTTATTGGAAATAAAGTAAATTATACAACCAACCAACCAATTATTTAAGAGGCATTAATTCTCTTTTCTCCCAATAACAGAGGAACTTAGAAGTGGCATTGCAGAAGCTGAAGGAGTTCAGTCAGAAATAGCACATGGGCAAGGAGTTCTGAACCATATGCATGTATGTCTAAAAGTGTGTACACACATATGTATATGTTAATATGCTTATATATACATATATATGTAAGCACATACATAATAGTTGCTTCAGAGTACCTTATTGCTCTGCTAATAGAAAGCCCTTCTTTGATCACTCGTTAAAAAGGTCTACAACTTTCATCTTTCCTATTTTGAAGTGCACAGTTTTCTGGCTGGATTGTTTTGTGGTAAGAATGAAAGATTTGACTTTATTTCTTTCTGTGAGATTTGCGGTATGCCATGTGTACACTTGTTAATAAGCAGAGTTTATGCCATTCTTCATTACTCATTAATTATTTTAATTGCATGGTTCTGACAGTAGAACATGTGTGATGTTTGCATGCCAAACCTGTATATATTTTTTATGAAAGCAGTATTGGCCTATATTCACATAAGAAGTCAAGATGCATGAGTAAAAGTACTTGAGATGAAAGTATGCAGGCTGCTGTTATCTTGCTATGGCATCAAAATGAATGGCATAACGCTATTCATCACTTGAGTCTTGTAGAGGTTACAGTTTTTATGTAGTTTAGCTACTCTGTTTTCATGATCACAGATTTTAATATGCCTTTGAAATAAATATCCTTTCTCACATATAAACTTCCCCAAATAAGCCACAACAGTGGGATAACATTCTTGTTCATCCTTGGTAAAAGCCTTTACTTAGTAAACTTATATTTGTATTACACCTCCAGAAAATTATAAGCTGCCCTAATACGTGAAAATGTGCAATTTGCTTGAACTAGCATTAGCATCCTGGTACCAGCAGGACTCTGAAAGATATAAAAGCTTAGAGAATGAAAAGTTCTCTTTACTCCTTCTGTACCTATTATCCAGTAGAGGGAGCATGAAACATTGCCATTGTATAGCATCTGTTACACATTAGAAAAATCTAGTTTTAGCTGATATTTCAGTGCCATCTGAACTGCAAGATGTTATTTTGCAAAGGTTTTGTGATGAACACTGCAAGTCCACATTCTTAACATCATTTTTTAGCTTTTGCACCACAGTTTGATTAGCAGAATCGTCCACATGGAACTCAGGGATATTGGTCTTTGGCCAGTCATGCAAGGACCACTCAGGGCTGAAAGAGCTATGGGGAAAAGCAAGCACTACAGTTTTAAGTACAAAAGAGTGATCTGATGATCTAGAAAATGGCTATTTCTACTTAAAAATCTGTTAGCACCTTGGAGGCTTGGCTTTCACATGAGAAGAATGACACCATTTTCCATCCAAAGTATTGGGTTTTACTGACTATTTCAGTGGCCTGCTGATGGAGCTATTGGGGTGAAAGGAAGAAAAGGAATTCCAGTCCTGCTAAAGGCTGAGCACCCACAGTGAATTTTGCACCCTTGCTTAACAAAAAAAATGTTTGACCCAAGCATCATGCAAAATACTCATGTTTTCCTCTTGATCCTTAAAATACCAGCAAAGGACTATTGTAGACCCTTACATAAGGTTCCCATAATGCCAGTGGCATAAATGAAATCAGTTTTTAAAGCATAAAAAGCACCTCATCTAGGCTTAGAATTGTCACTAGTAATTACAAACTTTGTTTTCAAGTATAATCAATTCTTTATTTATGGTGTGAAATGTTTTTACCCTTTTGAACTTCTGCTATTCTAAGCCAAGCAATATTGTTGGCATGTTCCTTTAAAAATAATTGCTTTTGGACTGAGAAATTGAACGTCAAGTTCCAACTTGATATAAATTAAATGGGTTACATTAATAGTCTGGGCCGTGGTAGAAGTGAGTGTTTCAGTTCTGGGTTTGACTTCAGGACATGACCTCTTGATCACACAGGTCAGCACAGATGGGAAATATTGAAGGGATACCTGAGGTTGACGTAGGGAAGAAAGTACTGATGTATCACAAACTGTCTGATCCATTAAAGAGAAGCAATGTCAGATTCCACTGGGAGTAAAGCTTAGTTGTCATAGGTCATTATGCTCTTCAAAAAGAAAAGAGTAGAAGGAAAATCACAATGATGGAAATCCTCAGGGCTGTCATGTACACATAATCTTCTAAACCTTCCTGAATTAACACTGCCAAGCCTATGTACAGAAGGAACAGAGTAAAGAATCCAAATATTCTTAACTTTTACAGTACAAGTCTCAGATTTCCCAACTTTACATGTTATAAAGGATATTTAACATACAGCATTTTATATTTAAGAGCAGGGTATCTGTACAGCTGAGCCTCACACTTAAGTGATCAGGTCTTAAGTAGAATTGCATGCATGAGAGCAATCATGTTTACAGATCAGACAACACGTAGCTCCTAAAGGAGAAGGAATGGTGAATTAGAGAGAAGTTTAAATGTGGAGTTTTTTTCTTTGAAATGTTATTGACTGCTTTTGCAATTTACTTTCATTGCAACTTCTGAGCAACCCCAGCTCTCAGCTTCTCCTGATTTTCCAAACCCTTCATCATCTTCACGGCCCTTTGTTGGACTTGCTCCAGTATGTTCACTTCTTTCTTGTACCTGAGGAGCCCAAACATGGTCCTCATGTGGTTTTACTGTGCTGAGCAGAGGTGAAGAGTCACCCCCTTTCACCTCCTGACAACAAGCAACATGCTTCCTAATACAGCCCAGGAGGCTGTTGGACCTCTTTGCTGCAAGGGCACACTGATGGCTCATGTCCAGCTTGCTCACCACCATGGCAAGCCTGCTTTCCAGCCATCTGGTCACCAATGTGTCTTGGTGGATGGGGTTATTTGTCCTCAGGTACAGGGCTTTGCAAATTCGCTTGCAGAACTTCATGAGATTCATGAAGATTGCCTATTCCTCCAGCTTGTTGAGGTCCCTCTGGCAGCACAACTTTATATACAGAAATGCATACATATATAGAGTTCCAATTTTAATTGTTAATAAATAATAATAATAAAAAAAATCACTTTCATGCCTTTGTTGTATTGTATTCAGTTTTCTAGTTCATTGGCAATTAATTGTCACTGATGAGTCCCAGGTCTTAGGTCTCCTCAAGGACATAAAGAGTAATGACACTGAGTAATAAAAATAAGCTGGTAAAGCGAGCACCAAAATTAAATTTACATGATATACTACATAAAAGCTCTTACATGAATTATTCCCTGTAGCATCTAGCTCTTAATTATTCACTGTTTGCTAATAGGATGAAAAGTGATAAAACCTTGTATTTTTATGTCTGCTCATTTACACCATTTGAAATAAACTCTGAGGTGACTATAATAAAGCAAAATCTGCCTCTGTTTAGGTACCTGGGCTGACTTTTTCAGGTGCAAGGAGAATTTCAAAGTTAAGCTAACCTTTTACTGATCACCTGAGTGCTGGGCCCTTTGAAAGAAATGATTTTGAATTAACTTAGAGAAGGACTTCTGCTGATTGTGTAAGGAGAACCAGATTAACCACTCTTTCCCTGGCTGATAATGAACTTTATACTTTCAATAAACAACCTCAGAGAGAAGAAAAAAAGCCTAGTATAGACAGCTAATTTATGCTAATAATTAACTGCTAGAAATAGATTTGGTGGAGCTGATTCAGATTGCTCTCCCACCATTGTCATTCTTTCAGTCTGGCTGTGTTAAAACAAGACATTATTACAGAAAATCATAATAATCAATACAATTATGGTTGTAGTCAGTCCTATGGGCACTACTTTTTCATAACAAAGAGAGTTCAGAATCTGTTATTAGGCCTGTTTGTGGGGCCAGAACAACACGATAGATCACTACCTATAGTAATAAATAAACTGTTTAAATGCTGTACTGTGAACATGTCACCACAGCTACAGAAGTTAACTGCAGCACATAAAGACATACAAAAACTAGATTTAATCTTGCTATTCGTCTAAAACATACCCAGGAAATTCCCCAGTAAGACATCCAGCACACCATGGCAAGCTCATACAATCTCAGCTGAAGTCCAGGCTATCCCATTGCCACTGGCATAGCTCTATGTCCTAGCCAAAGTGAAACTAGTTTGGGTCTCATGCTTCCCAGCTTCAAGATGCACTAAACATATGACACCTTAGGTAAACAAAGCCATTGTTTAGATGAGTTTTCATACTGCAAAAGAACTTTGATTGCAGGGAACGAGAGAAACAAATGCTGCTGCTGAAGTGAATAGAGGTAAGGTCTTCTGCCATTCCATTAATAAAGAACTGGACTGAAAGATCACAGTCCAAAGTCTAAGGTCTTTTGCAGCTACATCTGCTCTATAGCAAGTCACAGCTATTTACACAGGAAAGAAAACACACATCAGGTAGAGTAATTGCTTTAAAGAATATATTGTAGAAACGAATAGTTCAGGGTAGAAGACGTTGTCCCCCTGTATTTAAAGTGATAATAAATTATATACAAATATATACTGTAGGAATAGAGAAGTGTAATTTTACACTTCATAAATACAGATCATATCCATGCTATTTATACAGCTATGCTACGCACAGCTCAAAATACATGCAACAAAAACATGTTATGTGTTCACACATGCATATGTTCTGTTTTTCTATTTTGGGGTCTCAGTTCTCAGTTAAACTGGATAAGCCCCATTAAAACTATGATTTTCTAGCCTACTGGCTTTTTCAGTTTGTTTCAATATGGACTGACAGTGAGGTTGTGTAAATACAGACACTTTAGTATGTTGCAGAGATTCACATTGGTTTTAACAACATTAGAAAATCTTGCAAATGACTGCAATTTTTCGAAGCACCGTTTCCAGGGCAGTAGCTGTTTCACACTAGACAGCACAGTGGCTGTGCTTGCCTACCTCGGTTAAAACAAATAGGAAGAAGCCAATAAGAGACAAAGTAGAAAATCCCTTTTAGGGGAGACTAGACGCAGCGTACATTTCTCAATGGATGTGCTCATCAACAGCAAGCCCTCTTTTAAAGCCCCTAAGTGTTTGTAGGACTGAAAATTAATTTGTTTTCCAATTCCAAAGTGAGTCATATGCTCCAAACAGATTTTCAAGTCAATGAAACATGACCTTGTATGATCTAATTAAGCAACTCAAAGGTATTGGTTGTTTTAGGATCCCTCTGGATATACTTGAGTTCAAATGCACACACATCATCTGTATGTACAAGCTCATAAATCTACAAAAAATGCAAATCAGATCATTAATGCTTGGAATTTGAGTCTTGCCACAGTTCTTTAAGAGGTAAAACATGAAAAAGTCCTGAATAATATATACTTTTATTTTTTTATGACTTAGTATACACTGAGTACGAAAACGTGCTGGAAGCAGAACACCAAATATCTCTCTTTGGCTTCCAAATATCTGGTCCATAATCAGGTATAAACAAATCAAATTCTCTGAAACCCACTATTCCAATTTCTTGTCTGGAAGATGTCTTAACTCTTTGAGTGGTGCATTGGAACTTGTGGTGACCTTTGAAAGGTCCCTTTCCATCTATTTTTTTCCGTGACTCTATCTTAATTTTCTACATTTTGTGAACTGACTCCTCTCTTCCACCGCACACGATTACCATTATTTAGTTACCAAAAAAATCTATGACCTTTTTCTTTTTTTTTCCTGATTTGTCCCCAAGTCTTTTGCCTTTGTCACTGTTCCTGTGATCTCCTTGCTCCATTTCAATTTTGTTTCAGACCTCTGTGTAGACCTTATCCCTGATCTGTAGTCTTTCTAAGCATCACTCACATTTCCTGTATAGATTAATGGTCATACACATATATACTCTCTCCCCTTGCTGTCCATAAATGCCTGTGTGTCTAACAAGAATGCTGTCTCAAATGCCACTGTAAGTATCTTTCATGGTATCTATGTATTTCCATTTCCGTTTTCCTGTTCGCATTTTTCTCTACTTGTTCAACTGTCCAATCTTCAAAATCTTCTCTGTTATTTTCTTTTTCTGTTTTTTCTTAAGGATATCTTTCATAAATCACCTTTACCCACTTTAATCTGACATACCCTGTAACTGTGCTCTCCCTTCTCTCATCAACCTTTTTTAGCTCATATCAACAATGTGGCCATAGCTAATGATATGTTCATGCAGCAAGAAAACCCACTGAAGAAGGATGCTGCCTGGGAAAACTGGGTTGCCACCATTTGATTTTTTTTCTTACCTCCATCAGTCAAAGCAACAGCAGCTGTCTCTTTCACCTATATATAAAGCTGACTCTACAAGTAGGGAAATGAAAGGAAAATGAGTGCCATGCAGGGACATATTTCCTCACCAAGTTTTTCTTTGCCCCAGATTCAGACCCTAATCCTTCAATTGGATCCACATGGCTGGCTGTGTTAATCAAAATATGGGATGAAGGTGTAGGCTACAAGCAACAGTTTTGCCGTGCTGCCCTTCTAGGACGTGGCCCCTTGCCATTCACAGACTATATGTGTCTGACCTCTGGCTGCGCCCCTCACACAACTTTGCCTAAGGAGCACTCACAGTCTGCAGAGCAGGCTTGTGAAAAAGGCTGGCTGATCAACCCGGAAGCTGAAGCCAATGCTTAGCTCTGTGGGCTGTTTCCAATATTTATAAAATAAAATAAACACACCAGATCTCACTAAACAACTAATCACCTACAGCATGTACATGGGTTTCTTTGTTTCATTTAAATGAAAACGATTTTAGGTGTGACAAAACATGTGAAACAAGTGGAAAAACATTTCCAAGTACTTTTGCTCTCAGAAAAAGTTTAATGATTGAAGAGATTAAGGGATTGGGGGTTTTTTACTGTTTTAAAAAAAATCCATTTTTACTGAAAATTCAAACTGGTCTATGAAGCTTCAGGCCAGCAACATTTAAAAAGATTGAGTTACAGCATGCCATTCTGAATGTAGCACGTTATGAATTCCATATCCCTCAGCTAGAGTGACATATTTAATGATTAAGCCAAGTCATTCAACTCTCTTTCTATTTTAACTTTTTGTCCTAGCCATTATTAACTTTATATGTACAATTCAAATGGCAAGAGGAAAAATAACAGAACAGTGCATTTGCCTGCAATAAAGGAATAACTAGCAAGGTCTTACAACTTTACAAAATCAGAGTTCTGTGTGAAAGGTATCGTGTGCTAATTAGCCCAATGTTAGCAAATGCTTGCTACCATACTGTTTTAAAGCAACCAATTTTCCATGTGTTCCAGCTCTGCACTTTTCCAGCTTTTCCACCTAAGACAGCAACAGAAATTGCCATGCTAGATCAGTTTGCTGGTCACATTAACCTCAATGCACAATATAAGCTGGTCCTTTACTTAAATAAAATAGGAGAAAAAATATCCATTTAAATACCCCTCACTTGCTCTACACTGATGTGCATAAGAGTAAAATCTCCTTCCTGACCTCCATGGCAACTGATTTACACCCAGAAGCATTAGTTTTAATTACAATGACATAGAGGTAGTCAATCTATTTCCTTGCGCTTACTCACTCATGAACATGCATTTCCTCCTTCCAGCACAGAGCAGTTATCTCTTTGCAATTAACAGCACAGATGTATCAAATTGAGAATTTTCATGACTGTTTGCTAGTACCTGGAGTCTTGAAGAATAGATGCTCTGCCACATCTTTCCAATGGCCTCAGGATTAATGACCCCTTGAAGAAAGTAGTTTCTGTTGGAGGTAGGATTCTGTAAACCGACACACTAAAAAGGTTATGTATAGGTGGAGGAAGTATTTTTGCAAAACTCTTTGTCTTCCATAAAGCGTATTCTAAAAGGGTATGCTACAATTTGAGTCTCTCCAAGGCTTAATCCAACATGCATTTTATACCTGTACGAGTGCAGGCACATATATGTGCATGTAGAGCTTGGCCCATCTATAGCACAGTTGCTGGCAATTATTTTATTCAAGGAAATAACAGAAATATGGAAGAGAAAAAAAATGGAAGGGACAGACCTTTGGGTCATCTGTGCGTCTAAGACAGGAGCAGCTGATTCATGCCACACTGCACTTGTGTCTCTAATCTATTTTTAAGGATCCAAAATAGACCTTATGGCTCCCAGTGGATATCTTGTACCAAGGCGCTGTTGTCTTAGTATCATGAGAAATGTTTTCCTAAAGTGTGGATTTTTCTTGGTGCGGGTCAAACCCATAACTTCTTCACTTGCTTACTATGATCTGAGTGACCAGCAGTATTCCTGCTTTATAAACTGGAACTATTGCACCACCTGATTGCTGGTTATTCCAGCCTAAGACCATACAAACTGAATGAGTCTTTCCAGAACTGAATACAATATTTTCAGATCATTTCTCCAACTTTAATTATAAAGGTAGTTTTGTCTTTAACACA
This sequence comes from Agapornis roseicollis, assembly GCA_002631895.1. Lineage (NCBI taxonomy): Eukaryota > Metazoa > Chordata > Aves > Psittaciformes > Psittacidae > Agapornis > Agapornis roseicollis. Next base: position 298,409 of record NDXB01004879.1, on the reverse strand, counting down.
CTCAAAAGTTTCACTTAAGCCTGCTTTATCAGACAACTTAATAAGTAAACATCATGCATATCTTTCAGGAAAACACTGGTTTAGCAAAGCCAGGATAATCCCAAACCATAACCAAAAGAACCTCCCTGTTTGACAGGGAACCTCTGACTGTTACTTTCTGGTCCAGGTTACACCACTCTGTGGTGGTTCCATGAATACGTTTCTCCTTGGTCTGTACACAAAAATGGTATTAAAGACAGTTTCAAACCCTTGCTGTAATTAGAGTAACTACCACCTTTGTAACCCACTTGCTCTTGGCAGGTGTGTTCAAAACACTCACTAGCAGTTCTGACATGGCTTCAAGCACTTTGCTAAATACCCTGGTATGAAGTTCCTCTGTCTCAGTGACATCAACTCTGTGTTTTCACTGCGCTGTAACAGTCTATGCCTATCCTAACTCATTGACAGTGTGTATGTTCATAATCTTATCTCAGAAAATTTATCAGGGTCATATTGAAAAAGACTGACACTTATCAAGAACCTCCAACTTTTTCTTCTTATTTTCAAAATAAAAATGCATATTAAACTTCAAGCTATAGCATGGGACATCTGATAAGCACTACTAATAAAGTACATGCATACTAACTTATCAACATGAACTTTATTTTGTTTAGAGCTTCCTTACTTACCTTTCAAAGTCTGGATGATATTCTTACCTTATGGTATTTGAATTTGTTATAGGAAAAGTCACTCAATGCCTCTATCAGAGGCTGGAAGGAGAAGCAGTTTCCTGAGTGTCACCATAGAAGCAATTGTGAATGGTAGATTAAATGAATCCAAAATTGTATCCTTCATACAGTTCTTTTGGTGAACCTTGAAAGAAATTTGACACAAGATCAGTAATTTCCATTTAGAGAGAAGAAGAAACTGAAAAATATGTTTGCCAAAAATCAACACTTTCTTGGGGACAGGCTGAGAGACACTACAGGATCCATTGTTGAATATTAAAATGGGAAAACTGCCAGAACAAAGATCTGAATCCACAGTTTGCCATATGCCAGGTAGATGGTATACATACCAACCTGGGGAAAGATTTTCTTGCTTTATAATTAACTGATTACTCAGAGATACTGCTCTAGCAATATTTAAAGCAATTCATTATTATATCATGTAAATAGAATCATAGAATCATAGAATAGTCAGGGTTGGAAAGGACCTTAAGATCATCTAGTTCCAACCCCCCTGCTATAAGCAGGGACACCTCACACTAAACCGTGTCACCGAAGGCTTCATCCAACCTGGCCTTGAACACTGCCAGGGATGGAGCACTCACAACTTCCTTTGACAACCCATTCCAGTGCCTCTTTATAAAAAGTCTGCTGCTTAAGTTATCACAGAAATAAGAAGTTCAATCTCCTGAACTCTATTTTCCTCTCATTAAATTTGGCCCAACTCAAAATGTTCAGTCCAAGAGCCGAAGAAAGCAAATGGTTTAGTTGATTTTCTTTCCCCTATCTAGCACACTCAAAAATCTGCAGTCACAGATTTCCAGTAAGTAGAATGAGAGAGGTGGAACAGAAACACTTTCTAAAACAAAAAAAAAACAATATATATTAGGTCTTTTCTATCTGGCTGTTGAGATGTACAGTTACTCTGAATGACAGTGACCATGAAAGAGTTGATCTGGATTAACAGATCTCTTGAAAATTAAAGAAAATACGGTGTTAAAAGAAACCCAGCAGCTTGTAAATCACCAAAAAGTGACAAATCAGTTTTGAATGGATCCTAAATATATGCCTTTCTGTGAAGCCTGATCAAAGTTTAGTGTGAGCACACTTGGACAGGACATGCTGAAAAAGAATTTAAGTAGAATACATATCTATTGCGTAAGCAGTTTAATGAGTCTTAGTTTAAGCCTTGTTGATCTGGCTTGGGCAAAATACACCATCAGACTACATCAGCAGGTATAGAAGTGGAGCAAGCTAATCCTGGAAAGGAAGCTGTTATACTGGGAACTGTTTTGAATATTACAGAAACTTACTTTGTGGACTGCTAAAGTGCTAAATGATCTTTTTCTCTGGAAAAAGATGGTTGCAACTAGGATACAGGTTTACATCATTTTAATGACAATGTTTACAGGTAAATACTTTCTCTTTGTGAAATTATATGTGCTTTTAGAATGCACTGAACATGTAGTATCTATGCAGACTGTTTGTTTGTATTTGCCTGATATTTATGTCGTGTCTAGGAACTAGAAAGGTAGAAGGCTGCAAACAAATTTCTAACCAAATGTGTGTATCAAAAGTCTAATTTGGATAATACTTTCATTATTTTTAATCATAGTGAAAACTAGTGGCATTCAGCAGAATTGAAAGAAGCTTTTGTCATCCCTCTTCTGCAGGAAACCTTTGCTGCTAAGTTTGAAACAGATAGTTTAATTAAAAGGCTAACTAGAAAATTGCTACCCTATATTAATAATGTGCAAGTTAAAAAAGGAGACATGCATGGCATTATCAAACTGAGTTAAAGGAGCCGTTTCAGCTCTGTTTTGAACAAAACTTCACAGGAGGAAAAAGTAATCATTATCTATAAAAATATGATAAATTTTAGGTGGGCATGTAATGTAGTTAGAAGAGAAAAAGGTTGAACGATTTTACTTTACCTTTTACTTTAAAAATACAAATATGTTTCACTGAGTTAATGCATGTAAGCACTGAAAAGAAAACAGCAGTTCCCCCTGTGCTTGCTTTTGGTATGTCTTACCTCTTTAGAGACTATTTTTCTTACATTCTAAACTTCTCCTGCAACCTGAGCTATTTGAACTGCTTGTGCAGTTCTATAAATATTGGTTAATCCTTTTATCTACAGTGCTTTCATCTTGAGTGACAGTGGTCTTTGCTTGTATAATAACTGGAAGATAACAAGCAATATCAATACCACTGAACAGCTGATTTATTTGTTCTTGATATGAAAAAATGGCTTATTTTTGTCTTTTGGTGTGACCTATATTTATGTTTGTGCTAATCTTATGAAGTTGTAGGCATATAGATGTATGTATATACATGTTTATGTATATATATACAAAACCCTGCAAAATAATTATTTTGCAACATATTATTAATATTTTTACTTAAATAGATAAGCATTGTATGCAGACACTGAATTACTTAAGCATCTCTACGGTAGCCACTTTGCATTTAAAAACTGATGTTGCTTGTTTTCCATAAATAAGGAATACCTTTAGAATATGTGTACCTCCTCATAAAATTAATTTCATTTCTTTGTTACATATTGACATATTTTTTTTTCAAATGTGTTATCTAAGTTTAAATGTAGAAACATATATGATTTCCAAGAAGTTTAGCATTTTCCTGAAATTATTTCATTAACTTTATATCTAATTTGATAAAGTAGAAAACAACACAGACACGAAATATTATAGTAAAGTTGGTTTCAGTTTATGCATCTGTGTCACCCTTTCCAGAGACAGTCTTTATTGCAAGGTGTGACTCAGGCCACAAGATACAAGGCAAAGATGATGCCTTGCAGGTGCCATAGGATAACAGTCATCATGCATTACTGAAATGCAGTGACAAAGTATCCAGCCATTCACATTGCTGACTTCAACTATGAAATGTTTTACAAGGGCTCCCAGACTATAAATCCTTAAGCATGCTCTGAGCACTCCATAGCCCTATAACAAGGCTAAGTACATCCCTCATCCTACTGCTTCCACACTGCACTAGTTTTTATCTCTGACACAAAACCTCAAAGAGACCGGCATTTCTACAGCTGTCTTAGGAAGACTGAGTTGTATACAAGACCTATGAACCAGGCAGGGAACGAAGCAGTATCAGGCACGAGATATACTAAAACACTGACCAGAAAGGAAACAGCTCAAGGTAACTTCACTTTTCATATATTAGAATAGCAAAAGCAGGACAAGTCGCTAGCACAGAAATGGAAACAAACTGGGCAAAGCAGACATCATCCTGGCCCGCAGTCAGTAATGGTTTGGGAAGTACACTTCACTTTCAGAAAGTCAGTCCCAGTGAGTCATATTTCTGCCAGATGCCACTACGTATTAAGGTATACACAGACATCTCACACTGCAGTAAGTATGAGCCTGGCTGGAAACCAGGGGAAGACTGCTGCTGTAAAACCTTGCTGCCAGACCAGGGAGATGACACTAGCTGTGTTTGATAGTCTGAAGCTTCAAGTGAAAACTGTAGCTACAGGTTGGGCAGAGAGGAGATTGAGAGCAGCCCTGCAGAGAAGGACTTGGGGGTGGTGGTCGATGAGAAAATGAACATGAGCTGACTGCAATGTGTGTTGCAGCCCAGAAAGCAACCGTATCCTGGGCTGCATCAAAAGGAGTGTGACCAGCAGGTCCAAGGAGGTGATCCTGCCCCTCTACTCTGCTCTCGTGAGACCTCACCTGGAGCATTGTGTGCAGTTCTGGTGTCCTCAACATAAAAAGGACATGGAGCTGTAGGAACAAGTCCAGAGGAGGACCGTGAGTGATCAGGGGACTGGAGCATCTCCCGTATGAAGACAGGCTGGGAAAGCTGGGGCTGTTCAGCCTGGGGAAGAGAAGGCTGCGTGGAGACCTCATAGCAGCCTTCCAGTATCTGAAGGGGGCCTATATGGATGCTGGGGAGGGACTCTTCATTAGGGATTGTGGTGATAGGAAGAGGGGTAGCGGGTTCAAACTTAAAAAGGGGAAGCTTATATTGGATATAAGGAAGAAATTCTTTCCTGTTAGCGTGGTGAGGCACTGGAATGGGTTGTCAAAGGAAGTTGTGAAGGCTCCCTTCAGATACTGGAAGGCTGTTAGGAGGTCTCCATGCAGCCTTCTCTTCTCCAGGCTGAACAGCCCCAACTTTCTCAGCCTGTCTTTGTATGGGAGATGCTCCAGTCCCCTGATCATCCTCGTGGCCTCCTCTGGACTTGTTCCAACAGCTCCATGTCCTTTTTATGTTGAGGACACCAGAACTGCACACAATGCTCCAGGTGAGGTCTCATGAGGGCAGAGTAGAGGGGCAGGATCACCTCCTTGGACCTGCTGGTCACGATCCTTTTGATGCAGCCCAGGATATGGTTGGCTTTCTGGGCTGCAAGTGCACATTGCAGCCGGCTCATGTTCATTTTCTTATCAACTGCCACCCCCAAGTGCTTCTCCGTAGCGCTGCTCTGAATCAATTCTCTGCCCAACCTGTAGCTGTGTTTATATAATACTGTGCACAAGAAAACTATGGCATGTGAATGGCTTTTTTATATTTAACGTATTATAGGCTTCTGAGTCAACCATCTACTTATCAAGGCGTTCCCTTTTAATTAAAGATAATTCAAGGAAACATGTTATTAAAAAATACCATTTGGGTCTCCAGTTATCCAACCCAAAACGTCTAATTCCCTGTTTATTCTTCAGGTACTCACTGTGATGAAGACATCAACGAATGCTACATGAACCCTTGCCAAAATGGTGGAATCTGTGAGAATTTCCCTGGGAATTACACTTGCCATTGCCCACCTTCTGACAAAGAAGGGATTTATTACGGAGGCTGGAATTGTACAGAAGTTCTCCATGGCTGTACTGATCAGCAATGCCAAAACAATGGAATATGTATCCCACATTTAAAAAACGGCCAACATGGATTCAGCTGCATATGTTCACCTGGGTATACTGGAAAACACTGTGAAACTGTAACCACATTTTCTTTTCTAGGAAACAGTTTTCTTTTGTTGAAGAATCCCCTGAACTCTGAAAAGGAATTTTTCTATAATATAAACCTGAGGTTTCAAACTGTGCAACCTACAGCTTTTCTGTTTTACCGAGGGGGAAAAAATACATTTGTGAAGCTGGAATTACTGAACGGCTACTTACACTTATCCCTGCAAGTCAATAACAAGCCACAGGCCCTTTTGCATATTTCACATAATGTCAGTGATGGAGAATGGCATTCGGTGGAGGTAACCTTGGCAAGAGCTATTACTCTTAATTTGCTTGACAGCTCTTGTGTAGAATCGTGTCTCAATAAAACGTCTGCTGTGATAGATAACGATCACATGATGCTTGTGTTTCAGAGAACGTTTTTGGGCGGCTTACCAGTGGGGAACATTAGCGGCAACTCTCTACTTAACATCTATAATATACATTCTGCACCTTCATTTGTAGGCTGTCTTCAGGACATTGAAATAGACTTGAATGTTATTACACCAGAGAATGTACCACCTGAATCATCTTTAAATGTCAGGACAGGATGTACTAAAAAGGACTGGTGTGAAACCCACCCTTGTCAAAACAGGGGACGCTGTACCAACCTGTGGCTGAGCTACCACTGCGATTGCTACCGGCCGTACACAGGGCCAAACTGCACAACAGGTAAGGAAATGCTGTGGATATCTGTGTTTTAATGGTTACTGAAAAAGTTATTATAAACAATTCTGTTACAATGGTGATGAAACAGCACAACCCTTAGAATTTCTGGAGCTTGATGTCAGCTGGTAAGCAAGTGCAAGAGCTTATAGAATCATAGAATAGTCAGGGTTGGAAAGGACCTTAAGATCATCTAGTTCCAACTCCCCTGCCATAAGCAGGGACACCTCACACTAAACCATGCCAACCAAGGCTTCGTCCAACGTGGCCTTGAACATTGCCAGGAATGGAGCACTCACAACTTCCTTGGGCAACCCATTCCAGTGCCTCACCACCCTAACAGGAAAGAACTTCTTCCTTATATCCAATCTAAACCTCCCCTGTTTAAGTTTGAACCCGTTACCCATTACCCCTTGTCCTGTCGCTACAGTCACTATAGGTTAGTAGTAGCACACCTTCAGTATTTTCTAGTTACTATTCAGCCTGACAAAAAAAGTCAGGCTAAACTGGTGGATTCCACTTATCGAGCTTTAAAATCTTCTTAGAGTTCTTAGTGTGGCATAAACTCTGGAAAATTGTAGTTTGCTATGGGTTATGCACCCCAAGTGTAATTTTGAAAGCAACTAAGTCACCTGGAGTTTAAGTCTTACTTTCAAAGCATTCTTTGCAAATTTTATTCTTGAGCTCTCTAGGCTTTTATAAAGAAACTCACTTAAGGCAATGAAAGGCAAGCAGAAGCACTGCAAGTTAAAAAAAGACAGATTCCAATTTAAAAAAAATTGAAAGAGATTATACGATTAACTTAATCTGATTAACCCAAGGAGAAGGCAGGGCTTCAGAGGCTGCAAACAGGGCCCATTCATCTCTCAGCCATTCCCAAGGCAGCTCTGAAAAATCACTAACGTAGGCAGCCATTACCAGAGAGCTGCTTGGTGACCAGAGGAAAACCTGCTCGTGTCTCAGCAAATGAAAGAGCACATCTCAGCAAACAGCATCTTTGGCAGTGACAGGCAGGAATACAAAAGCTGCAGATGCCCTTAGCATTTTCCCTGCTACAAATGATCTTTCCAAGTGCAGGCTGAGGCAAATTGGAAGGACAACAGGAGGTCCCTGCCTAGTTCCCTGCTATACTGCATCTGCTGTGTGAAACCCTCTGGAGCTGTAAGTACAGCACCCCTAAGGAGCATTTTGGGATGGACTCTGCAATACTTCCTCAGCATAACTTTTAGGGATTTCAAACAAGCAGTTTTGTTGAAGAAAATTGCACAGGAATAAGTCTTGCACACAGCATCCTTGCCTCTGCTTCCCTCTCTGCCCCCTTGCTAACATGGTCTATCATAACAATGTTTTGGGAAGAAGAAATGCATCCATGCACACAAATATGCATACTTACATATATTTGTGTATACATATTTGCTAAGTGGACTGGAAAAAAATAAAGTTCAACAGCAGAGCCATGGTCAGATTAGAATGGACAGATCCATTCTAATCCATATATCCATAAATGGGTGTAAATCGGCATGGCTGCTCTGTCGCCAGTGAAGCTACATTGATTTATATCAGCTGAATGACTGGCCTCAGGGGTTTATTGAATGCATTGCTGCAGAAAGTTGTAGCTTGAAATACATTTCAAAATGTTTAAATACAATTTCATTTTGCAATAGTTATCAATACTTTTCAATAGTTTTTTTTCTTGGTTTTATTGCAAAATGACAAAGTCTGAGAGGTAATTGTAACAGACTTCTTTGAAGTCTAGCTGTAATTTATCCTAAGATTTGGAAGGCAACTTTGGAGCATAGGACAACATCTGGTAAATATGTTTGCCTCCTTATATGAAGCAAAATTAAAACCAGTCAGGGCCAGGAGAGGCTTATACTGGCATTAGAACTGTTGAGAATGATTAGAAAGCATGCATTTTTATTTATTTTTCCTGCTGACCACAATATTCCTTGCAAATCATGGCACCATGCCATTTTGATACATAGGGTCTAGATATATGCCATATTTAAAAGACTGTGGCAGGTTTCTTAAAAGGCAGAGTTGAGGGGGACTTGCAGTAAAGGATCACATAAGAAATGCTAGTGTCTTTTTGAAGAGAAGTTGCAGCCAAGTATTTAATTGACAAGAGGCAATATTTTCTCTACATATACAAAATAACAAACAGATGTTGACTCATTTTGATCAACATCCAGATGTTGTGACCCAAGAGGTTAGTATTGATGAAGGTGATGCTAGCCATCTCATCAAAGAGAAGATCAGAATGATGATGTGTATATATATATACATGTATTTTTATAAATAGAGAAAACTGTAACAAAGTAATTGTAAACATGAAATACTTTTTTTGAAGATTAATACTTCCTTCTAATACTGCAAATGTGTAATCTTCATTCCAGCAGGAACTTTCTTTTTACCCTCATGGAAAAAATATCTCGGTCTCTAGTACACCCTACAGAGAAGATAAAACTTAGAGAGATTTAATGCCTCAAAACACTCATTTCAACAAATAATTATTTCTACATAACAGAGTTTTAACAAGCAGATGTAGATATATAGGTAGTCTTATTCATAGAATTACAATATTTCATATTTAACGTATTTAAGATATTGTCTGTTTAGGAACAAGTAAGGGATCTATTCTTCTTGCTAAATAATATTACCGCGCCACATAGTAGTGCAGTGTGGTTATTAAGAGTCTTGGGGCTTCACAGTCAGCCTCCTATTTTCATTGGGGTTTTTAATGTAGTCATAAAAGAGCAGTGCTGCAGGCAGAAACTTGGCCTATGAGGTCTCGCTCTAGGAGTTTTACTGCACAAAAGAGGATTGACTCTTTAGCTATGTGAGCATTTAAGAAAAAGTTTGGTTTATTCTTTCTATGAATTTGATACATTAAAAATAGCTTTTGAAAGTGTTTAGGCAGGAAGTCTGTAACATTGAGGACAAGATCACGAAACTTAAAGTGTAAAAATAGAAACACTTTGTTGTGCTTTAACGAGATGATTCATCAGAATAAACTACGGATTTGGCTATGTATTTTGTATCCTTACAAGTCTGAAAATCATTACTGAAAATAAAGAGCAAGGGAGAGAGAAACAGATGGTTTTGGTTTAATCATTTTAATTGATAAGCACACAAAGAAAGAAAAAAATAAAGCTTACTCGATCCTGGCTCGTTTTCCCCCCTCAACACCACAGCATGATGAGCACTCATAGGACTGAGCAAGATTCGCAAGTAGATACAAGGTGATATTTACAAGCACATGTTGAGCCCCGGCAACAGAAAGCCTGTTAGAGAACTAGGGAGCCTATGCAGCACCAAATAGGTGCCCTATTTGGAGGCTTCACACATGAGGGGTTTGCTGAGAAGCTTTGGGCTATTTCTATGATTGAAATCAGTGCAAAAGATAGCACAAAGTTCCAGAATTACATTAACTTCCATGGTCACCAGAAGATCAAAGCAGTCAGGTTCTTTTCAAAATGATCTTTCTGAGGATCAACTCAGGAAACTAGAAATCTGTCCTTGTTTAGTCATTTAAAAACACAGCATTACACAGAGCATGATAAAGGGGAAAAATATGCCCACTAATATAACATCTGGTCCTGTACTGGGGCTTAATGCTACAGCCATGGAAGCCAAGAGGAATTTTGAAATAGAAGCTATTTACAGCTGGATCAAGTCTTTATTCATCCATAAATAACAGCACATCTTACTACCATACATGAATACTATCAAGTAGCTGTTTGATCATTGGCTTTCTAACAATTTCATTTTTCTACCTTCTCTCTTTTTTTTAATCTTTTCCCATATCTCTAACCTCAAGAGTACATTCCAGGCCGGTTTGGATCTGAGGACTCCTCAGGCTATGCTGCTTTTCCTGTTGATGCCACTCAGGATGCCACTCAGAATGAAAAGTTGAACATATCAATGTTTGTCCGAACACGCAAATCTTCTGGCTTGTTACTGGCTTTGAGAAATAGTACTTACTTCTATGTAAGAGTCTACTTAGAAGGTGGAAAACTCACAGTACTAGTTCTAAATTCCACTAAGTTATTAGGGAAACACTCTATGAATGATGGAAACTTTTACTTAATAACATTAAAAATAGAAACAAATAAGGTGGAATTGTTCCAGTCCTCTCAATACCTAGGCTTTATTTCTACTCCACGCCTAACCATCCAAAGTAAGGATATTCTTTACATTGGAGGCCTACCAGATAACAAAGAAACTGATGAAAATGGCAGGTATTTCAAAGGCTGCATCCAAGATGTAAGAGTGAATAACCAGCCACTAGAATTCTTCCCCATCACCAATCCACTGAATTCTGCTACGAATCGAACTCTTATCAATGTCACCCAAGGCTGCACTAGTGACAACCTCTGCAAGGTAAGAATTACATGTTTCAGAGCACTTTCACATGTTTAAAATGTCACATGTTTAAAATGGGGGATTCCCTTTAATCTTTTGTACATTCCCATACATTATTTGATGATACTGACTTCTTAGGAAAATATATAGAAATGCTAGAAAGAGCAGATTTTGTTAAGTTATGCTACATATGATGACTATCAGCAGCAGAATGTATTTGCATAGGGAGAATTAAAATATTTTAAGGTTGAAATACCATTTTCACCAACTGAACATGCTGTGCTGTCATAGTGCTGGTCTTTGTCACTTTCTGTCTGAAGTAACCAGAATCCTCTCTTTTGCCAACCTTACAGTTCAGAGTCCACCAGCTTTTGTTCACACTTAGGTTGTCTCTTCTCTTTCCCCATAGTCCAATCCTTGCCACAATGGTGGTGTGTGCTATTCAATCTGGGATGACTTTACTTGCACGTGCCCCCCTTACACAGTGGGGAAGGCATGCGAGGAAGTTAAGTGGTGTGAGCTCGGGTCCTGTCCTCATGAAGCACAATGCCAGCTGGTACACCAGGGATTCGAATGTAGGTACATTTCAGTTATTCCTATAAACTTTGGAGATTAGAAACTATAGAAATTTTCATCAGCATTTCCTTAAACTCAATATTCACTGCCTTTAAGGTTCATTCAAATGTTAACTCTGTATTAAAATAATAATTATTCTAAGTAACATTAACAGGAAGAGTCTACCATACCAAATGCAGAATTTTCAACCAGACCACCTGACACAGACACTGATGTTTACAAGGCCTTTGCTTTTGACTTATTCAGCACAACTTCTCGAGGTTGTACAATAGATCAATATGTTGTCAGAGTGTAAGTGTACCCCTCATACTTCCACTGTAAAGAGATAAGAGGATATTCAATGTTGGATTAACCTTAGAATGTTGTCTATCATTCTGAAAAGATAAGCTATGTGACATACATTGCATCATTTGATTCTTAAATTTTACATATCTTTGAAGGAAATCACTTTAATACCAGCACTACAGTTATTCAACTAGTAACTTCCTAAGAAGCACCTGCACGTCAAGCAGTCTATTTAAAAATTAATGGCCATTAGCTCTCTTTAAGAACATTAGCCACCCTGCATTTCTTTTTCCACTTTCCTTCTCCTTCCCACCCTGGAGTGGAATTTAAAGAGCAAGTAAGGATTTTGAAGCAATATTTTTTCTTTTTGCTATCAAAGAGAGCCCTAACGATGCTGTGAAGAAGACAAATACACACACAGTCTGGTGGAAGCTGTTAGAATGCCTGACTCTTAGGAATGAGAAGGTTGGTCAACAAAAGCTTTCTATCATAGACAATTCACTGACAGACCAATAGGGCACTATTTTTGTTGAGATTGTTAGAATCAGCATTGCACCGCTTGTTAAAATTTATAACTGAAATTAAAATAATTGCACCTTCTCTAATAGACGGTTTTTATGCTAACATCCAAATACGTCCTGTCATAAACTTTACTATTGCCTATTACAGTAGAATATAAACACACACAGACAGCAAAGTGAAAAGTATCTGAACCATTTCCTTTTGCTAAAATCAAGGTAATTTACACTGTTAGATCAGGTTTTGATTTTTATGCTGGTTTATGTGGCAGTAGTAGGGAGTTTCCTGATGAATATTCAAAAAGAACTGCACTACAGAGCTGTATTTTTAACTAGTTGTTTTCTTAGCTACTGCATAGACTTGCTGTACAGCACAAGGTAATGAAAAAACAAGGAGTTTTGCTGGCCAGTGACTTCTCTGACAGCCTACTGCATTATGCTCTGGGTACCATTTTAAACTAAGGCAGAGAGCGAGCTGTTTTTCAGACACTTGTGTCTCCAGTTGAACCTAGATGGCTATGATTAGCAAGCCTAGTAGGAAAACACACACTCCAGAAATAAGAGAAAAGGTGAATACAGGAAGCGGATGTGAGGAACAGTAACTGATAGCAAATTTGTATTCCCAGTGTCACAACTGAGAGTAGAAGCACATCCAGACAGCTTGCTGTGCTCAGGACTTGGTAATGAGTTCTACAGGAATATTTTAGAATTATGAGCTTGAAACTCTCAGCTTTCTGAGACATTAAAAAGATCAGAAATCAAAGTTCTGACTTTCATTTTTAGTGTGGTTTCCTCTGAGGAAACCTTTGCTATGAGAAAGACACACATTTGATGCACAAGGCAGTGTAGTTACACCTCTGGTGTCTCAGTATCAGGATATACAGTTAATAATTTCTTACTGTGAATCCCAGGGGTTCTTTTCATTCAGATTTACATCTGCTCTATCTCTGAGCCCACAGATAGATCAGAAACCCACCTTATCTCAGTGCTAGGATCTTACAAAGCTAAATTTGTCTGAAGAATGGACGGAAGACATTCCTTCCTGTCCCTCCTTCCTATCGATAATCCTCATACATCTCAGAATGTGCAAATTTACAGCCCAGCAAGTTAGTGCATTTTAGTAGAAACCATGCTAATGAAAGATGTCAAAAACCTTTGTGAAGACACCCATAAAACTGCCACAATGTTACCCGTCAATTTTCACTCACAGCAGTGCAAGCTGAGTACTCTACTGCCCTCCCAGCCCAGCCAGCACAGGCTCTGTTCCATCAGCAGGGCTGTGGCAGCACACATGCAGCAGGAGAAGCTGGTTATAAACGTGAGAGGCATGACTCTTCTTACATTGATTTTAAAGGGACTTTTTGTCAACTGACTTCAATTAAATTCATCACCAGTGAGAGTAAATTGGAATCTAATCAAACACTTTTTAAAAACCTCTTCAATGCTTTACCTAAGAAAACAGGAATTGAGAACAAAGGTTCACCCCATTCAGATCTGTCGTGGGCAATAACTTGCTATACAAAACTAGAGAACAAACCCAAAATGACATTTGTTTTGAAATACCCTCTCAGCCTCAGCTGTGAGATGCATGAAGTTATGATCACCTCCTTCTCTGTCTAATAAAGGAAAAGAAAGTTTATAATAATACAGAATTATACCTTTAGAATATAACTTGAGATGATGCAAAGCAGCACATTTTTGATGTCAGTATACCTTGCACTGCTCTGTAATTTCTATAGCCATAAGGGGCAGACAAGGATAAACTGATACACTGGTGGAATTTGATTTTTTTTCAGCAAACCCAAAAGGACTTACCAGTCAGGCAACACGGGGCATTGAAGGGATACTGTTCCACATGTATAGGTTTCAAGTTGGCCTGATTTCTCAATTGTTATCTTTGCACAGGTCTTGCTAATGCAGTGTTTAGTGGCCGAAGCAGTGCGATATTTTACAGAAGCAATGGGAAAATCAGCAGAGACCTCACCAATATCGTATTTGGCTTTCGAACTAGGGACACTGATGTGATACTGCTCTATGCAGAGAAGGAGCCAGAATTTGTTACCATCAGCATCCGCAACTCCAAATTACTCTTTCAATTGCAAAGCGGCAACAGCTTTTATAAGCTGACCCTTGCTAGTTCACTGCCTGTGAGTGATGGGAAATGGCATCAAGTGATGGTCTCTATGGTAGAGCCCCTGTCCCAGTTCTCTAGGTGGCACATTGATATAGACAACAAGAAAGACACTGCAACTAGTACAACTGCTGCAGGAAGCCTCAACTTTTTGAGAGAAGAGACAGACATCTATGTGGCTGACAAGGCTTTTGACAGTCTGGATGGCCTGCAAGGATGTATGAGCACCATAGAAATCAGTGGCATTTATCTCTCATACTTCGAAAATGCTGACATCCCCACGAAAAAACCTCAAGAGGAGCAATTTCTCAAAATATCAGCAAACCCTGCTCTTACTGGCTGTTTGCAAGTCGATGTCTGCAGCTCAAACCCCTGTATGCATGAGGGGATATGTGAAGAGTTCTATACTTCCTACCGCTGCATATGTTCAAAAGGATGGACTGGCACCCATTGTGAAGTCAACATAGACGAATGCTCTTCAAACCCCTGTATTCATGGAAACTGCACTGATGGGGTCTCCTCCTATGAGTGCAGTTGTGAACCTGGTTACACAGGGGTGAATTGTGAAGAGGACATAGACAACTGTCATGGCCACCAGTGTGCAAATGGGGCCACTTGCATTGATGGGATTAATGGATATACTTGCCTGTGTGCTGGTAACTTCACAGGAAAATTTTGCAGGTACTATAAACAAGGCACATCCACATGATTTTGCCAGGTCTCTTCTGAAGAGCAATTGCATCACTGATGTCTCCATTTTAAACACAGATGTTATGCATCTCTATATATTAATCATAGCTGCAGAATTAATGTATAAAGTGTCTGCAGTACAGAAAGCTGTACAGATCAATTAGGTGTGGGCTGAGGCAGTGGAGAACTGGCAGCTCAGGCAGAGACAGATGAGGCAAGGAGACAAGAAACAAAGCACAGCTCTGCTGCCCAGCTCCACTGCCAGCCTGGGTTCTACAGACCCTCTGATGACAGGATTACAAGTCTACTAGAGCTCAGAGACAGATGTGTCACATCTTTCTCAGAAATGAAGATTTTTAAGGGTTATGAATCTCTAAACTATATTAAAGTAATTGAGGTCTAGAACTGTAAGCAGAGAAATTTGGAGTTGGTGGGTAAAAGAAAATAACAATGGCTTGTAGAGAAGTTTTTCTCCCCACTCACTGTATCTTTGTTAGGTGGGTCTCTTCCTCCAAGCTTGCTCTGCCAGCCCAGCAGTGCTGGTGGCTGCGGACACCAAAAAGCCCACTATTGACATCACTTCTGAGATTCCTCCTATGTCTGCTTCCTAATTTTCTGAGACACAACTCTGTAAAAGCTGCAGCTGTTCCCTGGTCTGCCCCTTCTTTAATTGCCCTTCTCTGCACACCATAAACATGTCCCTTCTGAGCATGTCCTGTTCCTCTCAGAGAAGGAAAAGCCCTTCTCCTTCCTCCAAAGGACTTTGACAAACCCAGTGTGATGCAGCTTCATGGATGCAAACAGACAATTGTCTTCATGCTGCCCACCGCATTCTTTTAGGTTATAATTACACAATTCTCAATTTTTGTCACTTTTGTCACTTTTTTTTGAGTAGTGAGGACATCCTGAGATTTGAAGATACCTTATATTGGCCTGATATGCTCTATCTTGTATGCTAATTCTCTCTTTTGAATACTCTAAGCTGTCCGCTTACCACACAGCAGCATGTCAATAGTGTAGGCACAGTGTTATCCTGTTTTCCTTTTTTTCAAAAAAATAAAAAATAAAAAATCATGACGTTGCCATTAAATATTTGGAAAACGAAAATCAAATTCAACAAATTGAAGTTGAGCAAAGTGGGGTTTGTGAGTCTTAAACCTCCACTCCTACTGTCCTTCCCTTGGGCAATACCCCAACCAGTAACAGCACTGCTTCCCTGGTTCAGTTGCTGCCTACCACTAACTGTGAGCACGCTGAGTACTACAGGCTCCAGGCGTGTCAATGCTCACAGATGTGGCATTTCCTTTCCAAGAGGAAACACAAGGAGGCACTGAGTATGTGCATCCCCTGAAACTGTGTGTTCATACATAGGTAAAATGTAATGCCTTTCCCATTGGTATTGAATAGTACTTGCTCCCTCTATTTGGACACTAACAGAACTAGATTCTGCATTCAAATAACAAATATGTAAGGTAGATCTAAATATTTTCCACCAAAGAATTGGATTAGAGTCAAGTGAAAAGCTGAGAGAGCACAAGATACACAGAAATGAGGAAAGTGCAAATAACTGCCGTTGCCTTTTTACTTACCTAGATACAGAAGATTACCATATACAGTTTGTGGGAACGAAGACAGAAACCTCACATGTTTCAACTATGGCAACTGCACTGATCTCAGTGGCGAGTTGGCCTGTGTGTGCCTGCCGGGATTTGCTGGAGAACGGTGAGATGCTCAGCAGGTCTCTTTGGAGCAGTTCTTCCAAAAGCTATTCCAGAAGGGTCCAGAGGGTAATGGCCATGGAGGTTTTGATCTCCTGCAGAAACACAGAGAAAGCAGTTGTTTAATTCAGCAGTTCCTTGCTTAAATGACTTTGAGGGTCTTATTAAAAAGAGACAAATCAATGCAGCAAGAATCAGTCCAACACAGCACCACTAACTCCAGTTACTGATATAATTTCTTAAGCAGCATCTTACAGTTGCTTCTGTTAAAAACGTGTGGTTTTTGACTTCCATGCCAATTCAGTTTGTGACAATTCAGGCCAATGCTTGTTTGTGACAAGATAGAATGTTATCTTTCCATACGTGGGGACACATTCCCTGCTCATAGATAAAAATCAGCTACAATACACTGACACACAAGCATGCAAAGCTGTTTCTTTTTCACATATATGTGTCATGAACATATTCTTTCACAAGGGTAGTATGAGATGTAATACCTGGTTGAACTGAAGTTTATTACTTTCTCGCTGAATGCTAAATTATGAAAACAGTATTATTATGTTAAGAATAAATACTTTTTACGTGTTACAATTTAGTCTGAAACAGAAGGGTGCTCCTCAGAGTGAAATTTGTATCTTGTAGCATATTGTCACAGTTCACACTTACTATTTGATAATGTGCTATGATCAGCCCTAAAGGAGGGAGGCCTGACAGCCTCAGGGCATTACGTGCTGTAGAAACACAGGAAAACATCGGCCCAGTAACAATATAGTCTGAAGAGGTAAGGGCACCTTCTTGGATAGTGAGAAAGGAAATACCACAGGTGCTTCTAGTGAAATCAGCATTACATTGGAATATAAGATCCGAAAGTTCAACAGGACCAAGCAATTGCTGGCTCTGCAAGCACAAAGTTTTCAACAAAAGGTTTTCATTCTCCCCCAAACCCACTGATTTTGTGGGAACAGTACAGTAAGCTATAAAAGTTAAACGAAATGAATATTCCCTCTCAATGCACAGTGCATTTGGCAGTTGTGTCAAAATGCATTGCACCACTTAACTCACCACCTCACAATATTAAAAAAAAAAGGTGGAAAAATCAAAGCAAATAAACCATAAAAAAGTAAAAGCATATTCTTAGACACTTCTCTGGTGTGCATGCTTCTTGGGACTACAGAGTAGAAGGAAAGTACTTTGTCCTTTCTTCCCCTGCCAGGCAACTCGCTAATTACAGCTTTGGGAATGAGTCTTCCTTACATCCATCCCACTGGCTGGCAATATTCTCTATTTTATGGTTCCCACGATTCTCATATTGAACGGCAGCTTTGTACCGAGCATGCTGTGCTTTAACTGACTATTGCAGCAAGGCATTTTTCTCCAGTGTCTAAAATTGACTATTTGTCCTCTTTTCCTCCAGGATGTCAAACCATGTACCAGTAGTACTTCTGTGCTTACAGATCATAGTATATCAAACAAGAAAATTTCACTCCTTTTGTTTCAGAACAAAGTCAAATATACCAGTTAATAAGAAAACCAAAATCCTTTGTATATTTATGTATCAGATTGATAAAACAGTCCCTTTCCTTCAAGACAATATTTCATCCCCCAGAAAGCCATTGATGAACAGTATACAGAAAACTGTATCTTTCTATGTCAGTGAATTGGGATCATAAAAATGGTTCAATGAACTTACTAACAGATGGAAAGGGAAACGTGAAAAAACTCATGAAAAGAGGTATAGAATTTTTTATACATTGGAAAAGAACTTTAATTTAGCTTTTTGAATTGCATGAATATAATTTACCATTAAAGGAAAACTGTTGAAGTGATTTTAGATTTTACTAAAGAAAATTAGATGAAAGTATTCGATATAAAGAACTGTTCTTCTCTAATGCAACACTCAAAGTGTATTGCATGGTTATGAATATGATTGGAGAAAGCAATTCCTTGTAATTCAGAAGGAGAATCTCACATTCTTCCTCAAGAAGAAAAATTAGGATTAACTGTTACCATTATTCCAAAAAAATAAAAATAAAAAAAAAGGAGCAGAGAATTAAAATGGAACATCATCAGAGCAGAAAATAACCAAGCCACCACTAGTTTTCAGACAGTCATCTCACAAATTCCTTATTAATATTTGATTGATTGCCTTGAGAAATGATGAGAACTCAAATTTCATTTATCATCAGAATTAACTCAAAACCATGTAATGATATATACTTAAGCTTGTGAAACCCTGTTCTGCACCATTCTTACCATTCTTGGGGATGATTCCAGAGAGCCCGGAGAGGAGATTCTGCTGGGGTCTACTGGCATTCTGAATTGCAGAAAAAAAATGGAGAAATGGCAAGTGAATATTCCCAGGAGCAGTCAGCTGGGAAAAAAACACGCATTTGTCTGACTTACATCCAGACTACTGGGAAGGAAAATGTGCCCTCAGGTTCCTAGAACAACCAAAATGGATAAGCAAGCTGTCAGCAGGACTTGTGCCAGATCTAGGTCTAAAGTCACTTGCAAACTTTCATTTCACCTGGATAAGCACCATTAACCATAAAATGCTTCACAGAAATAAAATTTCTGGCTTAACTGTGTTTGAAAATAATACAGGAAGCTCAGGATTTGAGTGTGGTTAATCAGGTAGTTAGTAAAATCATAAACACGTGGATATATGCCACAGATTTCAAACAGATCATCCTCCTCTTCCTTGCCCTAAAGCTTCTGAATTAAAAATATACATATCCAAATGCATTTGATTTGTGATTTCAGGTGCTCACTATTTGCAATCTTTACTCTAGATGTGAAAAGGACATTGATGAGTGCAGCTCCGACCCATGCTTGAATGGAGGCCTCTGCCAGAACCTTCTCAACAAGTTTCACTGTCTCTGTGATGTGAACTATGCTGGAGACCGCTGTGAGATAGATGTAAGCGACCTCTCCTTTTTTGTCTCTTTACTGTTGTGGCAGAATCTCTTTCAGCTTCTCTCTTATCTTATTCTTCGGATGGATGATGATCCAGCAGTCGAGTGGGGGGATCAGGAAGATTATTAGCAGCCTAAACCTTTGTATTTTCATGCAGCAAAAGATGCCTTGGCCAAATGGCTTAGCAAAGCAACACAAAAATCACAGTTTTAAAACTTGTTTTATATTTCTTTGAATGATTTTCTATGAATTGCTTTGGATCTGGTTTAGTTCATTCGCTTACTTTTAGAAAAAATGCTAGAAAATATTTCATCTCCCCTTCACAAGAGCATTTCATCACATACACACTGCCAGTGGACAACAGTGGCACATGCCAAAAGGCAATACATACTAACAAGACTTGTAAGTTTACTGATTGTGGCATTCAAACCCTACCAAAATAAGTGGCAAAGACCCACTGCCTTCAAAAAGGGAAATTTTACCATTAAATCTTACAGATGGTAACTATCTTTGCATCACATAGCACATTCATTGTTGTTTCTTTAGTAGTTAAGTCTCACATCTGTGAATTAATATAGGATATTTCTGGATAATTAGATAAAACTTTGGATTAGCAATTGGCAACATGGTGAGGACATTTCATATCCATTTGAATTAGTGGCAATCCTGCACTGGTATCACTAATCTTGAACCTCTGCTCCAGTAGCTTGTACACCTCCAATATGTAATAGTTGAAATACAGCCTTCTTAAATTTTCACCATGACTCCTCTTTCAAGAAAGTACATCAGACCTTAAAATCATAGATTTTTTTATTTGTTCTAAGATTTGTACAACTTCAAGTAACTCTATGGTATCCATCTATAAATGCAAGTGTCATTAGACAAAAAATATGGGATTTTTCTTTCATAGGAAGCAATCAAGGTGGACCAATCAGTGGATTGGTTGTTCATGGATTTTTTAAAGAATGAAAATAAGGGGCCTGAAAATTATGAATGCCAGGAGGTTTAGCAAAAAATATTACAGCAGAACATCTGAGTAGTAGTTGCCTTTGAAGAGTGTAGACACAACTGAAATACATTGCACAAAACAAAAGTATAGTGAAAAATCAGATTCTGTTTTTCTGAACAATTGTTTAAAGCAAAACCCATTTATGAATGGAGCAACCATTTCTTTGGGCATTCATAATTATATTTGTATAGATTCTGTACTCTTCTTAAATTCTTTAAATGTAAATAGTGTTCTTGAGTGATGATACAAAAGATAACCATGTATAAAGTTGTGTTTTATTATTGATATGGCATATAGCAGAGTTAGTTAGAGGATAGGCTAACTAACACTAACAATGAGGTTTTTATGACTCCAGGGACAGCAGCTGATCTCTTGAAGAAGTCTTTGAGCCCATTCATATTAGTTTCCCCTCTTCAAACCTGACAAAAACAAATACATTTTTGCATATTTGTGGAGAAAAACCATGATTCATCCCTGTGATATGCCACATATTCCTGTCTCAATCACCTGCCTTAGTATGGAAACTTCAGTACAATAGATTTACTTATAATAATTGTATTACAAAAGGATAATTTCTTTGCTGTCTTTATCATGGCAGAAAGATGATTGGGGTAATTTTCTTGTTAATCTCATATAAAAAAAAACAAACCCAACCCACCAAATAATAATCATTCAGCCAAAAGTTCCTCTCCTCTTGGTAAGAAACAGTAAGTTCCAGCTCTGGAGATGAAATTAATGTAGCAGTGTCAGTAACAAAACTGACTATCCTGTCAGATGTAGAGCTTAGTTAATCTTAGTTACTAGGAATCCCATGTAATATTGTGATTTATACACAGGCAAAGACCACAAATCAAAATTGAACAGCCTTTCCCCCCCCCCCCATTAAAAATATAGGTTTAGAAAAATGCTTTTTCCTCCAGATAAAATAATGTGATCAAACCTACAATATTGGAGGAAAATATTTTTTTAATGAAATCAATATTTCTATGGGAAATGTTTGCATTTTGATTTAAAATATCAAAGACAAAAGAAAATTAAGTCATTTGCCTTGTTCTGAGTTAAAAAGACAATTTTCTTTCATATGGAGGAATTTAAAATAATAAACAACAGATTATGTTGGAAATTTTATTCCAAACTGTAGCATTCATTTAATCATAGCTAAAAACGTTATCGGTTTGGTATTATTGAAATGAACAGTGACAAATTTAAACACGAATAATTTGAAATGAAAACTATCGCATCATTTCGGAATGCTAACTAAAAGCAAATAAATATGAAAGTTTGAAAATTCAAATGAAAATATGATATTAAGAATCAAAACCTTCAAAGCAAGTTTGTGTTTACAAATTTAAAGTGAGAAAAAAATCACAATCAAGTTTACTTGGGTTGTTTGCTTTTTTTTTCTACGGGGTTTAGTTCAGCTCTCATAAGCAAATTGAACTGTTATGTACATTATAGAATATACACTGCAGGATACAGTACAATAAGGAAAACTTTCGTGTTGGTATTCATGTTGAAGGAAGTTAGAAAGCAATACATGTAATAACAGTATGTCTGACACATACTATATCAATATGTATGATATGAAAACCCAAGAGTAAATGGGTATAGAGATTCCAAAACTTTTTCTCTTCAATACTAGAAACTTGATATAAGACTGTACATACAATACTAAATACAGGTTTTATACGTGTTTACAGCAATATCGAAGTTATTAATTTAAAATATATAAGCAGAGCACCAGTTCACTCTTTCTTCTACTGAATACACAGCAGTAATTGAATTCTTTCTGTCCTCTAATACCTTGTCATCATGAAACATTCCCTGGCTTCAGAAATGTTGCTCCTTTCTTCTTTGTACTTGTGTATTCTCAACTACATTGTGCATGTGTACATAACTTTCCTACCTTTATACACAAAATAAACCTTTTGCCTTTGTCCTTTATGTCTGCTCCTCATTTCTGCTAATTACTCTATTCATTTGCTTTAAGTGTTCCATACTTTCTGAACATTTGCACTTCACCGCTACATCACACCTAAACTAATTGTGTCTTTCTAATGCATTCTCCAGGAATGCTGAGGGTGTGGGGCCATGCAGCTGCTTCCCAGTGAAGCTGTTCAGCCATTTAACCACTTTGGCTTCAATACTGTGTTACCTGTCCAGGGTTGTTACCTCTGGCTTGGTAGCTCTTGGTACCTTACAGAGTACAACTAAATAAACAAGTCCCCAGACCAACAATTCAGAGAGGGAGGGGGTTTATCCACATGGCTTAAAGTTACTCTTATCACTCCGTTCCTCCTAGCACACTGTTAATACTTAGAAAACTTAAATGTTACAAGGTCTCTGATGGCATATCGATGAGTCATTCCTTTCCATTGAGCTATCATAGTCCATAGGTTGGACCTGTCCCACGCACAGGTCTTCCAACATACCCAGTGGAGAATGGACCTGATATTTCTAGTTTAAAAGGTTAAAAATCAAACAAATGTCAGATGAATGCTCAGAATTAGAGTGATAGAATACGTGCAAATGAAAGAAAATAAACAAGCAAGGTACTGAGTTTTGGAGATATGGCTTGTGATGATGAATACTGATATTATCTGCAATGGATTGCTCTATATTTTGATATTAAGATTCAAATTATTTTTCAGATGCCAGTGGCTGTCATTTAGAAATACCAGTAATGAGAAGTAACAGTGTTAGGGCTTGAGGTAGAGTTAAGATATCTGAACAGAGGGGAAAGGTAGCAGTGATGGAAGTATTGGAAGACAAGAGCAAAGGGATTTGTATCAGCTATGGGATGAAGGAAAGTGTAGTCTTTAATGTGACTGGCAAATCCATGCAAGGTATTTCACGAAGGCAGTATACACACAGAATGACGGATTTGCTTTGTTGACCACAGTTACTACTTCTGACCCTTAAAAATCAAGCTCTGACTGACTCTCCTCTGCAGATGCTCTGATACAATTCATACTCTCCCAGCAATATCCTATCACAATTTTAAGTACAAAGAGATGTTTCTGAATTTGAAAATAGCTTCCATGCTGTATGCTTATTTGCATTCTTTTGCACCCAGAACATTTGTCTTTAAGAAACCAGATCCGATACGCAATTTACCCAGTGTGTGTGACTACAGTATGCTGGTAAAACTAAATTTAGGAAAAAATCTGCTTCAAACTGGCATTGATGAAATCAGGTTTTCTTCTTTCATTGCAAATATTTTTCCTGGGAAGAGCCCTTTGGATTGTTTGGGTCTGGTGTCCTGTCTCTGCCCCTCCTCACTGGCAGAGCATGAGGGATTGAAAAGGTTAAGTGCTACTTAGCAACAACTAAAACATTAGAGTGTTATTTTCATACTAAAGACAAATACAGCTCTGTACCAGCTTCTAGGGAGAAAAATAATACTATCCCATCTGAAACCAGGACACAGTCAGACATTCAGCCAAGAGGGCACTTCACTTTTATCGGTTAACTTTTAGCACTTGAGCTTACACAATTATATCTTGAGTTAGTGATCCTCCCCCAAAATACAAAAACTGTTCTACTTCACTAAAAACTAAAAATCAAAGAAAGTCTTCTTTCTGAGTTTCCTAGATTACCATAACCTGAAACAGATCTCTAGAGCATGAAGGAAAAAAGCAGAGTTTGGTTGTTCATTTTGTGTTTCAGGAGTGCCCTGAGGCTCCATTAGACTCGATAGCACACCCTGCTAGTGCTGTGCTCTGCTTGTGCTAGCAAAAGGCAGACACATACCTGCACTGAAAGGCGAACAGCTCAGTCTGTGCTTTGATATTGTTTCTTCAACATTCTCATCTGCTACACCTTTGGGGCTGCACTTCCTCACAAAGCACACCCTCTCCTATTGTTCACATGAATATACATGAAACTTGAAAGTGGTGGTAGATTTAACATCCCAGAATTAAAGCTTTGCTTAAGAGAGCTACTCCTACGTGCTCTGATGTGCACCATTGTTGCTTTCATATCCTCTTCCAGCTGGTACTTTTCCATTCTCCTGGGCGCAACGACAAGCATCATGCACTGGAGGTTATGATTCACATTGAATGTCGTTAAAAATACACTGATAAGCATGTAAGATATGTTCAATATTGAAACTAAATTGAATAAAACTCTCTCAGGCTTCCATAGCACAGACACAGAATTTTGATTGAATCTGCTCTACAGCGATTAGCTAATGTATTCATTAATGGCAAGGGTTAGTAATATGAATGTAGCAAATGATACTGAACTACAATAATTAATGCCTGGTGATTCATGAATTATGCATTCCACAGCTATTTACATATTCATACTTATGAGGCTATTAATGAATAATTATCATTTGACTAAAAGATGTGGTCATCAGGAAAGTAACAACTACACCATTTTCCAGCAGTCTCACTGTGGCTTTACCTGGTTGTCTTGCTCCTGTGTACCTCTATCTTGCCATTACACACAGAAATACAAAAACCAGTTTATTTCCGAGACCTATAGAGCAATATAATGGCAAATACAGCCAGCCAGGTTAGCTTTCACACTGCACCAGTTCTCAGCCAGTGCTCTCACCAGTTTGAGTCTTGAGGCTTCACAACAATTTAGAAGAGTTTTAGGATATTATTTGAAAAGAAAAAACCTGAAGCTTCACCTCCACCTTTCAGCTGAAAACTTCTCAAATACAAGGAGTAGGAGTGCAAGAAACAGCATTGGCATTCTGCTTCTTCAAATGCAGGACACAGGAACAAAAAAATCACAAACAAGTTTACACTCTTGTAAGGGGAAGTGCTTGGTGAAAGAACTTTGCTCTCTTTGTCATCAGTATAGATTTTCTCTTGCCCTGAGTTTATGCTCTTTCTCACTGCAGATGGTTAGGATACTTTCATACTTCAGATTGTGTTCATTTGTGGAACTAGGGTAGCAGTATTGTCAATACCTTCAATCTGAACAAACAATTCTGCCCCTAGATGGCTTGCATTTCTGCTCCAACACAAAGATTTCAGACTGCATGAAAGCAGATAAGTTGCTAGACCTCTCAAGCTTGGAGGAGAATTTAAGAGCCACAGAAGTGCAGAAATACAATACAGATTTTTTAAAAAAATTTATATTTTCATACATAAATACAATTATTTTAAGGCAATATAATATTTTTTCTTCTTAGCCTAAGCTTGAATGCTCAGTGTGAACAATTCTGAGTCAATAATATTCAGCTGCCAGCCTCAGAAGTAAAGCTGGGTAAGTTAACTGAAACTGAGGGGTGCTACCATCCTGTTTTTCAGATAAGCCATTCACCTACTGCTCCTCTACAGCACCAGCTGAGGAGCTGCAGGTGCCCCAGGTCACTGCAAAGCTTATCCCAGCTGTCATAACCTGCAGAGAGTGAACAGAGAGGGTCTTGCCATACATGGAGGTTGCCTCATGGTGTGGCTGAAAACCCCATGACTCCAGGCAGAAAGATCAGGTCAAACCATTGGGAGCACCAGACTGATGTCTTAGTAAGTGAGCACATTTGTATCTACTGTGACTTCTGTCTTCTCCAGTAGACAACAAGCAGTCTGGTCTTATATAAGCTACATTCTGTAAGGCTGCTGCTGGAAGCATAAAGGGTTTTCCCTGTTTTTTCTGGCTTACTCTTTGAAGTATCTTACTTTGAGAAAACCCTCATCATGTCAACTATTTAGAGAAAAGGACTGCACAGTATAGGTAAATTTATTACAGTCTGATAAATGTTATTAAAATAATGTTATTTCATTGACTGAAGTAAGTTTTTACTATTTCTAATAGACTAGCAGGGTCAGCCTGGGTAGGGAAAAAGCTAGAGTTTACACATTTTCATTCATTCACATGGTTGTAGATCACCCATCATGGCAGAATCATTAGTGCTGATGGTAGGAGCCAGAGAACACAGCTTTATTGCTGTGCCAGGTCAAATGTGGGGTAAGAGAAAACATCTTTTGATTTGTAAAATGAGCAGTTCCGTTCTATAAGTCCTTGGAAATGTCACAATGCCATTTTTACAGTTGTTCTTCAGAGCAGAGCAGCCCCTTAATATCCTTTGCTATTTTCTATTAGTCTATATACAAAACACAGGATTTAACTAAAACTTCTAAAAGGATATTGCAAGAAACATATTTAATATGTGTCACAACATAAGGTACAAAAACATTAGGATGCAAAGACAATAAGTTTATCTGATGTGTCTAAGCTGGGAAATACGAGAAAGCTCCCCACAAGGCCAGCATTACTACATGCATCAGTGAAAAGCAGTTGAATATTTAATGTGCATGGTAAATATAAGCAGAAAAGGGAGCCCAGATGACATATGACAGCATAACACTCTGCGCTATAGGAATCAGCTCAACTACGGCATTCACATAACACATTTCTGATTCAGGCTAACACATTTTGTCTATACGCCATCCTTTATGTTGCAATGGCATTGTTTTCCTTTCTCTCACCTTTTGATGTTTTCCCTGTAGACTCACATTCACATCACATGGGCATTTACTTCAGTCATTGCTCGCTTTATAACATATTCATGCACTCTATGCCTGCATTGTTCAGATACTAAATTTTATGTCTTTTTCTCATATCGTTCATGAGAGTTCATATCCTTTTCTCTTTTATCTATTTTCTCTATCTTCAAATAATGCAGCACCGAAAGAAGGTATTCTGGAA
Organism: Agapornis roseicollis; assembly: GCA_002631895.1. Classification (NCBI taxonomy): domain Eukaryota; kingdom Metazoa; phylum Chordata; class Aves; order Psittaciformes; family Psittacidae; genus Agapornis; species Agapornis roseicollis. The sequence continues at coordinate 271,174 of NDXB01004879.1, read as the reverse complement.
GTTGCTTTAGAACAATTAACTCAAATATAGAAATAGTACTTCACATTTACTTTTCTGTAAGGAGCAGGAACAAATACTTCTGTCTTCCATCTGTGTAGCAATAAAGTGTAGCTCTCATCTCATCCTAACAACTACCCAAACATGAATGAGCATTTTGATAATTCTGGTATTTCTAGATATTGCTATGATCTAATGCTGAAACTTGGCATGTTCCATTTACTTTGTTTCTTAAAATACAATTGATGAGAAAATTATTTTGCTGCAATATCAAAAAGTCTTTCTTTTTTTTTTTTTGTATTTTGGTGTTTGTTTTCTACTGAAAATGACACAGAAATGATTATGTTTAGTGCTAAAAAACTTTGTTTTTTAAAAAGCATGGATATTTATCTAGAAAATAGCAGAACAACAGTGATACCCCAACAGCAGGCGTCAGTGAAACCTATCGGCTTCCACTTTTACCCAGTCAGATGCTTTCTATTTGCTGGACAACTTAGCCAAACATTGATGGAAGTGAGACCATAAATCTGATTTAATTCCATAAATCCTAAATAGCTTAGTTGACAAAATGCTTCTAAAGAAAACAGAATTACAGCCTCACTTTCAAGCTGAAAATTAGTCTGGTCTTTTACTTCAGTACTTACAAAAACAAACTGCGCAGAAGTTAAGGAGTTTATCATGGAAAAGATGACCTATACTGGGTGCATGGTGGCAGCAATGTCTTGGGATTCAATGTTTGTCCTCTTCACGAAAGTTGACAGAACTGAAACATGGTTGTGAGGCTTTACATGAAATTTATTGCCAGATTAGGAACCAGGTGGCTTCAAAGGAAGCTCATTCGCCACCATTGCAATGAGAAAGACCGAAAGTTACCCATACCTTAGATAAGTTTATATACCTATAAAGGATGCCACATAAAGGGGAAATAAGGAGACTTCCCAGGTATTACAGATTAAGCACTTCAGTAAATCTACCCACATTTATTCAGGCCAGGATGGAAGCCATGGTCCTCAATTCCAACCACTACTTTATTTAGACAGTGATAGTGCCATAGCTCCTTAGGGGTATTGACACCTTAGCTCAGGATAACAAATACATCTTGTAGGCTTGATGTCTTGGAAACTAATCATATGCTTAAGATTACTATCAAAGGTCCATGAAATTATGATGTTTCCAAATAAAATAAGGCTGGCATGTAAATTTGCCTATGCATCTCCTGATGAACTCTTCTTGTAAAGTGCATTCTTGTGTAAGAGTATTTTTCAGTTCTTGTTATGAAATTCCCATTCCTAGTAACTCTTTAACAAAATGGTACACTTTACTGGGCTTATAGAATATTTTTCCACTAAAAAAGCAATAAAAAGATTCCTGTTCCTGAGGATGTGAAAAATATTTTGGATTCAAAAGATCAGGAATACTTATCTGTTTTGATACAAGAGAGCCATTCAAATGAAAGGCAGAGCATGTTACACAAATGTCTGAACGTTGTGCCAAAATAGCTGTACGGCAAACACAACAGCCCTTAAACTTATTCAAGCACTCTTTGGTAGAACAGATGATTCACTTCTCAAGAAGAGTAAGAGCAGCAAAATAAAGAAAGGTGATACTGCTGTAATGCAGTGGAAAGGAGAATCAGCAACTTCACAAACCTTTGTAATTATTTAGTATGAGCAGATTTTGCACCGCTGCAGAAAACTGTGGTTGTTGGTGGGTGCTGTGAAATGCTAGGGTAGGGATTCTGGAGATTCTCAAACACATAAATAGTTTGGGCTCTAATTAATCCATTATAGAAATAAGTGGAAATATTTCCACCTGCGTATGATGCAGCACTGGTACCACTCATGCTGCACTACTCTTACCCCTGAGGGACCCTCTGTTCCCTTTTCTCCAAGTAGTAAGTGTTTGTGATTAAACGGCCATGTACATCTCTTCCAGAGAGTTCATATGGTAATGTAATAGATATCTTCTTTTATGCCAAAGCCTACCATTTTGTGAACTGATGCAGCATATTGGCTGTGAGAGTCACGCAAGACACTGTGCTGTGTCTCATGGAAAATTCCATTTGGTCCTATCTTATTTTATTGTTTCAATTAATCAAACACAATATTTCCCTTCAGTACTCAGCTACCCTCTCCCCTGGAGAAGCACTCAGGCCTGATGCACGGGCTGGTTGGGGTTTAACTGGCCAGGAACCAGAACCCTAAAATACTGTAGTTCGCCTTGAGAAAGTTTTGAGTTGAAAATTCCTAGCTCATGATCACGTTTTTATTCTCACCCAAAACCACTGATGAAAAAGGAAGCAGAAGAATATTTCCAGAAGAAAATGTTAATGTTAGACACATCTTCCAAAATTACATATAACTTGCTTGATTTCATGGCCTGTTCAAGAGAGGAGAGCACTGGTATCTGAGAATCAACAGGGAGATCTATCAGAAATAGCTTACACCTGCAGATGAAAGTGGGTTTTGACCTGACTCAATGCACTGTAGAAACTGCTACTTTCAGCCTGTATTGAGAAGTCCCCATATCTAAATTAATCATCTGTCTAGAAACAGGAGTTACACTCACATTTAATACGCTTTGCCTCGAAGGACCAGACATAAATTCAGTGAGCTGGGATAGCAGACATTTCTTCTCCTCTCTCTAAGAAGTATGATCTAGAAAATCTTCTGGAAGTGTAGACAATCTTCTTAAAAGAAAAGCATTGATAAGGCTGCCATTACTTCCAAGCATGTTAGAGGAAATCCCTCCTGTCCAAAATACAATGTGTTTTCTGTTAGTTAACTTTAGGTGGCAGTAAGGCAAAAGCATGGAGTAGAAAATTAAGGTAAATATCTGACACACTTTTAGAGACCATTTTCTCGTGTGCTGTGCTGGCTATAACACTGGCTGTAACACAGAAAGAGACGTCATGAACCACACATCCAAAAAACAGTTATTAGAGTTGGCTCCATCCAGATCACATTCAGCTGCAAACCTGTTGAATGCCAGCAATAGTAATACCATGACTAGATGCTATATTAGCTGTGCAGTGCTTGGTCCAATAATCTCTGTTCACAGGTAGAGGCATAACCGTATGTCTCTAAAAAAGCCACAACAAAAAATAACTCCACCAACAAATCAAAGGTCCAAATCAAGATTAAAGCAGGAGTTTTTCAAGGAGTAATTATTGTCATAGACATTTATAGGGGTCTTTTTCATTTATAATTTTCATGTATACATCTCTTCCATAGTCTTTCCTGAAGCTAAAATGCAATGAAGTTAGCTGTCTCTAATCAACATCCTACTAGAAAAAAAGCTAGTAGAATAAAACCACACTCAAAATTTTTCTCAAGGAATATAATTAGCTAAGTAGTGCAACAGTGTCATGGAGTGTGCTAAGGCAAGTATTACATAGCCAATAAAGGTCTACCTTATACCATTAATATTTACAGTTGGAAGCACGAGATGGCTGCAATCGAAGTGCTGCACCCAACAAAGGCTAGCTGTTGACTTGATACCTTGCTGTTTGACAGTGTGAAACAGTCAAATAGCTACTTACTTCATCACCACTTGACAACATAATATTAATGCTAGGTAGCAACACATGGCTGTTTTGCTGAAGGTTAACACCAAACAGGGAGAAGTATTTCATAGAACAGTTTAGAGATTGTAGGCATAGTTTATTAGCAGAGAAGTAGGGATGGAAAGTTCCTGGCAGTTACAAAATCCAACTCAAATCATAGCACTGTCTCTGCTATACTGTCCACCTCTGACCCACCTATTAAGCACCACTGGGCAGAACAGTTTCTTATTCCCACAGTGGAAAGAGGCATCACTGACCGTTTCAGCACAGGTTGCACCAGTTCTCACAGAGAACCAGGATTTGGGGAGATAGATGACTCTGCATCACATTGCCACAGTCAGGGACCAGAGCCTGCAGAAGGAGGCTGTGATGCTCATCTTCAGTGGGTACTTTCTGCTGTTCTCAATTGTCTGATCACAGAAATAAAAGGACATCTATCACTATGATCACTAATTAAGGAAGAGATCTTTTAACTTCAGCTATTGTGTGCTGGAAGGTGGAGTTTTGAGCAATCAGTTCTGTGCCCACAATGCAAATTGTGCAACTCCATTAAAGTTAATAGAAATTAATAATGCAGAAAACAGGCAAATCATGCCTCGTGAAAACTGGGCATGGAAATATTAGTGAGGAGGAACAATGTGCAGATGCTCACTTAGACAGGATTTATGCTTCCAGATTGCAAATGCCTCAGCAAAGTTTCTCTCTTCTATGCTTTTTCTGTATTGGGGGAGGGGGTAGGTAAATCTAGACTGAGAGATTGCAGAATTCTGAAAAGCAGAAGCTGATTTTCAGAAAATAAGAACTTTCACCCTTGGCACAGCTGTTGACAGCTTACATTGTAATTTCCTGCCCTGTTCGCTTATTGAAATGCCGCAATTCCCATCTGCCCTATCTTGACTGTTGTAACATCACCCTTCACAAGCTGGTCTACTCAACACCTATGAAATCAATGAAGAAAGCAGCTTGGACATTCATTCTTCTTTCTAATCACTTTAACTATTTTACTCTGAAATCTACTGAATCTCTCTTCATCTCTTTTCCTCAGGAAATGTCCTGCTCTCTTCTTCATCACTGTAGCATCTTTTCCTATTCTTCTGCTTTTGGCTTTAACCTACTGACTGCCACCCATCCATTCACTCTCCCGTGACAACAGGAGCAGTCTTCTTCAAAAGGCCACTACTGAGTATTCTTCCAAATCCCTCTCCAGGAGTCATTTTTACTGTGGCTGCTATAGGGATTCAATGAACTCAACCCAGCTACATGCATCTGATGTGCTGTGCTGTTACCCATGTAAAAAATAATACTATAATAAACCTCAAAGCATTCCCTAAACTGGAAGGGAATGTTCGACCCCAGAGTCTGACACCTCTACTAAAACATTTGTCTAGTCTGAGTCTTACCAGCTATGGGACAAACTCCTCCTCAGCATGGTACGCCTGGATTTGCACCAGCTATAGATTTTCCCTCTTATCCTTTCAGATTGCAGCAGATGGTGGAGTTCCTACAGCAGGGGCTGTCGATAGAATTTTAAAAGGCATCTCATAACAACACATTGGAGCTGCACATTTAATCTGTGCTACATCACCAAGATGATCTTAAAAAGAGCTGGAGCACACTTACAAAATTAACACTGGCAGTTGCTGCAGAAATGCTATCGAGGAGCCTTCTCAAAGCCCACAGCTTGATGAGAGCTTATCTCCCAAGCTGCCAGCCAAATCACTTCTCTGTGTATAACCAACACTTTGCTGTCTGAGAGAAACGGCATTTAATAGTCTGTCCTGTGAGATACTGATCCAGCAAAATGTTTGGAGATTTTAAGGGGATACTTCTGTACTTCTGGCTTTTTCGGTCCTAAGCTACAGTGACCAAACCCAAACCTATTATTTCTTCTGCCTAAAACAGACAATCCCACAAATACTAAATACTTAAACAATTAATATGCCATATATCAACACTACAAGTAGTTAAAGCAATTATAGTTACTGTATGCAACCTGTTCTTTGAAGATTACTTCCTAAAAGTGAGCTTCTGAGTTTGAAAAGCTACCCAGCAAAAAGCCTAATATTGTCAGTGGAAGGGCACTTGAAACAAACATTACTGCAAGTACTAGCACTGAGGAGGGGCAAATAGGTTTGACTTAAACACAGCACTGTTTCCAAGTGATCCAGGAATTGTCCTGCAAGCCTAATGGGTGTGTGTGTGTGTGCGGTTTGTGTACGCTAATGTGACTGGAAGATGAAGACTAATGTGAATAAACCCCTTGTTTAACCAAGGTCTACTTTACAATTTAGTTGTCACACTTTAGAAAGGTCCAACCCCAACCTCCAATTTCTCGCTCCACTATAAGAACAAACTTCCTCATTAACTTCTGTAGTGTCACATGCTGTGACTTCACTTGTCAGGAGGGAGGCTGTCAGAATTTCTTAATAAGACGCTTTTCTTGCAAGCCCAGCTAAATCATAGACTTTAATCATCTCCTTCTTCTTCATTTTCTCATGGGACACCAGAGACGCAGCACTGTTTGATAGTAAAGATTGCATTTTTCTGATCTATAATTGGTCAAGCCAGATAATCAGTTTATCATTACAGCTGCTAACACTAATTCTCTCTATGTTTGTGCTTTGATTTCAAGAGCTGTCAGACAACTAAAAGCTGACATTTTTCTAGGAAGAAATTCACTGAAGCTGCCACATTTCAGCCAAGACAAACTATTCAAACTACATGTTATCAAAAGTATACTAAATAGAGGTGGTAGAGAATGTAATTTCTTCAGAGATATTTTAACAAACATTTGGACAATAATATCCACCAGAAAACAGAGAAATTAAAAGAAAGATTACTTACAATCATTCTTCTTCAACGTGATCTGCCTATATATATATATATGTATATATAAAATAGTTCTGCACACATCAGTAGTCACTTTTTTGTCTTCAACAATGTCCATTAAGATATGTGCAGGACTCAGGGTCTCATCCAGGCTGTCCAGCAATGGGATTGTCTTTTCCTGCAGACATCAGCAATGACAAAACTTCAGGATTATTTACAGCTCTATATGTAGTATAGATGGATAGACTTTCAGAGGACTACAGAGGTAGGTGAGGTTCAACAGGATAGCCTCCTCACAATGGGCATGGTGTCAGAGGGAGAAGTTCCCAAGATGTGGAGAGGTAAGTAGTCATGCTTACCTTGGGGTGTTACCTGGTATACAATAGGCATGAGAGCCATTATGTGGCAGCTACAGGACAGCCTAAACTGGAGATATGAGCTGGCTGATTGTAGGTGGAAGCATAGCTTTAGGCCACAGGGGTCTTCATCATGTATTCAAGGCTCCAAGTCTGAATCTGGTCCTACTACAAACTGGTCTTGTTCTTATCCATTAAAAAAGCAAAGCTAGAGTAGGAAAGCAGGATAGAACATAAAGATAAAGTAGTTAAGGAAAATAGATGATGCATATAGAATCTTCAAAACAGTTTGCAATTTCCAGTGGCCTGTGCAGTGTCTGGCTCAGCCAGATGTGACTCTGATCTCTTTAAATGAGTCCAAAATGGATTACTGGTTCAACTCAGCAGCCCAGCAGTTATGTCAATAGAGCTTTTGGGACCTGGTGGCTGGTGCCTAGCACAAGCAGACCTGCTACTTTTTATACATGATGCGAGGAAGAGCAATAGGTGTCTGCTTGTGAAGGTGAAAAAAATAATCTTAAAAAAAGGTTCTTCATGTGCCACTTAAACAAGGTACTTTTATTGCAGTAAAGTCAAGCTATAGATTTATGACCACTTTACTGCTGTTGAAAATAAACTGTAGTGCCACAAGCTGGGGTTATCAATGCATCTCATTATAACAGATTTGTGCATAACTGACTGGATTTCTTCTTGAACTACTGGGATTCTTATTTGAATTCAGCCTTTAACAACAACAACAAAAATCTGATAAGATGGTTGTAAATCCTCAGTGAAATAAACTCTGCATATCTATGGGCTTCCTAGTCAAGTTAATGGCTTTTCTTCAGCTGCTCAGTATTATCCCTATATGCCCCCAAATCTTTCAAAGTAATTCTGACATGGATTAGGACCACTCAAGCCAATCGTCCCTCATTACTATAGCAAATGGTTTTGATTTGGGGGCAGTAAATCTGGATGGCGTGGATCAGATGTTCTTACTGTGAATGAAGTGATAACCTTGGGAGTGGTGTCAGGAACTCAGGCTCCAGACACTTTGCCAGCGAAAGCTCCAGTGCACATGAGCAGCTGCAGAAGTCCCAGAAATCCCCACATGTGGCAGAGAAGGGAATTCTCTGGGGTTTGGCAATCCCTGTGGTTTAAATCTTGTGTTGATGTCTCTGTCTTGCAAAGCATCCAGAATCAGTCACATTACTGTGTGAGTGCTGAAATGAAGGCTGATTAATTCTTAATGCCCAGCCACAGAAGCACACTTCTGCTTTCAGAGCATGCTATGCCTGTCACATCCCAAAGACATTTACCCTCAGTCCAAGCCATACTTTCCCACACAAAGCTCATGCCTGGGAGCAGCATTCTGAGGAAGCTCATGCTACTTCTCTCACAGTGATTTCCCCACTGGCACTGGGTCTTGCTTTTCTCTCTCCCTGATCTGCCTCAGCCCTTGGTGTCTGTGGCAATAATTCTCATCTCCCAGTTGACATGAAGCTGGATTAGATCAGCTAAGTCATGTTGATGTAAAACACACAAGAGGAAGAGGCCCTCTGTATTTTTCTGTCTCGTGTGTGCTATTCCACTTGCCTTTGACATTTGACACACATGGAAATGCTTATATATAGCAAATCCCTAATGCTCCCCTCTTAAAAATAACCATTTAGAAGATGGCTTGTTTAAAGACAAGCATACACAGGCTGGATTGATAAGTGCTACCGAGCATTTATCTACTTGGGAACAGGGCCCTCCTTAAACAAACGGTTCATTCACAAAGCAGATCAAGAAAGCAAGGTAGAGTAGCCAATCTATTTCAGTAACCCTAACCCAGCCCTACAATGAAGTTTCACTCTATCCAATGACTTATTTTCTCTAATCTTAACATTTTAACTCATTTTTATTTTATAATTTTAAAACCCTAAAAACTTTGAAACGAAACCACCAGTGAAAAGCCAAAAGAGTTGTTTCTTAAAGGCAAGGGATTTTTTCTGCATTTCTTCCTCTCTTTTTAGATTAAATAATCACTACATGAAAACTGAATTCAAGAATATTCCTTCTTTCTTTTTCTTCTCAATATTTGCAAAATAAATTTGCCTTGCTCAAGCTGACATCCAAAGACATATAAATAGAATATGCTACATAAAATATCTCAGTGAGAAGCAGATTGGCTTGCTAGTGTCAGCAGACTTTGTTTTATTGGTACTGCCGTAGCACACGACATCATCTTGCCGTCAGAATCCACTACCATTAAGGATAGAGCTTTTACTAGCAGCTGCTGTATTTGAAGGGCAGGGGAACTCTCATAGCTGTTGCCACAACTTTTAAACAGGTTCCTAAGATAATTCAGGTTGGAAGAGGCCTCAGGAGGTCTCCCAGTCCAACCTCCTGCTCAAAGGGCAGCGCAAATCTCTAAGGTATTGCCCAGTCAGCAAATCAACCCTCCTTCAGTTACCCTACATATATTCAGCTATCCATAAGCAGTGCTGAAGTAACCTTCAGAAATAGCTGTGATCACCATGCAGTATTCATCAGCAAGAATTACTTCTGAAAGGCTATCACAGTGTATGTGGGTCTCATAGGCTTCCCTAACAAAAAAGGTCCTTAGCAAATCAGTAACGTTTCTCTTCATGTGGCTTTTTTTGTTTGTGCTGAGACAGAATGAAGTTTGCCTGGTTTGGTCCTTTCCTTTCCAGAGTTTCCCCTTCTGCTTTTGAAGCTCTAAGTCACAGAACACTTCTTGCATGGAACTCTGCCAGGGCTGTGTAATAAGCACACCAAAAACCTGTATATTCATGGCAAGTGGTGATCAATTCAATAGCCAGATCTTAACAAGCTAACATGGGGAAGAGAATAGCAGCCTGTGTGATATCAGGCTGAAAAGTGATGTTGTAGCCTAATCAGAGAGACATCAGCTGCACATGGCTCAACACCCCATGCCTTAGGATGCCGATAGACTCTCAGCCATGGGTGATCTGCTACATGGGTGTGAATGCCGAGATAAGCAGCTACACACCTGAGCAGTCTCATGATGGTCAGAGGGTCTCTGCTTTGTGAAACATCAGAGAGGTTCATAGCCTAGATCCATCTGCAGTGGAAGCAACAGGCAAGGACTTACCAGAAGAGCCTGAAGCAGCGATATGGCACTTTTACTTTCAAGCTGCTTTTTAAAAGGCCACTCGCCATCATTATGCAAAATACACAGTAGGGTCAATAGCAGAAAACCTCTTGTTCTGCTGTCTCAGCAGCACTATGTTTCTAAAAATGCTTCTCAATCCCTTTTCTTTCTGGGATCGCCAGTTATAATTATTTCAGTCTATCGTCACCACCAAATACTGCAATAAATGGACTGAGATGATGGGGGACAGAACTTGTCAGATGTATTTTTGCAGACCAGCCGTATGATTTTCAAAGTTAATTTAGCTGTTCGGCCATTCATTACTAAAGAAGTGGTTGATTTTGATGGGACCAGACTGCAGAGCCTTCTGGCAACTCTTGTTATCAGGTCAGTGCTAGTGCTTAAGGGGTTACCTGTAGTGTAAACTTAGGCAGTGATCTGTGGGCTGATAAACCAGGGGACAGCACTTGAATGGTAGATTTTGGGGGGTTGAGTGGGGCGTCAATAGAATCCACCCAAAAAAGATGACATAAAGGCCTTTTTTTTTGTAGTTAGAAATTAGAAGCAACATAAACACAGAAATAGAGTTAACTTCTGTATCTGGTCATGGTGAAAACCCCAGCTGGCTGGATTTTAGTTGATGGAATAGCTGTTTTTAACATACAGGATTAATAGGAAGTGTTTTGTCCAACACATCTACAGGCAATTTTCAGTATTTTTTTCAAGTTCAAGTCACTGATTGACCAAACCAAATCCAATTCATTAACAGTGGTTATTAAACAGAAACAAATTGAATTGAAACAAAATGTGTAGTGGATTGCTATGGGTAAGGTTTCTGTAATAAGTGATTAGTGCAGAATGAAAAACTGCCCTGTTATGATTGCTCTAACTTGAGAGCGAGGATTAGAAATATGAACAGGCTTTAACAATTTACAGAGGTTTTTTCTCACTGATTCTTTTGCATATTTTTTTCTTAAAGTAATGAAATTACTTTGAATGATCTCATAAATGAAAATGTCTCCATAGATACAGACGGACTTACAACAGGAATAGGAAGAGCATGGGCTGGAAAATAAGAGAATACATTTAGAAATTACACATATCAAAGACCATTTGCTTGCGGTAGTGAATTTCTTTCATGAAAGAAATGTCCTATTCAAACCCTGAATGAGAGTTAACTTAGATTATCTTGGTCCTCAGTTTCCTAGAGCAGACAATGACAATAAAACACAGCTTCTGAGAATAAAGATTCCATTAAAAAGTTGCAGTCTCTCTGTGACAAGAGGAACAAGGGTCATATAGTCTGGTGCAGTACAGAGGAAAGCTAACATCTCAAATGTATCTGCTGCATTATCTAAAGATGAAATGACATTCCCAAGCCAATCCAATTTAATAGACCAACATGTTTCGTACCACCTTTTGGGGGGCTGCAGTCATGTGGGCTGTCACCTGCACGAAATGACCTCTATTGGAAAAATGTCTTTATAACCATAGAAACCATATGTTTAGCTACCAAGGACAGAGGAAAATATCCTAGCTGACCATGTATCCCCGAGAAAGAATCCCTGAGCCAAACTTCATATTACAGTAGGACCCTTTGCAACAGTGTGGAGGTGGAGAGATTAAAAAAGAGAAAGGATTGTTTTAATATTACCCTCTGGCATGTTGTTCTGCAAAGGAATAAGTCCAAGCAATGCACGCACAGCAATAGCACCCACTTACAGGACACCCATTGCTGAATGTGAAATCATCATTATTCTCAGGACTGTAATTGCACTTCCTTAGAAGTGATGAGTAAGCAGGTCACTAAAGTATCCTGTAACATGCAGCATCTAACTGGGAAATGGGCTTCGACCTGCTGTCTTCCATTTCTAAATACTCTGGGATTTGAAAGTTCAGCCTCAAGCACACATCCATCTACGGCAGTTCAGCTGTCATTCATAATGCAAATCAAAAGATGATGGATGGCAGAATCTGCCCAGAAGTTCAGTTCCTGCTAGGGTCATTCTGTCCATAGTGACCACTTTTCCACACTAACCACATCGCTTCATTGGCTTACCTTACCAGAAGCAAGTCTTACACATAAAAGCACATATATAGATATGTATAAAACATTCAGCTACAAACTATAAACCTTCTCTGGTCTCAAGCTTTTCACCTGGCAGATTTGTTTATGTGCATTGTGCCTTCTGACATGATTACATTTCTCACTGCCACATGAAAACAGAAAAAAACATCACAGCATCTTTACGCTCATCCTGTACTGTGCTGCTTGTGTTCCTGCTGATGAAGCAGCAGAGCCTGTATGTAGAAGATGAGCTGGATATTTTAAAATGTATTTGTGAAAATATATGGATTGCTTTCTCACTGCATAGATTTCAGTCGCACTCGTGTGCAGCCTCTGTACACTTATTTCATGCAAACATGCTGGTGGGAAAGTTTACTGGCAGGGATGCTGCAGAGATGGTGCATTTTAAAAACTATTTACAGTAAACAAATTTTCTGTGTCTAAGTATTCGCATAAACTTGACTCCTCCAGCAAGAAAAAACACAAATGTGACTGAATATACATCTAGTCAAAATAGCTCATGTTTCACTTGCAGCAGCGAGCACCAGCAACGTGTCCTTAACCAAACTAGGGAAAATGAATTACTATTAAAGTGATTAAACAAGTAATTGCTGAATTACTATTATAGTCCACAGACAGACTAACTTACAGGTTATTTCTAAGCAGAAAGGAAGCTGTCAAATGAAATGGGTCATTGTGTGAAATTAATCCAGCTCTGCCTTGTATATTAAATATACTGCACTATGTGTGTAATTTTCTGAAAAGTCAAAAGAACAGAATCTGCAGGGGATAATGTACTTTCCTACCGATAAACAGTGCTTCAGCAGTAGCTCATCTAGGCAAAGCCCTGTCCATAGAATGGTCTTTGTTTTCCTCCCACGGTAGCTCAAGTGTGTCTGCGTATTCTCTTGACAGAAATTACATTGCGATTATTTCAATCCTTCCAGTTGACAACTGACTTGATCTCGAACATATTCACCTCCATTGGCTCAGTAACGCTGGCCTTGTTATTGATCCTCTTCTTGGCAGTTGTGGTTTCAGTCATCGCTGCCAATAAAAGGGCAACTCAAGGGACCTACAGCCCCAGCCGTCAGGAGAAGGAGGGATCCCGGGTAGAGATGTGGAACATGGTGCAGCCACCGCCGATGGAAAGACTGATTTAGAAGCAAGCACTCCTCCATCCTGGAAGATGGGTGAAAGTGGACAGTGTACATGTGTTATCTATGTTAATTTTCAGTCTGGTACCAGTAGTGCTCATTATAAAGATTACAATGACTCCGGGCTTTCAATATTTTCAGTACTTTCCTTTTAAGTTCAATAACATTAAATTTCTCATAGGATTTATGGGAACCAATGCCTTCTATGGTGGTTTTAGACAATGCATCCAAGGACAATTTTTATTTGCACTGGAAACTCCAGCCTTGATAATCAGCAGTAGGCATTATAGACAGTAATGGCTTCTGGGATACATGTAAGTGCCTGTCTCAGATGCAACATGAATAAACAGCTTATCATTTGTGCTGTCCTTTGACTGCCTGGGAATCACTGCTGCAGAAGACGATACAGACAAATCAAGTGAGCCTGTACAAAAAAGACATTGTTATCAAAGGTTTAGTACTAGAGCTCTGTCTTAGCATATCTACTTTCATCTGTTAATCAGGGATTAAAAGGAAACTGTGCAAAACCTCCCCAAAATAAATGCTTCAAATTAAATTGGTTTTCTTTCCTCCAGATCTCTCATTTTACACACTGCCCTTCCACCTTCTACTGAAAGAATTTCAGTTCCCACAAAAGCATATATTTCTCAGAGTATAAAAGACTATGTCCTAAAATATTCAGTGGGCACAATTTGACCTCTTAAGGGACATGGAATCTAAACACCCTAAATGCATTCTGTTCATCTACACTATTGCTATTTTCTTACTACAAAATTCCCTGACAGTCCATTTTAGAAAACTATTGCTTCTCACATTGCAAATTTACACTTGCTGCCAAAAAAAGCCTGTTCAGAAAGGTTTCCCATGGAAAATACCAGAAAAGAGGCAGAAACGGCTTACAAGCAAAACACTGACTTGGAAATAATTATGAGTGGCTCGGTTCTTCTCCTGGAGCTCAGACTTCTCATTTGATAATGGGCAAATAAATTTTTATGCCTCAATTTTCCTTGTTTAAAACAGGGAGAATTCCATTTAACTACCTCATAAACCTCAGCAGCAAAAGGATGGCAACTGGTTATTGAAAAAGAAGCACATAAAATGTAATGGAATACCAGGAGAAGTTTGGAAGAAATCTTGTGTTGAAGTAGACATTTGAAAACATTGAAGAGATTTAATGATCATACTTGTAGTAGGAAAAGATGTGACAAAAATACACCCAGGTCAAAGAGGCTCTTTGAAATGTAGAGGCAAATTTTAGCAGTAACTCATCCATTTCATTTTCACATGTAGTCAAGAAATGAAAGCATAAACATTGCTCCCACACAAACTGAACCCACAGTAAAGCAGCAGTGGAGTGGAAAGTCCACGACAGCGTTTCTTTTGTAAAACATCCCATCTAAATGCATCAAGCCACAGATGGTTATTCCAGGAGTTGCACAATAGAGTATGCACACTCAGTATCCAAGAGTTTAACTCATATTTTTTAATTGATGATCAGTTCATAAATCATTTTGAATGAACCCCTTAAGGGTTTCACTGATTAAGATCAAAGGGTTTCATTGATTAAGATCAGTGTCCCTTAGGCTTGTTTTTGTATTAAATGATCAGCAGTAACTATGATCATGAGCACATTCTGGATTTTTTGCAGTCTTCACCAATATCTTTCAAAACAAAGCACGATAGAAAATGTGAGTGGATGGTAGGATTCAAGCCGAGCTAAAAGAGCAGAATGTAGTTACACTGAAAATGCACAACAGATTTTATTCTAGCCCAATTTACAACTTTACTACTGAAGCTTATTATCTTGAATGCAATTGTTGTTGTACAGCTGCAGTCTAAATCTGGAGAGCTCAAATGGCAACTAAGGAAACAGTGGAAAAAATAAGTTGCTAAAATATGATGGAGGATAAGAGATAGCAGAGATTCAAGGTAGATCTTTTCAAATCATGGCAGTGTTCAAGGCCAGGTTGTATGGGGCTAGGAAACCTGGTCTAGTGGAAGCTGTCTCTGCCTTTGGCAGTGAGGGTAGAACTGGCTGATCTTTAAGGTCCCTTCCAACCCAAACCAGCCTGTGATTCTATGGCACTATGTAATTACAACTTTTATAGCTTTTAAGTGAAACTTTGTTTAGCCCAGCATCCGCCCTGTGAGACACTGCTAAGGCATAATAAAGAGTACCATAATGTTTGTTAAGTGTGATCATTTCTAGAAAGAGAAAATATTGGAAAAAAGAAGAAATTGACTCAGTGAATGTACATTTTGAGGCAGCAAACACTCAGCAAACGACACTGAAAGAATAGAATGTGAGAATGAGAGAGCAGGATGATTTGGCAGATTCTTATGTTTCTTTAGTCTCACCATTAAAAAGCTGGGAGAGACACAAAGGTGAGGCCATCTCTGCCTAGGAAGTGGCAAAGCAGGCAAAGATAGGAACCTGTGTTAAGAAGAGGGGGAGCAGCAAATGGAGAAGATCTGTAAGGCTGCAGGCTGGGAAGAGCTTGGGGACAGAGAAACAGCTCTGAAAAACTGAGAATCTAGAACTGGGCACAAATAGCAGAAGCAGTGTTGAACATGTAAAGCAGATGCAAAGATGCTTCCACACATCAGCTTTATGTTCTTGGATTTCTAGGCAGTGGGCTAAAAGGAGAAATGAAATTGATAGAGATCTCAGCGAATAGCAGAGTTAGAATCATAGACTAGTTAGGGTTGGAAATGACCTTGAGATCATCCAGTTCCAACCCCCCTGCCGTAAGCATGGAGAAAGAAAAACAGAAATCAGGTCATTTCAGAAATAGCAGAATGGTTATAGTAAAGGAACAGTTGAATGGTTATAATAAAGATGTAACATTGACACTTGCTCTTCTTTGAGCGGGAGATTGGACTAAATGACATCAGCAGGTCCCTTCCAGACTAAGTTATATGATTCAAAGGAAAAGGAAAAAAATGAGAAAGGAGGTGAAGATGGAGGCAGTTTGCATGGAGAACTACACTGAAGGAAAGCGTTATTGTTCACAGTGAAAGACAGAGCAAGAATAAGGAAGTGGCTGGAAAACAATTCTGCCCTTCTCGTTGGTGTAACTTTCTGGATTAAATTGTGGAGACAGCAGAAAAACAGTACGTAGAGAAGCAATAAAATATTCAAGAAAGTACTGCCACAAAGAATCTATAGGGCTGAGCAAGATACCCAGGAACATGTACAGAGGAAGGAAGAGGCAGAGAAGATGAAAGCCTGAAGAGTTTTCATACAGACCAAAGAGAGCTCTGGAGGAATATGCTCCTAAAGAATTAAAAAGACACCCATAAAAGCACAACAAAGAGAAAATCTCACAGTGAAATATGAGTGTGGTTTGTAGAAGATAAGTCAAGGAGACAGAAGGCACAGGAAAAACCTTTAAACTGAGATTAGAGTAAGTTGTGATTGCTGTCAGTCTCAGTGGAGAGCAAGAGATAAAACCAAGAGTGGTGAAAATTCACTCAAAAGTGAGGGAAGAAAAGGAAATGAAAGTGGATGGTACTTGAGGAAAGTGGAGGCAAAAGCTGGATCACAGCAAGGGTGAAACTGGACTTTCATAGCAATGAGGACATAGGAAAGGGAGGGAGGACAAGGGTGAGTCAGGAAGAAAATTACCTACCAAAGCGGATCTGTGCAAGATAACTTAGAGGGAGCACATTTTATTCAAGTAGAGATTAAAATATGAAACATTAAAACTCTATGATCTCATAAGAAACAAACAAGAAAAGGTTCAAAAGGCACAAATGCCAGGTCTAAATACACTGTCTGGAAAGCTGAATTAACAGGGCAACATCCAAAGAAAGCAGGGAGGCAGATGCTGCAGCTGGAAAAGCTCAATGGCAGCCTGGAGAAGCACAAAAAGTCCCAAAGCTGCCACTATATTAACATGCTATAGTGACCATGAAATGGATGGTTAGGAAGACTGACCCTTCTGAGCCACGTCTCAACCAGGGAACAACAGTTAAAACAAAAGAGAATGCATTATAACAAGTGTCTAATACCATTGCTGAAATTTAAACCACAGATTAAGACTGATATAGCAGATGTCAAGCTATTTACTGCTTCTAAGCCCAGGGGTACTATAAAATAGACAGAAGCACAGACATTCAGGGAGGAGCAATAACATCTGAGAGTTGTGGGGAGCATTTGTGCTTCTATAAAGAATAAATGCCTCTACTGGGTTCTGGTTTCTCAAAAAGCACTGATGACCTCCATGTTAATCTCCAGGCAGAAAACTTAAAATATTTCAAAATTACATTTGTTTAATCAATCTCATTATCTGACTTAAAAGCTCCAAAACTTTACACATTTAAACTTTCTCTTCATGTCTAAGAGCTTTCTACAAAGAGGAGTTCTAAGTTAGAACACATGATCTGCTCTGCACAAAATCCCTCTGAAAATATTCAAAAGCAGAGGAAGGATGAAGCAACTTACTTCCCTTTCACAAACATTCCCTTTTCCTTTGGAAATAGGCAATGTCCAGCCTGTGAAACAGTGAGGAGCATCTTCAGAATCCCAGGAACATTTACACTAGGCAGCATAAAAATAGTGCAGATGGAACTTGGCCAGCTCAAAATGATCATAGTGTATCACTGCATTATGTGCCTTTCCCATTTCATGTAAAATGAACTGTTCCTTCTCTGTATGTACATAATGTATTAATAGCTTAGATGGTGCATTCGTATTATTATTTTGCAGTGTACAGGGTCAAATGACAAATAAATAAGGATTCTATGGAGCCACATGCAACCCGTGTTTCTTTGCTTTATGGGATTATTTCATCATGCAATTGCAAAGGCAAGTATCCCCAGACCAGAACTACATTTGTGGTTTAAAAAGTCAAATTTGCCATTTGGAATCAAGTGATCAAAAACTATTTTCCATACTTGGAAATGAGATGTATGTGTTATGTGCTATGGACAGGGCTGCCAGCCTCAGCACTGCAATCTGCACCATCCTCTGACTACATCCATGCCAACCTGTTGTCTTGTGCCCATCACAAGGACATATTTACACCAGGTCCCAAGGTGGCATGAATCAATATGGCTTCGCTGGAGCTGAGTTTATAAAAGCTGAAAATCACACCCTCTGTGTTTTAAATTACTGCTCTCTTTCCAGCATTGTGGATGAGTGCAGGCAGAAAAATGGCAGAGCAGTAAGAATTTTTTTCACTTAGAAGTCCAATTTTCACAAGTGACTTTCTGTTCACGTCAAAAGTTTCTCTATTACTTTTCAATAAATATGAACAATCTCAGAAACCAAGAGTCCTATTGTCCCGAAGGCACCAGCTAGTTACAACTGAAAGGGTCCCCTCAGAGGAGTTCAGCTATGCTGATGTTTGCAGTTGTGCTGCAAGCCCAGCTTGCCGTGACTTCATCCCCAGAACACCTCCAGGTAAGACTTCGTTCCTTCACTTTTATGTGCCTTCTTCAAGCAATGCCCAACCCTGCTCCGATGGCAATCTTAGCAGCTGACTTCCTGAATAACACAGAGCACTGAAGAAGTAGCACTTAGAAGAAACATCTAGCAACAGTAAGATGATGCTTTGAGGCAATGGTCACCAGCTCATTCTGCTCACTTCCTGTCACTTTCCATGCTCTCTCCTGCCCAGCTGAGATTTGCCATTCCCACACCTCTGTCCTCTGACCCTCTTGGAAAGGGGCACCTGCGTGGTGAAGGTAAGGAAGTTGTTACAAATTCTCTTAGCAAGAGTAGTTCATTTTCATAACTGATACAGCTAGGGCAGCATGTAGGTGAACATGAACTTTTGGGGAGAAAATATGTCCTCTGCATGTTGGCATCCAGAGCAGGGCACTGCGAGCACCTGCCAAGTAATCACAGGGTACAATTCAGTGAATCTAAATATACCACATTGAGGAATTACCCATCTCCTCCTTTGATAAGTGTCTATCAGCCGCTATCACCCTATCTCACAATCCCCATGAGGAACTCTGTTCCAGGGGCTATGGTAAGCATCATTAGTTGTTTTCAAATACCTGCCCAATTTGTTGTTTCTCAGAAATTCAAGTAAAGGTTTATGTATCCTTCAAAAGCACAAATGACTGCGGGAGAATCAAGCGTGCCAACAGGACTTCTGGGGAAGTCTATTTCACTGCTCAAATTAATCACACCTCTTCAGCCTGAACCTGAGGAACATTTCAAAACCCATGAAACTCATGCTTTGCCTTTATTTTAGTAACTGGATGCTGTAAAATCTTGCTCTTCCAAGCAATTAACACTGATAATCATGATCTGACCTTGTGGGTTTTAAATAGAAAGCATTTCTTTTCTATGTTCTCTGGGAGGTGAACACCACCACCACCACCAAAGTTTCACGATGTAGTGAGGAAGCTCAATAGTTACTTGTTTCAACAAAATACAATTATCTTTCCTTTTCAGTACCACTGAGTGATCTGAAGCTTTGGTAGTGTATGACTTACAGCTATGATGCCATGCTAGTTTTCCTGTCAGGACAGGCCATTCTCAGCAGAGAGCTCTCAGATGAGTAATCCTCTTCTTTCTGAGGTCTCCAAAACTCATGCCCCTGGCCACTGAGGAAGCAAGAAAGCATCTAGCCCATTCACCCTTCTGGTCAATGAGAATCTAAGCCACAGTTGTCATTGCTTGTACCTTAAGGTCTGGCTAGTTATTATTGTTCAACACAATTGTCATTGCCTATATCTTAAGTCTGGCTAGGGATTATTGTTCAAACAGATACTAATTAATAATAAGCATCATCTAAATTACAGTATTAAATAAAGAACATAGTTGATGCAGTTCACGAAATAGCCATAATAAATAAAGTCCCACAACAAAAAGCTTGTCTCCAGGTAAGAGACAGCTAAGTCTCTTTCCCAGCCAAAATCTTCTGTGCTGTTTTATTTAACACAAGCCCCGTGTCTCTTGCAGGTCCCACTGCAGGACAAACTTTACACGTGTAATGTCACATAACATCAGGAGTCACAGATCAGAGGATTTTGGCCAAGTTCCCTTTCCTGTGCTATTTAATCACCTCCCAACTAAAGAAAACTGACACCTCTGAAAACAATTCAGAAGAAAAGCATCAGATTAGATGTTGTAAGTCAATAAAGTTGGACAGTGAGGAGCTAACACTAAAATTCTGACTATTACAGAATGTCACAGTTGAATGAATGGATGGGGCTTTCATGCCTTGCTGAAGCATGCACAGGCTTCAGACTACTGGCATGTGTCAAGATGCTGCAAACCCTTATATTTACACATTTATAAAAGATACATCTGGTGTGTATTTATTGGGAGCAGAGTAAGGTCTTGTTTAAATTGCACACATGAATCTGACGTGGAGAGCGGGCAATACCCTATGCCTCACAGTAAAAGCATGTTTTAACCTAAACTCTTCCATCTATAATGCATGCCATGAGGTGTGAAGACCTCTTGCACATCAAAAAAGCAGAGCATAAATTATGAATCAAGGCACAGGTGGAGTTCTGGAGGCCAAACTGAGTTCTCAGTCCAGTGCTGACTTTTCTAGGTTTAGATTCTTTCAGATTATATTTATGTGATAAAATATTTGAGCAACTTTGTTATATCTTGAATTGGTTTCACAGAACTTGCTTTAAATTTCTGCTTTTACCAGGCTGCTGTTTTGGTTTGGTTTGTTTTCCAAAATAATTTGGCAAAGCAATTACATTTACCAGAAATTCACCTAACATTGCCAGACACAAGCAAGACAGACATGTCCAGATCCTCACTTCAAATCATTTTTTTTGATCACAGAAAACCTACACAGGCCTTCATCTGGTTTTATGCTCTCCATGGCACTGGTTAAAGCACGGCATCTTTCTCAGCTCAATATTGTGTATGACCTTTCAGATTTCACCTGTAGTTCCAGCAAAAGCACAATTTTCATTGGCATGTATTGTAATAACTAGTGATGACAAAAGTGTGTGTTTCCAATTTAAACCCACTTAGTTTCATTTGGCACCTGTGTTAAACTTTACTTAGCAGCAGAAATCCAGGAACAGTGACAGCAACGGAGGCACTGGAGGAGTGAGAGCAAACTGAGAGGGCTGATCTTGATTACATGTTAGCATCTGGGCTGTGAGCCTTCTTCACGTGTATGAACAGATATTTGCACTGCAGCATGTTTGCAGCATACAAGTAGTCAAAGCGTAGGGCAGTGCCAGGTTAAATAGCTGTTCTCTGTCCCACAGAATAACTAATTTAATGTCTTCCATGCAGCAGGTACAAAGTACGAACAGAATTTCAGGTGTTACCACTAAGCAACTTCACAATCTTTAAGCAGATTAGAAAAGCAGAGAAGATGTGCTGGGTGTCTCCATGTCTGTTTGTCCCAAGTGTAAAACAGCTTGAACAATTAAATGCCACTTTAGCTGCTTCTAAATCATCTCCTTAGTTAGCAAGCAAATGGTACCTGAATGATGAGCTCCATGCATCCAATGGTGACAGGGCATCCTGACTGCACCACAGCCAGTTCCAGACCAACTGGGGCCCCAAAGGCTCTCTTTTCAGGGTGCCAACAGCACTACTGTTGGAACACCTTGGACACAGTGACCAAGACCCAAAAGAGCTGCCTTGGCTCAGACCCCAAGTGACAGAGCAGACAAAAAGGCAAGCCAGAACAATAGTCAGGTGAACTGCTTTTCTTCCTTGGTTTCTAGCAGTACACCCTTATGTGTTGGTGACCCTCGTTCTTCCAGAGATGTCAGCATTTCCTTGTGTGCATCACCATATTAAGTGAGGGTTGTTTAAAGTAAATCAGCAGCTTGGCACCTTCCTTCTTAAACGTATAAAACCTCCAAGTCAGTTGAACAAGACCAGTGCCCAAGCATTTTATTTCAGAAGCATCTCTTGCAGGATCATAGATGATCCTGCTAAGCCTGACCTCCAGGGAGAGGGAAGCTATGTCAGGCTTTTGAATGAGAAACAAGCCTGACAGAGAAGATGCAGATCTTGATTCTGGGG